>CM028377.1:37418446-37758289 GCA_013146195.2 Codonopsis lanceolata | reverse complement strand
TTACTTCATGTGACGACCTGACCCGGAATTTCAAAGACGAAATCCCAAGGTCGTGCCGCCAAGGAAACAAATAACAACAACAAGTAGCAAATAATGGGTAGGGCCATAACGGCGATACACCGACAACTCAAAACATACGCGAAGCAAAATATAACATAGGGCGCCCGAGCTAACAAGCTCAAACTAAAACAACCAAAGAGATAGTAATCTCTCTCGGTCCAAAAATTCGACTCGCGTGCCGCAACATTGGGCACGAGAACAAACTCCCCGTTATGCAATTCAATATAGAGCATAAAATAAACCAAGTCATCGGCGGCTACTACCGAACCCAACATTAAACTAAGTCTAAGACTCTAGTCTAACAACTCGACGGCTAAAACATGCCGGAGAACAAACATCATATTAAACTAGCAATTTAACATGCTAAACATTTTTCACCAATAAACCAAGCGCGACTAAAAGCAGTCGGCTACCAACAACTTAAGTACTAACAATTATAAGTACTAACAACAAGTAGCATATGGAGATATAACCATAATAAACATCCAAAGACGACTTCTACTTGTCGGCTACCAAAAGAATAAACTAAACAACATAATTACAAATAACACAATCCACATTTAGGTTGCTACCCCAACATGAAGTTTACATAACTTCATCTTTCCCAACGACCTCACCAAAAACAGATAATCTATCTAAGTAGCAACCTTGCCAGAAATAATACTTCATCAACGCAATCTTCTTGATTTACTTGGATCCGCACGCCGCTCGGATCTAGGGAAAACAACCAACAAATAAACGTAAGTCACAAAGACTTAGTAAGTTACTAACCGTAACTTCCTATCATGGCATAATGCTCAATCATAATTTACATCATGCTATCGTCATGAAATAACTTTATATATAAAATCATGTTATGGCATCCATGCTCAACATTAATAAAACATGTTATCATTGTAGTATAACATCTCACTAAAATCCATGTCAAGACAATTATATGCTTAACGATCATAATTCTTGTTATTGATATAACATAGCCTTCCGATGATTTACATGTCAAGGCATATAAACTTAACAACAATAATTCCTGCTTTTAACATAATGCCATATCCGAATAATAATCATGATAAAGCATATTAACATAACAACAAGAATTCATGCTATTGTTATAACATAGCCTTCCCATAATATTCATGTCAAGGCATATAACTTAACCATAATGATCTATACCTTTGGCATAAAACCACATTCCAATAATACTCATGTGATAGCATACATGCTTAACAACATTAATCCATATGTTATCTATTAAGTATAACATGTAAGAAACCAAAACAAACATCATATCATATCCAATTCACCAAGCACGTTATTCACTTAAGCACTTGTGAAACAATTCATGTATAAGGGATATGATACCATTACCCAAATTCCTCCGCGCGTGTCGCTCCTGCAAAAACACGTGCAAAACCTTTATGTGCCCTCGATATCCCTCTCGTAGATATCGACGTCCCCGAGACAGTCTCCGCTCGAGTTCCATAGTTATCAAAGTCATGTGTATTACTACAACTAAGATAAACTACTTCCCCACCGTGGCCATCGATGGAGGGGTGTGTGCAAACCCGGCACGGCGATCCATCGCGATCACGAATCTCACAATTCGTGAAGACGATGTATCGCCCCACCAAAACTCAACCAAACCGACTCACTGACTCAAAACCCAAGCACAAGTAATATATACTCATATGCTCAAAACAAGTAGGTAAACACTCTACTATCAAACTAGTCATGCAATTCATCCACAACTAGCATAAACATCACAACCGAGAATCATATAAGTTCTCATAATCAAGTGTGCTTCACACACTTCAAAACTTCTTGGAGGCTCAACCTCCATGAATTCTACCCAAAATTCCGTAGGACTTAAAATTATAGTTCCTAGGATTCATACTAACCCAAAGGTTAACTCCGTTGAGTTCAATCTAAGTTTTCCGAAAATTCAAGGAATAGAAGCTTAGGCTTCATCATTCCCATAAGTTCATAACTATCGCCCAAAACCACAATCCCAATGTTCAATATACTCATATAAACCCAACAAACTAATTAACAATGCAACTTAGAATAATTTAGCCATCTTGTGCATAATATCATCCAAGTCATCATACCAATCATAACGTTCAATTCATGATTTAAAATTCACATCATGGTTTAATATGTTCTATTAAGCTTGTAAAACATATTAATCAAGCTAACATCATTAGATTGCAAGCTAAAACCAAATTAGGGCAAATCACCCTCCAAGCATCTCAACCAAACCAATTTCAATACTCATGGTTAATCAACACAACTAAGTTCAATAAACTCCACTAAACATGTATAACATGCTAATTAGGCTTACCATCATCTTTAACAAGCCAAATATAATTTGGGGAAAATCCCCTTCCAAGCATCTTTGTCATCCAAGCTCAATACCCATAATCAATTCATATAGCAAAGTTTAATATACTCTATCAAGCATATAAAACACATTAATCAAGCTTACATCATCAATTTGCAAGCTAAAACAAAATTAGGGCAAGACACCCTCCAAGAATCTTAACCAAACCAACATCAATCTTCATGAAAAATCAACTTAATCAAGTTCAATAGGCAATTTAGAACATGAATTCACATAGGCATGGTCTCACATAGGCCAATCAAGCTCTAACATAAACTTGAAATCCTAGGGTTCATACATTTCTAGAAACCCTAACAATGGCTTCCATTGACCCACATAGCACACATGGTTGATTCCCTAGGGTCAATGGAGCCTAAAAAGAAGAGGAAGGAAGGTAGAAACTTACAAAATCTTAGCCCAAACAATGGTGAAAATTCGTGCCCTAGATGATGTCTTCTTCATCTCCTTCTTCAAGTTTGTAGGTGAAATGGGGAAGATGAAGACTCCATTAATGGCCTCCAAGCTCAGCCCTTCAAGACCCACGAATCTCCTCTTCAAGCTCTCTCTCAAGCCCCTTGAGTGCTCCTTAAGTTGCAAGAAGAGAGAAGAGGGAAGTCACAATTTTGCCTTGGCCGAAATGAGGAAGAATGCGGCATTCATGGGTTTTATATGGGGATTAACTCACTAATTACCCCACTAATTAACCCCTAAATCTCCTAATAGATGTTAGGACTAGATTAGGTTAAGTAATTGGGTCAAATTGTGGTTTAAAAATGGGTTAAATGGTCAAACAATTCGGACATATCAGAAAAAGGGACAAAATCGCGACATTCTCGAAATACACCCTTATGGGTCGCATGGGTATGATGCGACCGCATCATGCCCTTTTCAAAGAATTAGGGTTTTGGCAATTCTTGCTCGATCCCGCCTCTCCCGCATGCTCGAGTCTAAATGCTTCGAAATGGCTCACAATTGAACCCTTAAAGTCCTCAAACATTAAACTAGTCCATCCAAGTCTCAAACCAATTTTAAAGTAGGTCTAGACTCTCATAAACAACACCGAAACAACCCGGCAAAACCGACGCAAGACGTAACTACTTGCTATCTAAGCGCCGAATGAAACCACAAACCGACGGGTAATAACCCATGATTGTAAACACTTATTAGGGCTACAAAATAGGCCTGAATGCCTCTCGATGATGCTCAATGATAGGGGAAATAGGCTCGAAAGACGAGACGCTCGCCTGGCTCCATCTCAAACTACGCGATAAGGAGAATTGCTATTCTCGAGGCGTCAAAACTTCACGAGACTTATGGAATACATCCAATTAGAAGTCTAACACATCTAAACATGTTATTTAATCATCATGTAAAGATCTGGGACCAAATCGAGGTCAGAAACACAAAACCCGCATAAACTCTCAATCGCGTCGCATTTCGACTATCGCCGGGTTACGACCTTTGACTTTAACAAGTCAACCACTAAATGACATCTCTAAAAGTGTTTTAGTCTTAATGTGGTCTCTCATACACATTTAGACTCTCTCACAACCAAACGAGCAATCAACCAAAGAAGAAATGCGAGCTCGCACGCAATTAAGCTAACCGAATCGGATCTTACATCCTCTCCTCTTAAAAGAATTCGCCCGAATTCTAGATCAGATCTCAAACCAATGCTAGGTCATCACCTCAACATGGAATACCCAGACACCACTACTTGTCTCACAATCCCGAGTAAACACTCGATGCTCAAAACCATAAACCTAGACTCGCCTCCGAGTCTACCATCACAATGACCAAACCAGGTATATGAGGATCAAACTACCGTGATCCCAAACTCGGGTTTGAAAACCTCTTAATAGGCACAACCACATAAAACTCTTTAGATTGGAAATAATATGACTCATATTCGAGTCGCGAAACACATATGAACAAGACTAACCAATCTTGTACACAAACCCCAAAGTTTAAAAGATAACAAGTTTAAGCATACCATAAACATTCGCCATCGAAACTATTTGTCCCGGGCACATCATCAATCAAGGAACACAAACTTTACTCTTGAAAGTCGAAAATCCATCTTGGTTCATCGTGAACTCGCATCTTATCCCCACTCGAACCACAAACCTAGACTCAGTCTCCGAGTCTACTATCTTACAAATCAACCAAGGAGGTAAAACCCAAACTACCAAAAATCCCACATTCACAAGTTCAAAAATTTTCAATAACCATAATACCAAGCACTTAGGTTGAAAATATCTTGACTCATACTTGAGTCGCACAGCATTCACAAATTCCATGACTAATTAATTAAGCATGTGAATTCCAAATATATCCTCTGAGCGTATTCAAAGACTTTATAAACATAAGTCTCCGAAACTATTTGCTTCGGAGCTACAACATGAAATATAAATACAAGAATTCAAAGTCATGAGAGGTAAAAATGGCCGATAGAGCAATTCACAATTTAAGGAAGAGTGTTCCACAACACACTTCTAAAACAAATAAGTTAACATTCAGGATCATGCTCGCAACTTCCAAATCATAGACAATGCACATAAGAGCATCATGTGGAAATTTATTCCATTTATTTTCCTTTTCTTCTGGCAAGAGGTTTAGTCAATTTCTAACCTGCTTACTACCAATCCTAGTCCACCAACGAACCTCTTTTGATCACCAATTTAGGTACCGCTAAATTGGATTTCAAAAGCTTTCTGCAAGGATGCGAAGGGTTATGAGAAAATCTTAAGCATCCTTTACTACGCCTCACATAATCATGCAACACAGTTGTAATCATGGCATATCCATAAGGCATGAGAATCAAGATTTTATCATGCTATATTCTAAACAAGTTACATTGCTTACTAATGCATATAAGCATGCTCATACTCAAAAACAACTATTTCCGTTAGACATATTTATTACTCTTATAAACCATGTCTTTTCTTTTTAACAAAATGCATCTACCATGCATACTCACATAAAAGCCATATGTTAATTCCCATCACAAATACAATACATGTGTTAATACTAGTCATGCTTATATTCTACATACAACATTTACATTTCACCCATAAATTAATCCTCAAGCGAATGCTAAGATTCCTATATTTAGCAATGCTACATGTATACACATATATCATGTAAACGGGATATGCAATTACCAAGTATCATCATACTTTAACGCATATACTTTATGTAATTCATGCAATTTATGCAACTCATATAATCCATATATTTCGTGTAACTCATAACCATGCATATTGGTTAACCAAACAACCATTATAACACAAGTGATTGCCAATTCAATCGTGCATAATCATAACACAAAACCAACAAAACATACTCATAAATTTCCATCGTGGTAATTCACTAAGCAATGGAAGTTCTAACAATTACCAAGGTCCGTATATCGAGTATACTCGCCTAATAATATTTTCGTAGTAAACTCAAGGAAAAGAGGTAACATTTACTCTAGTACTCACAACCGACACAACTCTGAGAAATCTTTCATTACCTTAGTCCAAAATCTCGCATTCGTTAAAACACACACGAAATACTCTCGCGTGGCAACGACACCCTATTAGTCGCGATTTAACGATCTACTTACTCGCAATAACCGTAATCCATCTCAAAACCACTAAGTATCGATCGTGCAATTCAAGCGCGTCCTACTCGCATAAAATCACACAACAAAGTACAATTATTTTACTGTACACATATCTCTATAGGGCATACAAATTTAACGCACCACTAGTATTTACCACTAGTAGCATTATCACATATTCAATATTCACATATGTATAACATCGCCATCCATATAGGCTTACATAACCGTATTTTTACTTTATCGCAATCGATCGCCTACCGACGAGTCAAAATTTCAACCAAACCGTAAACCAATCCCATACCGGACATCCTCCTCAATAATAACCATAAATCGAGGAAACAAAAATAATTAATCCTCAACACACAATGCAATGTATGTATCAATGCGTATGAGATACCGATACAACGTGCACTCATAACAAATGATAATAGCAACCATAATATCCGTATACCGAATTACCTCCTATCCAAGGTAGGTCTCAAAACTCCGCAATGGCCAACCGCCACGCACGCATACAACCTCAAACCCTAGCTCGCCTATAACCATTTCACTAAGGGTCACTAGACCGCTTATTAGCGCCTTAGAGTCATTAATCCTCAATTTAAGGCAATCCATTCTAATGTGATCACCACCATCGACTAAACACTTGTCTATATTGTTCCAACACCTACACTCTGTCCTATTTCTCAAACGAAATTTATATAATAATTATCACCTCTTCATCTATGATTTTAGGTAAAAGCATCACTCCGCTTACTAGTCCACGGATTTGCCTACACAGCTGTGGAGGTACTAACTGCCCTCTAACCACATCATCAACCTTAATATTCCCCGAGGTCCTCTCTCAAAGTGCTCCTTAATATTTAACTTTTCTCATAAATACAACCATAGCCTCGAAAATCCGCAAGTCGTATCAGATAAACCGCCTGTAATACCCCATCCTTAATCCTTAACTCTTTCACAATTTATGGAGTCTTCCTAGTCTCATCTGGTACTAAGTGTGCTACTCCAATGCATTAACTCTGTGATCTTAACTTAAATATTAATTCACAATATCATCATATTTGCCACCAATTCCGGGACTCTCAATCTCAATCATGGATATTACTAGTACCACCTTATACATATCAACATTGGCACCTCTACTAGTGCTAACCTCTATTCTAGTTCAAACATCTTAACATGCTATAACTCTCGACGTTAAGATATAATAAATCACACAAAACCAACCCCCAAAGCCAAGGAACCTATCCTACTGAAAGCTAAATTTATAATCATAGCTCGATATTAATCCGGACGACCCGACCCGATCTCAATACGAAATCCCAAGGTCGTGCCGCCAAGGAAACAAATAACAACAACAAGTAGCAAATAATGGGTAGGGCCATAACGGCGATACACCGACAACTCAAAACATACGGAAGCAAAATATAACATAGCAAAGGGCGCCCGAGCTAACAAGCTCAAACTAAAACAACCAAAGAGATAGTAAATCTCTGGTCCCAAAATTCGACTCGCGTGTCGCAACATTGGGCACGTAGAACAAACTCCCCGTTATGCAATTCAATATAGAGCATAAAATAAACCAAGTCATCGGCGGCTACTACGAACCCAACATTAAACTAAGTCTAAGACTCTAGTCTAACAACTCGACGGCTAAAACATGCCGGAGAACAAACATCATATTAAACTAGCAATTTAACATGCTAAACATTTTTCACCAATAAACCAAGCGCGACTAAAAGCAGTCGGCTACCAACAACTTAAGTACTAACAATTATAAGTACTAACAACAAGTAGCATATGGAGATATAACCATAAATAAACATCCAGCACGACTTCTACTTGTCGGCTACCAAAAGAATAAACTAAACAACATAATTACAAATAACACAATCCACATTTAGGTTGCTACCCCAACATGAAGTTTACATAACTTCATCTTTCCCAACGACCTCACCAAAAACATAATCTATCTAAGTAGCAACCTTGCCAAATAATACTTCATCAACGCAATCTTCTTGATTTACTTGATTCCGCACGCCGGCTCGGATCTAGGGAAAACAACCAACAAATAAAAGTAAGTCACAAAGACTTAGTAAGTTACTAACCGTAACTTCCTATCATGGCATAATGCTCAATCATAAATTTACATCATGCTATCGCCATGAAATAACTTTATATATAAAATCATGTTATGGCATCCATGCTCAACATTAATAAAACATGTTATCATTGTAGTATAACATCTCACTAAAATCCATGTCAAGACAATTATATGCTTAACGATCATAATTCTTGTTATTGATATAACATAGCCTTCCGATGATTTACATGTCAAGGCATATAAACTTAACAACAATAATTCCCGCTTAACATAATGCCATATCCGAATAATAATCATGATAAAGCATATTAACATAACAACAGTAATTCATGCTATTGTTATAACATAGCCTTCCCATAATATTCATGTCAAGGCATATAACTTAACCATAATGATCTATACCTTTGGCATAAAACCACATTCCAATAATACTCATGTGATAGCATACATGCTTAACAACATTAATCCATATGTTATCTATTAAGTATAACATGTAAGAAACCAAAACAAACATCATATCATATCCAATTCACCAAGCACGTTATTCACTTAAGCACTTGTGAAACAATTCATGTATAAGGGATATGATACCATTACCCAAATTCCTCCGCTGTCGCCTCCCGCAAAAACACGTGCAAAACCTTTATGTGCCCTCGATATCCTCTCGTAGATATCGACGCCCCGAGACAGCCTCCGCCGAGTTCCATAGTTATCAAAGTCATGTGTATTACTACAACTAAGATAAACTACTTCCCCACCGTGGCCATCGATGGAGGGTGTGTGCAACCAGACGGCGATCCATCGCGATCACGAATCTCACACGTGAAGACGATGTATCGTCCCCACCAAAACTCAACCAAACCGACTCACTGACTCAAAACCCAAGCACAAGTAATATATACTCATATGCTCAAAACAAGTAGGTAAACACTCTACTATCAAACTAGTCATGCAATTCGTCCACAACTAGCATAAACAACACAACCGAGAATCATATAAGTTCTCATAATCAAGTGTGCTTCACACACTTCAAAACTTCTTGGAGGCTCAACCTCCATGAATTCTACCCAAAATTCCGTAGGACTTAAAATTATAGTTCCTAGGATTCATACTAACCCAAAGGTTAACTCCGTTGAGTTCAATCTAAGTTTTCCGAAAATTCAAGGAATAGAAGCTTAGGCTTCATCATCCCCCTATGTTCATAACTAACGCCCAAAACCACAATCCCAATGTTCAATATACTCATATAAACCCAACAAACTAATTAACAATGCAACTTAGAATAATTTAGCCATCTTGTGCATAATATCATCCAAGTCATCATACCAATCATAACGTTCAATTCATGATTTAAAATTCACATCATGGTTTAATATGTTCTATTAAGCTTGTAAAACATATTAATCAAGCTAACATCATTAGATTGCAAGCTAAAACCAAATTAGGGCAAATCACCCTCCAAGCATCTCAACCAAACCAATTTCAATACTCATGGTTAATCAACACAACTAAGTTCAATAAACTCCACTAAACATGTATAACATGCTAATTAGGCTTACCATCATCTTTAACAAGCCAAATATAATTTGGGGAAAATCCCCTTCCAAGCATCTTTGTCATCCAAGCTCAATACCCATAATCAATTCATATAGCAAAGTTTAATATACTCTATTAAGCATATAAAACACATTAATCAAGCTTACATCATCAATTTGCAAGCTAAAACAAAATTAGGGCAAGACACCCTCCAAGAATCTCAACCAAACCAACATCAATCTTCATGAAAAATCAACATAATCAAGTTCAATAGGCAATTTAGAACATGAATTTCACATAGGCATGGTCTCACATAGGCCAATCAAGCTCTAACATAAACTTGAAATCCTAGGGTTCATACATTTCTAGAAACCCTAACAATGGCTTCCATTGACCCACATAGCACACATGGTTGATTCCCTAGGGTCAATGGAGCCTAAAAAGAAGAGGAAGGAAGGTAGAAACTTACAAAATCTTAGCCCAAACAATGGTGAAAATTCGTGCCCTAGATGATGTCTTCTCTTCATCTCCTTCTTCAAGTTTGTAGGTGAAATGGGGAAGATGAAGACTCCATTAATGGCCTCCAAGCTCAGCCCTTCAAGACCCACGAATCTCCTCTTCAAGCTTTCTCTCTCAAGCCCCTTGAGTGCTCCCAGAAGTTGCAAGAAGAGAGAAGAGGGAAGTCACAATTTCTGCCTTGGCTGAAATGAGGAAGAATGCGGCAGCTTCATAGGTTTTATATGGGGGATTAACTCACTAATTACCCCACTAATTAACCCCTAAATCTCCTAATAGATGTTAGGACTAGATTAGGTTAAGTAATTGGGTCAAATTGTGGTTTAAAAATGGGTTAAATGGTCAAACAATTCGGACATATCAGAAAAAGGGACAAAATCGCGACATTCTGGAAATACACCCTTGCGGTCGCATGGGTATGGTATGATGCGACCGCATCATGCCCTTTTCAAAGAATTAGGTTTTGGCAATTTTGCTCGATCCCGCCTCTCCCGCATGCTTCTCGAGTCTAAATGCTTCGAAATGGCTCACAATTGAACCCTTAAAGTCCTCAAACATTAAACTAGTCCATCCAAGTCTCAAACCAATTTTAAAGTAGGTCTAGACTCTCATAAACGACACCCGAAACAACCCGGGGCAAAACCGACGCAAGACGTAACTACTTGCTATCTAAGCGTCGAATGAAACCACAAACCGACGGGTAATAACCCATGATTGTAAACACTTATTAGGGCTACAAAATAGGCCTGAATGCCTCTCAGATGATGCTCAACAGATAGGGGAAATAGGCTCCCGAAAGACGAGACGTTCGCCCGGCTCCATCTCAAACTACGCGATAAGGAGAATTGCTATTCTCGAGGCGTCAAAACTTCACGAGACTTATGGAATACATCCAATTAGAAGTCTAACACATCTAAACATGTTATTTAATCATCATGTAAAGATCTGGGACCAAATCGAGGTCAGAAACACAAAACCCGCATAAACTCTCAATCACGCATTTCGACTATCGTCGGGTTACGACCTTTGACTTTAACAAGTCAACCACTATATCACATCTCTTAAAAGTGTTTTAGTCTTAATGTGGTCTCTCATACACATCTAGACTCTCTCACGATTCAAACGAGCAATCAACCAAAGAAGAAATGCGAGCTCTGCACGCAATTCAA
Source organism: Codonopsis lanceolata (assembly GCA_013146195.2). NCBI lineage: Eukaryota > Viridiplantae > Streptophyta > Magnoliopsida > Asterales > Campanulaceae > Codonopsis > Codonopsis lanceolata. The sequence continues at coordinate 37,746,914 of CM028377.1, read as the reverse complement.
GCTAACCGGGAATCGGGATCTTACACTAGATCCTAAGATTAATTAACCAACCTACAAACAACTTGTACATCATAAAAAAAAAAAACAAAAAAACAAAGGTTTGATGATAACTTTTGACCAATGTGCATCGAACAACATCTTGCGTTGTTCCCAAAAGCAACCTGGAAAAATAAATGAAATAAAACAATCAATTTAAATAATCACATAATTTTCATTTTCCAAGGAAATATAAGAAAATTTCAGTTCACATAAAACTTGCAGAAAAAGGGCAAATATTACTATCGCACAATAAACTATTATGATCCATATTCCCTTGACAAAGAACACATCTACAATGAAACCAATTCCACCAACTGATTCCATTCAAAGGAAGTGACAGAGGAACATGGGTTCAAACTGAAGCAAAGCCATATGATAGTTATAAATGCTACAATTTCTTAAAAGGGGCAGAAAATAGTTATGAGACATTAGAAACACAGTTAATGAACTAACTCAACATCTTCAGAAACCTCGAGATACGGATGGGTCTTATCCATCAACAATCTAAGAAATAAACTACTTCCCTAAAGACAGAACTTGACTTTGATTCGAAACAAAGAGTTTCTGGGTAGAAACCATGTTACAATGAGACACTTGGGTATGGATATAAGTCCCTAATACAAGTACGTACAAAAACTCAATTTACTTGTACTCCCTTCGTCCCAAAAAAACAAGTCATGATTTCCATTTTGGTTTGTCCCATTAGAAGTCAGCATTTCTAAAATTTAAGCTACAAACTCAGAAAAAAAAATAGTTTTTTTCTTCTTTAAGAAAACATGATATTCCTCTTATGAGCCATATAAACATAAAACTAACTTCAAAATTAGGGATGCAAAAGTACAATATTGGAGGGAGTAATATTCTGGACAGCATAACCTATTTACAGGTGTGAAAAAAGTGTTTTAACATCAAAACCATAACCCTTACAGCCCGGTGCTCCTGCATGGAAATGCTGTGTAAAGTATATTCTACTTGGGCCAAACCGGTGGAGAGAGAGAGAGAGAGAGAGAGAGAGAGGCCTGCAACATACATATTCAACGAGATAGGCTGTGTTTAGTTATAATGGTGTGTAACAAAATGACGCTGCAAGTAAGAATAATAGGTCTGCAACATACACATTTAAGACACCTAACATAGACTTCAAACATAAAAGTAAACCTTGCACGTTTGCATATAGCACTTTCCTATATTACGCTAACCGTTTTACCAAAGGAAAATACTTAACATACCAATATAGCATGTATCAGACGACTTGCAATGGTCGTCTAGCTAGTATATGCAGAAACTCATAATGTACAAAACCAGAAGGTACTCTCTTTCCAAGTTACTCTCAGCTCAAGCCATGTCCATAAAAAGGAGAAGCAAGAGACCCAAAGCTCTCAAAACTCAACAAATCCAGAAAGAACTCAGCCAAAAGAAATTCAGGTACTACAGTACTAGCAATTAACTTTCAAGAGTTCATAAGAAGTTTAGGGCTAGAAGAAAAAACATTTTTCTTCATGCAACAAAAACTGGTCAAGAAAAGACTGTCAATTACAGGCAAGACTTCCTGGCTAATACAATCAAGCTCAACATATTTGCCTCGTTACACAACAGACATACCATCCACACACGGAAAGTATAGAAGGCAAGAAATTAAATTAGAAGGCAACAAGAAACTATATTAGCATCTCAAATGAATTGTTTGCATCTCAAATGAGATTTAAAGGAAAATTTCTCACGTGAGTTTCTTTCTTCTTTTAAAAACCTCTCTTTCTAATTCGAGACTGGAGAAGTACTAAATACTAAGGCTATCGGATACTAGGGTCAATTGTAAGAATTTGTCTTCAGTGCACTGGACAAGCCTCTATACATCTACAATGTATATATATATATATATATATATATATATATATATATATATATATATATTCCACTTATTTTCTTCCAAAACACTGTTTATCTAGGGTTGTTTGCTACGAAATAACCAACAGAAAACAGAGACATGCATGAATCAGAAACTTGAATATCCTTTGCTTTTTGTCCCATGGATAATTACCAGAAAAAAAACTTTTTCCAATAAATCTAAGATAAAAAATATTTTCACATATTAGGTCATTGGGTGGTCCTTATCTTACTTTTTAGAATGGGTACTGTTAATGTTTTCAAGACTCAAGTATAAGATTCCCTTGGCATATAATACTATCTATTTATCAACTGAGCATTTATTTTAACTGCTACTAACTTTATTCTTCCCTCAAGTATATTGGAACACGGGTATCTTGTCAGCAATAGATCTTGTAAGCAAAAAAGTTCTGGTTGGGGTAAGTTTAATTCCGATCAATTGTTTTTTAAGTAGATGTTCATGGTAAATAAAAGCTTAATGCAGTTATATTTGTTGTATCCCCTCGTAGCCTTATTAATTTAATTGCTTGTGTAGATTTTCTACTTCATTGGATTCGGGCTCTTCTGTGCTGAGTCGATGCTCAGCATTTGGGTTATTCAGGTCCAACTTAATACAAAACAAATGTGCACTAACTATAATAAATAACAGAGGTATATATATATTACTCTTAAAATTAGTTTAAATAGTTAATTCATTAATTTTAATTAATTCATAAACAAAAACCCCTTTTAATTTAATTGCTTTTAATTAATATCTGATTAAATTCCTTTTAATTACTTTTCTCTCTGTGGTTCGACCCTTGCTACCGTACATCTATTTTGAAATAGACTCGTGCACTTGCGAGGTAAATTATAACACATCACACACACACACACACACAAAGATCGCTTCTGCCACCACCAGAAAACAGAAAATCGCCATCGTCTCAAACGATGGCGTCCCTAGCTCTCACCTCCTCCATCAATTCATTTCCTTCAAGGAATTTTCTTTACAACAATGCTTTATCTCCATGTTCTTAATTTCTCTTCTTCTTTCTCCTCATTTTTTAATTATTCGTGTCCAAACTTGGATATGTCTGTTGGAACAGATAACTGTAACTTTCCATATCTAAATCAACAAAACCATTCATCAACAAACCCATATCTAAAATCCATGAAGAAGAAGACAATGGTGGGTGGCTTTGGACATTACGGGAGAGTGAAGAGACGAACCCAAATCTAAAATAAATAAAACTCAAAGTACATTTCAGTTTATAAGTATTACTCCCTCGTCTCTAAATTATTGTCCTAATTGACTCGGCACACGGATTAAGAAAAAACAATTGACTTGATTGTTATATTGGTTTAATTTGTAGTTTCCTTTAAAGCCCATGTGTATATGACTCATAATTAAAGTAAGGTGAAAAAGTAAGGGTAAAGTGATAAAAATGATGTTTTAAAAAAGTAAGTTTCAAACTGGATAATTATTTTGGGATGGATGAAAAAGGAAAGAAGGACGATAATTTAGAGACGGAGGGAGTACTAATTAATGGATCCCTCAAAGTTGATGGTCTGGGTAAGGGTAATTTTGGGTTTTCGTAAATGTTTTATGTTTTTCATCTAAATATTTAGACAGGGTGATGGATGTGTTATTTATGTTCAAGTATAGTGATTAAACATTAAAAAAAAAGTAGGATGAGCTTAACGAATAATTCGTCAAAGTAAGGTGACCAAATTGCGATTTAAGCCTAAATTAATAAAATATAATTTTACTATATTATAAATATTTGTAAAATATGTAGTTTCCTAAAAACTCATGTATATGTGACCATCATTAAAGTAACAATAAAAAAGGGTAAAATCATAAAAGTTTAGAAACATAATTTATTTTTTGGAAGGGACAAAGAAAAAATTAGTGCATGTCCAGATACAGAGAGAGTAAACAATATTGCATGATGTTCAAAGGTTCAAAAGATTATAAAAAGGTCACACAAAAAGAGTAAATACTTAAAATGTTCAAAAAGTTCAACCACTCATATAATAGAAAACAAAAACTTAGGAAATATGGTCTTACATATATTTTATATAAGACTGATCCTGTTAACTCGATCCACCATGTGTTGGTCGGTTAAGTTGTGAGAGGGTGGAATTCCTCTTACGAATTAAGTTATGTAAAATGATCTAACATGAGGCCACTAATAATAAAAAGGTCTTACGCATAACTATTTAATTAGTTGGTAACTATTATTACCCGAGCGATGCACGGTTGACTTAGTGTTGTCTCTGAAACTTAATTTTATAGATAGAATTTGCAAACTATTTGAATGAACCAGCAACAACAAGATGTCCACATAATTAATAAATCAGAAAAAAAAAACCACAATTGGAGTGATAAAATCTACTTGATAGGTTTCATTCCTGTTGACTTAGTGACATTCATAGGTTTCATTCATGTTGACTCATCAATACTTGACTTGAAATTTATTGCATATGGTGAACTTGACAGATTCAGCCCTGCTCATCTACCAATAAAAGCGTACCACTCTACCAAAGAAATCAGGAAATCGATAATGACTTTAAGTAGCTCAAACGCACACATCAAAAGAGAATAATTGAAGAACATTCTACTGAAAGAAACACAATCATACCTGAGATGATGATTTTTTATTATGAAGTTCTAATATCATTCAATAACGTCTGAGGAAATTATCTAATTACTACACTGCCATGTGGAGTATCAACTAAAAACATGGATATTAAGTGACTAGCAAATGAATTTCTTTACAAAACAAAACAAAAACAGAAACGAAGTGTTCAAGAAATGAGAGCTATGGATTATGTTATTGAGTATCAAGTAGCCAGTCAACTCCCCTCAATACATTCACTGTATACGGGTATAAGATTCATTGTATCAACCGATATACCTCCTCACCTGACTGTTATTTCTTCTATGTACTGCTTCTATATATATATTCATTGTAATCTGTACATTCAATGATATATGAATAAGATTGGGGGAACACTAAACACTGATTCAATTTGGTATCAGAGCCATATAACCAATTCCTATGACAAACCCAGTTGCCTCATTCGCAGCCTCCTCATCCACCATACCAGTTGCAAATCCAAATCCATCACTAAATAACCTTAACAGTTTTCACCACTACCTCTCTCTTAAACTCACTTCAACCAATTTTTTATTTTGGAAAACACAAATCCTACCTCTTCTTCAAAGCCAAAATCTTATAGGATTCCTAGATGGCACCAAGCTTGCCCCACCACCTAAAATTCAAGTCGAAGGAAAGATCGAACCCCAACCAAACCCCGAATTTCTGCACTGGACTCTTCAAGATCAGTCCATCCTTACGCTCCTAGTCTCTTCCCTTAGTGAAGAAGTCCTCCCTCTTGTCGTTGGACTTGACACATCTCATGCTGTATGGACAACGCTTGAATCAGCATTGTCCTCCCCTTCCAATACGCGCATTATGGCCATTCATAATAGCCTTCATAGTCTAGAACAAAAGGATGAATCAGTCACAAGTTACCTTTAGAAAGCAAAAGGTTATGCCGATGCACTAGCCGCTTTCGGTCGTCCCCTTGATCCAGCGGACTTCAATATCTATGTATTTCGTGGTCTTCGTAGTGAGTTCTCCGACATCATTACGACCCTCTCCACCCAAACTACACCAGTCAGTTTCCCAGAACTTCATGCACTGTTACTTAGCCATGAATTCCTCTATTCGAACAAGTCACCTTCCCCTCCAATCTTAGCAACTACACAATCTCCTCAACTCCCCTCGACTGCCAATATTGCTCATTCCTCTCGACACCCTTCTCACTATTGTGGATCCTCTGCCAATAACTTCCGCGGTCGCGGTCGTGGTCGTAATAATTTTGGAAACCGAGACTATCGATTAAACCCACATGTCTTCAATAATAACTCCCCTCGTCCTACATGCCAAATCTATCAACGTCCAAACCATACTGCTGATGTTTGCTATCGTCGATACTCTTCAACCTCCAACCCCTCTGCTCATTTCTCTCACAGGTCTTCACATCCTCCTCAAATGAACTGGTTTCCGGACACCGGTGCCTCTCACCACATTACACCCGACATTGCAAGTCTCTCAAATTCTGAAGAATATTCAGGAAATGATCAGGTCACTGTTGGTGATGGTAATGGACTTTCCATTAAGAATATTGGTTCCACTTCTATTTCTTCACCATCCAGATCATTTATTATGAAAAACGTTTTGCATGTTCCCTCTATTTCAAAACCATTATTGTCTGTTCAAAAATTTTGTCAAGATAATAATGTATTTTTTGAATTTCACCCATCTTGTTTCCTTGTCAAGGATCGAACTACTCGGGATACTCTCCTCTCCGGCCCGAGTAACAACGGACTCTATTCTCTCTCAGCTTCTTCCAGTCGTGTCCCCGCTGCCTTCTCAACAAATAAAGTTTCAACTGACTGTTGGCATCGTCGGTTGGGTCATCCTCATCTTCGCATTCTTCGTCAAATAATAAACACAAATAAATTGCCATGCTCGTCATCCACATTGCAGTCTCTTTGTTCAGCTTGCCAATTGGGAAAGTCATCACGACTATCTCTACCGCTTACACAGCACCGTAGCCCTTCTCTCTTGAACTTAATTTTTAGTGATGTATGGGGACCATCCCCCGTAATGTCGTCTGATGGTCATAAATATTTCGTAATTTTTGTTGATGTGTTCTCAAAATATATTTGGTTCTTCCCAATGTCACAAAAATCTGAAGTGTTCTCTATTTTTCTCCAATTCCAATCTCTTGTCGAGCGTCAATTTGACACAAAAATTAAACGTGTCCAAACTGATTGGGGGGCGAATATCGTCCATTGAACAAGTTCTTTGCAAAATTGGAAATTGACCATCAACTCTCATGTCCACATACTCATGAACAAAATGGGACTGTTGAACGACGTAACCGTCATATCGTCGAAACCGGACTATCTTTACTAGCCCACTTCTGCTTCCGTACAAATACTGGCACTTTGCCTTTGAGACTGCTGTTTACCTTATAAACAAAATGCCCTCTCCTGTCTCTAACAATGTCTCTCCGTTTCAAAATGTTTTTCACGTCTCACCCGACTATTCCTTCCTGAGAGTATTCGGGTGTCTTTGTTTTCCCTATCTCCGTCCATATAACAAACACAAGATTGAATTTCGCTCAAAGACCGTGCGTCTTTCTTGATACAATCCGGCTCACCTCGGCTACCGTTGTATGGACATCAATACTCAGCGTATCTACATTGCCCGTCACATACGGTTCGATGAGTACTCATTCCCTTTCTCAGGACCATCTATTCTTGGTAAGGCACCAACAAAGACGTCTTCCCCACATCACCCATGGGCCAAAGTTTCTCTTCCCCATTTACCTACTTCATCCCAGCCTCTTACCACATCTCTCACTTCACAACCACATGCAGTACCCACTCCCACCACTGTGCCACATTTGGCGTCTCACCCTTCACCATCTCATGTCACTTCCACCCAAACCACATCATCTCATGAAAATACCCATCCAGCTCCATCGATACCCAACCACTTTCGTGTATCTAACCCGGCTGGTATAAATCTCATAGTTGACATTTCTCCTCGTCCTTCCCACTCTCAGCCCAAACCAACCTTGCCCGCCCTTCCACCTCCCCCACGTACTCACACCATGCACCTTCGTCATATGTCGCGAAATCCTCCTCCCCCTTCGTCGTCACCCTCAGCATTACTCACTGAAAATACTCCCAGTGTAGAACCTACTTGTTTCACTACTGCTAATAAATTTCCTCAATGGCGTCAGGCTATGGTGGACGAGTTTAATGCTCTACTTCGGAATCACACTTGGACGTTAGTTCCTCCTTCTCCATCCCAAAATGTTGTTGGCTCCAAATGGGTTTATCGAGTCAAATATAAATCTGATGGTAGACTTGAGCGCTACAAAGCACGTTTAGTCGCAAAGGGTTTTCACCAGCAACACGGCGTGGACTACGAAGAAACTTTCAGTCCAGTTGTTAAGGCCACCACTATACGTACTGTGTTATCCATAGCAGTGGTTAATGGGTGGTCCATTCGTCATTTGGATGTCACAATGAATTCCTCCATGGAGTCCTTAATGAGGATGTTTACATGCAGCAACCAATGGGCTTTGAAGATCCTCTCCGACCGAATTACGTTTGTAAACTTCATAAGTCGATTTATGGTCTCAAACAAGCCCCACGTGCTTGGTTTCATCGACTAACTCAGTTTCTAACGGCTCAAGGTTTCACATCCTCCAAAACAGATACATCATTGCTCATTCTCTCAAAAGACTCCATCATTACTTATGTTCTTATCTACGTTGATGACATACTTATTACCGGCAACCGTCCCTCCTTCATTTCTTCTCTCATTCATTCCTTGGGCACTGAATTCTCTATTAAAGATTTGGGCAACCTTCATTATTTTCTAGGTGTTGAAGCTATCTCACATTCCACCAGCCTGTTACTTACTCAACGACAATACATTCAAAATCTGCTTGCCAAATCTGGTATGGGAACAAGCAAACCAGCCCACACCCCTATTTCGACGACAACAAAGTTATCTAAGACATGGGGTGCACCATTTTCTGATCCCACCAAATTTCGTCAAGTGGTTGGCTCCTTACAGTATCTTACCTTAACTCGCCCCGACATAGCATTTGCTGTAAACAAAGTGTGCCAGTATATGCATCTTCCAACAGAGGACCATTGGATTGCTGTCAAACGCATTATGCATTATCTCCGCTCAACAGAAACACATGGATTATTCATCTCCAAGTCCTCCTCCAACACTGTACAAGCTTTTTCTGATGCTGACTGGGCAGGCTGTTTGGATGACCGCAAGTCAACTGGTGGCTATGCTATATTTTTAGGTGCAAATCTCGTCTCATGGTCCTCTCAAAAGCAATGTACTGTTGCTCGCTCCTCCACAAAATCAGAATACAAAGCCATCGCTGATGCTGCAGCTGAAGTCACATGGCTTCAATCCCTTCTTCGCGAACTCAGAATTCCAGCTACTCAATCTCCAATTCTTTGGTGTGATAACATTGGAGCTGCCTATCTCTCCGCTAATCCCGTGTTTCACGCGCGCACAAAGCATATTGAAATCGACTACCACTTTGTTCGAGACAAAGTGGCACGCCGTGACCTACAAGTTCAGTTCATCTCCACCCATGATCAGGTTGCAGACATCATGACCAAGGGACTATCAACACCTCGTTATGAATTTTTACGTGACAAGCTCAAGGTTCGCGGCAGCTCCCCTTTCACTTCAGGGGGCGTATCAAGTAGCCAGTCAACTCCCCTCAATACATTCACTGTATACGGGTATAAGATTCATTGTATCAACCGATATACCTCCTCACCTGACTGTTATTTCTTCCATGTATTGCTTCTATATATATGCATTGTAATCTGTACATTCAGTGATATATGAATAAGATTGGGGGAACACTAAACACTAATTCAATTTTGAGCAATGTGATTTCGGTTATGAAGTTCCACACCACATATATTTTGTTGCAAGAAAATTCTTGAAATAGCATGTGATTCTCATTTAGACTTTTAGTAATATCCTATAGCCTCTATACTTATGCAGGGAAAGCAGTACCACAAAGATTGAGAATAATTATTAGAGCAGGCTACCTGGGAGCATTCTCATTCCTAAGATTTAAATGCTGCTACAAGGCTCCTATCTTTTAGAATGTTAAGTAACCAGTTCATGTTACACCTTAAGTTTTTAAGAGATGCCAACAATGTTTACAACTTTCAACAACGCCCACCCCCAATTCTTGACCCTGCTAAATAAAGGTGCATCATAATCACAAACCAGACAAGGTGCCAGTATGGGTCCCAATGGGCACAATAATAAGCTAGAAGGGGGGGTTGAATAGCTTATTATACACTTAAAAATTTTAAAGTAAGTTCTTTGAAAGGTACTTTCAATCTATTGAAAAGATTGAAGTAGCGGAAGTCTTTCAATAAAGCTGAATCAAGTCTGCCGATAATGACTACCGGTAGACCTTAACAGTTTACTTAAATTTGTTGTAAAGGGTAATGATAAATGAAGTAGTAAGCAGATAAAAGAGTAGACAATCAGTAAAGGAATTAACACAAGTATTTTGGGATGGTTCACACTATAAAGAGTGCTACGTCCATGTGACAACCCGACCGGATCCCAAGACGAAATCCCAAGGTCGCGCCGCCGGGAGACAAATAACAACAAACAAGTAGCAAATAATGGGTAGGGCCATAATGGCGATACGCCAACAACTCAAAACATATGCGGAAGCGAAATAAAATAAAACAGTGGCGCCCGAGCTAACAAGCTCAAACTAAAACTACCAAAGAGATAGTTAATCTCTCGGTCCAAAAATTCGACTCGCGTGCCGCAACATTGGGCACGTAGGACTAAACTCCCTGTCATGCAATTCAATATAGAGCATAATATAAACCAAGTCATCGGCGAAGCTACGGCCGGAACCCAACATTACACTAAGTCTAAGACTCTAGTCTAACAACTCAACGGCTAAAAACATGCCGGAGAACAAACATAATACTTTACTATCATGAAAGCATATTAAAACATGATCACCAAGTTTTACCAAGCGCGACTAAAACAAGTCGGCTACCAATGGCATAAGTACCAACATCAAAAGCATATGGAAACATAACCATAAATATACACCAAGCACGACCACTACTTGTCGGCTACCAAAAGAATAGGCTAAACCACATAATTACAATATTACAAATCACAATTAGGTTTGCTACCCCAACATGAAGTTTACATAACTTCATCTTTCCCAAACGGCCTTACCAAAAGCAAATAAACTATCTAAGGTAGCAACCTGCCAAAAGAATCCTTTTTCAACGTAACCTTCTCAATTTACTTGGATCCGCTCGTGCGACTCGGATCTAGGGAAAAACAACCAACAAATAAAAGTAAGTCACAAAGACTTAGTAAGTTACTAACCATAACTTCCTACCATGGCATAATGTTTAATAATGATTTACATCATGCTATATTCATATAATAACTTTATAAAATCATGTTATGGCATCCATGCTCAACATTAAATAAATATGTTATCATCATAGTATAACATTTCACCAAAAATTCATGTCAAGGCATATTAGGCTTAACAATAATGATTTATGCCTTTGGCATAATACAACATTCAAATAATGTTCATGTGATAGCATTTATGCTTAACAACCTTAATCAATATGTTATCTATCAAGTATAACATTTATGAAAACAAAACAACCATCTTATCATATCCAAATCACAAGGCACGTTATTCACATAAGTACTTGTGAGACAATTCATATATAAGGGATATGATACCATTACCAATTCTTCTGCGCGTGTCGCTCCTGCAAAAACACGTGCAAAACCTTTATGTGCCCTCGATATCCCTCTCGTAGATATCGACGTCCCCGAGACAGTCTCCGCTCGAGTTCCATAGTTATCAAAGTCATGTGTATTACTACAACTGAGATAAACTACTTCCCCACCGTGGCCATCGATGGAGGGGTGTGTGCAAACCCGGCACGGCGATCCATCGCGATCACGAATCTCACAATTCGTGAAGACGATGTATCGTCCCACCAAAGACTCAACAGACCGACTCCAGCTGGACTCAAAACCCAAGCACAAGTGATATATACTCATATGCTCAAAACAAGTAGGTCAACACTCTACCATCAAACTAGTCATGCATTTCATCCACAACTAGCATAAATATCACAACAGAGAATCATATAAGCTCTCATAATCAAGTGTGCTTCACACACTTCAAAACTTCTTGGAGGCTCAACCTCCATGATTTCTACCCAAAATTCCGTAGGACTTAAGATTATAGTTCCTAGGATTCATACTAACCCAAAGGTTGACTCCGTTGAGTCCAATCTAAACTTTCCGAAAATTTAGGGAATAGAAGCATGGGCTTCAACATCCCCCTATGTTCATAACTATCGCCAATAACCATGTTCCCAATGATCAATAAACTCATATAAACCCAACGAAACATTTAACAATGTAACATAGAACAATTTGCCATTATGTGCATAAATTCATTCAAGTCCTCTTACCAATCATAATTTCCAAATCATGATTAAATCATACAACATGGTTTAATAAACTCTACTAAACATGTATAACACAATAATTAGGCTTACAATCATGTTTAACAAGCCAAAACCTAATTTGGGAAAAATCCCCTTCCAAGTATCTTTGTCATTCAAGCTCAATACATATGAACAATTCATATAGCAAAGTTTAATAGACTAATTGGCATATGAATTTCATACAAATCAAGTCTCACATAGGTTCACCAATCTCTAACAACAATTTGAAACCTAGGGTTCATGGCATTTCTACAAACCCTAGAAATTGCTTCCATTGACCTCACATAGCATAAATGGTTGTTTCCCTAGGGTCAATGGAGCCAAAAGAAAAAGGAAGAGAGGTAGAAACTTACCCAATTTCAGCCCTCACAAACAGAATTTTCGGAATCCAAGAGATGAGGTTGTTCTTCTCAACCTTCACTTCAATCTCATGGTGTAGCTTGGGGAAAGAAGATTCCTAGCAATGGACACCAAGGAAGAACCCTTCAAGAACCCTAGAATCGCCCCCTCTCAGCTCTCTTTCAAGTTTTGGCTGAAGTGTTCGCAGAAGACACAAGTAGAAGTCGTATCTGTTTGGCCGACTAGTGATAGAATGCGTTGGTTTTGATTTAAATAGGGGGGATAAACTCTCCTAATTAATCCACTAATCAACCCCTAAAACCTCTAATAGATGTTTAGGACAAGTTTAGGCTAAGTAGAAGGGTTTAGGTTAGGTTTAAGTTGGGTTTAGGGGGGTAAAAATCGGACTGTGCGCAAACCAGTTGAAAAATCCCGTAATCAGGATTTAGGGACCCTTGCGGTCGCATCATGAAGGAGTGATGCGAGCGCATCCTCCTGAAATTCTCCTTCCGGCTTTTGCTTGCTTCCTTGCTCGATCCCGGACCCTCCCGCATGCATTCTCGAGTCCTTCCAAGCCAAAAAGGGTCTACAAATCAACCTTTATGACCTCCAAATCATAATCAAAACAATCAAGCCTCTAACCTCAATCAAACAAGGCCAAGAACTCAGGCAAAACTCTCCCGAACGACAACCGAAAAAGTCAAACGGAGAAGGGTTAACGCTAGAATCAAACTAGCAACCAAACCGACAATGCAACAAGCATCTAACCAATCTCCAAGGCATATTAATGATGTTATAAATGCCCTCTAACAATTATCCATGTGATAACAACATAAATCACAAACCCGAGATTCAAAGCATCTCGCAAAAGAAAAATGCATACGTGCATCTCAAACGACGTAAACGAATATGCTATTGACTCCAAAAATATGAGTGAGCTAAATGAACATATTTATGATGATTATAAGTGTATGAATCCATGCATAACACAAGCAAACCATAATTCAGGGTTTTACAGTCCACCACCAAGGCAGTCAACCTTGGATTTAAATAGTGCACTATGTTTTCCACTAGATCTATTCCAAAGAATATTCCCAATGGATTGTGTACAAAATATTGACTTGTGTTTGGGGGTTAAGGAATTAAATATATGTGAAAATAGGATATTTAATTTGTGCAGAAGTATAGCTTTTGAATGAATAACAACAAGAAGTAAAACAATAAATGTTGATGCACGGCTTCTTGTTGTTAACGAGGACTTCTGGATCTGTTGAGGATCTCTTGAATGCACTTAGTTGTAAGACTTAGAGTTGTTGTAGATTTTCAGAGCAATTCATCAAGTGTCGTCTATCTTCAATCTTAAATGACAGCATTTTATAGCATGAGCATTCTAGATATCCGTTGGAGAAGACGAAGACTTTAACAGCTCTATTAGGTTCAATGCATTAAATGCATGGGGCTGTCAATTAGTAATTTCATCTTCACAGATATCGAGCAGGGAATGAGTACTGAGATCTTCTGGAAGTTGGGCAATCTGGATGTCAGATCTGAGAGAGTTGTTGCTGTGACACGCTTTCCTGCTTTCACTGCTCGCCGAAAAGTCTTCTGCTTTTGAAAGCGCTGGCGGGTTTGAGGTGTCAGGGAATGTCTCAATTTAAATTCAAACATAGATGAGGATAAATTTAAATTGATTCATTAATCTTTGCTGGACAGGACACGTCATGATTGACCAGGTATATACAAGGTCTGCCATTTGTATGTTGAAGCAGGTCTTCCGATGAAGCTTTGAAGAGGTCTTCCGCTGAACCTGTGACGTCCTATAAAAACTATACTTTGGCAAGGTTCTATACACAGTTACCACGCTAATCGATACGCAGCCCGATTAGCCACTGAAGTATAAAACTAGTGTAATGTATGAGCAGATATAAATCTAATACAATAAGAATCAACAATCTCCTCCTATTTATATCTGGTCATCATTACTACAAATGAGGGCTATAACCGACCATGTGATAGATAATAGCATGTCTAAGAGATTTATTCATTTAATAACGGAAGACATGTCTCTATCAAACAGAAGAGCACCTCAAGTGTAAAGACTATTCTATGTGCACACAAAGATAAGGAAATCATGGAATAGCACACAGATTAGTAGCAAAACAGTTCAAATAAATTTAAACTAAGTGTTTAAATTCTAAGCAGATATAGAAAATGAAAGAACAAGAATTTAAACATAAGACAATTTTGAAAAGCAGATAATCTTCTGTATTATAAACAAGATGTTTAATGTGTACAGAGTTTTCAAAAGAGTAAAATAGATACAAAGGTTTAAGGGAAAACAGATACATAATTTACCAAGGTCGCTTTCCCTTTTCCTTTGTCTCGCAGCCTTCTTTCTCCCTACGCTGTCTCTAGCTCTTCCATTCTTCGCACGTACTCGCCATCGGCATCTGTGGGAGGTCCGTGGAACGAGAGCGGTAGTCGAAGTTCTTCACGAAGACGATCGTCTTCTTCCATCAAGATTCGGTTGATAGATCTCATTTGCTTCTCCTCCGTGATGGCCGATCACGATCACGATGAGCGCTCATGATGTTGTGAGCGAGTCGCGAGCTAAGTTGTTGAGCTCTAGGACAGAGGGCGGCCATTGCCGAGATGCAAGTGATGGCATGGAACAGCTCGTAGAGAGGGATGAGCAGATCCGACACATTCGTCGCGCTGAGCTTCGACATTGATCTTGACGTCCGTGAACTCGTGTCTCATCTGTCCCAAAACGAGTCCATACATCTTCTTGAAATTGGCGTAGAAGAGCAAGCGATCATTGGCCTTGGACGCGGGGCGATCTCAATGTAGCGGTAGTTATGCTAGTGAGCGCCTAGCCGCTCATAGATGGCGCCCAGCCTTGACAAAATTTCAAAGATTGGCCGGCCGAGAAGAAGATGTTGCCCGGCCAATGTGAATAGGAGCGGGCAGAGGTAGTGGCTTCAGGAGACACCGGCCTAAGGGTCATGGAGAGGAGGAGTGATGGAGTCGGAAGAGGAAGAGTCTTGGGTTGGTATGGTGTTGGTAGAGGAGGAGATGGTTTGAGGTGGAGGGGAGGAGGGTTGGTGGGAATCGAGCTCAATGTCGCTGTCGAATTTTCACCGACAATTGAAGATTCTGTAAAGGTTCGGTGGAGAACCGTAAAGATGGGGCAGATAGAAGAGGGATTTGGGTTTATGAAGGAGAGGTGGAGGTTGTGGTTGATCAGAAGAGAATAGATCTGCCACTGAGGAAAGCTCAAAGAGAAATTTGGCAGCGACAGAGTCTATTGGCTTGGTAGGAGGGCTTTGAGTTGGTTGTGGAGTTGTTGATGAAGTGGGTTGGGTTTGGTGAGGTGAGGTAGGTAGATGGGTTAGAGAGTAGTTGAATGGTGAAGGAGGAGGAGGAGTTGGGGTTCGGTAGGCTCCTCCCGAGGGATAGACTCCTCCGAGGTGGTGAATTCCTCCGAGTAGATGACTCAGAGGAATAGGTTGGCTTGGAGTGGCGGTAGATGGTTGGTTATCGGTAGAGGGTTGGTAGATGGTTGCGGCGAGGGCTTGGTACCGCACTTTTTTCTTCCTTAGCCGAATAGGGACTCACCGCTTCATCTAGAGAGCAGGAATGTCTCGCAGTGGCTGGTCCTCAAAGGTTTTACGTAGTCTCCTACGCTTTTGGTTTAGGAGTGGTGCAGTGAGAAGGTGAGGGTGGTCGCTTGGTTTTAGAAGAGGGCCGGGAAGAAGAGGTTGGATGAGCTTGAGAGGATGGTCCGGGGTGAAGGTTGGACTGGGAAGGTGATGGAGTTGGTTTGGCCGAGTCTTGTCCTTTGGCCTTCCTTCATCTCCTTCCGAATCCACTTTGGCCTCGCTCTCTTCGCTTGGTACTTCTTCTTCCGGCCCGGCTTTTGCCCTTGGCTTTCTGCTTGGCCCGTAAGAGTCGTTTCGCCTCATCGCCCATCTTTGGCTTGTTGATGGATGGTTGTAGCAACTTGTTCATCAAATTTTGCAAGCCTTCTTGAAGGTTTTGCTAGCCGCCATAAGCTTCCATGTTGAAGCGAGTGACTATGATCGGTGGCTTAGCAACCTTGTCGATGGAGACGGAAGACCTTTCTCGCAGCCTTCGCTTGTTTCATACTCAGTATTTGTTGAAGAATGAAGTTAGTCGCTTGTCCTTGGACACCAATATAAGCTCATCTTCCTTGATGGAAGAGTTGACTTCCTCATTGTCTCGAGAAGAGCGTTGATCACCGACGAATGGCCGCTTGCAAGTGGGGTTGTTCTTCACTCTTTCCACCCACCGCTTGAGCTCATTGAAGATGATGGCACCGTAGACGACGGGTTTGAATGAAGACACATTGTAAGGTTCAAATGTGCCGTGAACATATCATGAGCACCACTTTTGAACGTAAGCCCCTTGTCCATTAGGTGGCTTGTGCAAGAGACGCCCAACGGGAAGAGATTCCTCAAGATCTTCCCTTGTGGTTCTCTAGGGTATCAACTCCCCTCATTGCTTCCCGTGCATGGTTAGCCTCAAAGAATGGTTGATTCAAGAGCACCACCAAAATGCACACCAATGATGGTGGAGATGGTCTTGGCGGTGATGGAGATAGGACGGCCTCTAATCCATCCACGCAGAGCGTTCTTGTTCATTAACTCCATCCTTTGGTAGAACTCTTCTGCCAAGAAAATGCTGTAGTCTTTGTCGTTGAGGCGTAAGAGTGGAAGAATTCCGAGGCATTCATGTCCTCGCATGCCTTGACTCCGCGGCTATAGTGCATCGATTGGAGGTCAATGCACATCCCGTATATAAAGTTTGGGTCCAGGCAACGATGACGCCATGAGCAATGGAAAAGTAGGATATCCCTAAGGTTGACATCCAAACTTGGAGGAATGTCGCTGGTCTAGCTTCTTCCCCGCCACGCTTTGATTTTGATGATTTTGCCCGAAAGAAATGCAATAAAAAATTAGGCTTTTTACCTCAAGAGCTAAACAAGCGTAGATTTCAAGTTTTTCTCGAGATTATTGAAAATTTTCGAATGAAAACTTGAAACCCTAGAATGTTTAGTGAAAGCAAACCAGAGAAATGTATAACATAAGTTTTTCAAGAGAGTAAGCATTTCAAAGCATATAAACGACTGTTAGGTTTTAGGTTTTGAAGAACAACAATGGCGAATACTGTTAGAAACTCGAAAGTGACCGTTTGTATTCCAAAACAATTTAGGTTATGAAATGAAATGCGAAACAGTAAACGATAAATTTCAAGTAGTAGAGTAGAGAAGAACATACCATTGATGTTGATGAGAAGAAGAAACAAGAAGATTTTGGGAATGAAGAGAGCGTATAGAGAGAGTTTGAATAGAGAGAGAAATATTTTAGACAAAGGGGTTTCAGAAAGTTTTGGAAAAGGCGGTTCAAGGTCTATTTAAAGAAAAAAATTTAGCGCAAAAGCGGAACTTAAGATATTTTCTAAGTACCAAATTTTATCCTTGACCCCTTTATTGCTTTAGAAACCTCTTTAATAAAAATAGACTAAGTAAAGATACTAACCTTTAAGTCTTCCGCTAAAGGGAAAATTACGCCTTCCGGCCTAAAACTAAGTCTACCTAAGATGAAAGAAAAATAATAAAACTTTGAAATTAAGCAAGAGGATCAATCATACCAAGATTTCTCCTTAAATAAGCAAACCCGGTGGCATCCAAGGGCTTTGTGAGAATGTCACCAATTGATGCTCGCTTGGAACATATTCCGCATCGATGTTACCTTTCTCCACATGATCTTTGAGGAAGTGATAACGGATATCAATGTGCTTTGTCTTCGAGTGCATCATCGATTTTTGGAGACCGAATTGCCGATGTGTTGTCACACATAATTGGACAATTTGCGCCTTGATGTTGTAGTCCACTAGTTGTTGCTTCATCCATAGAAGTTGAGAGCAACACCGCCGGCAAAGAATGTATTCTCGCCTCGTGGTTGAGTTTGCAACCGAACCTTGTTTCTTGCAAGACCATGAGACAAGTCTATTTCCAAGGAATTGACAAGTCCCACCGGTGCTTCTTCTCACTTTGCAGTCGCATAATCTGATCCGAGTATCCAACTAGATCGAAATTGTTGTGTTTGGAATACCGATGCCTAGATTTGTTGTTGTTGAAACATATCTCGATGATACGCTTGGCAAGAAGCAAATGTGATTCCTTTGATCCGCCTCGAAATCTTGCACAAACACAAACAAAGAAACATAATGTCGTCCCATCGGGCAAGAAGGTAAAGAAGTGAACCTATGATTCCTCATACTTGGTCATGTTCTCTTGCTTTCCCTTTTCATCTTTGTCAAGATGGCGCCGGTAGACATTGGAGTCTCAAATCCTTTAGTCGAATCAAGACCAAATTTCTTGATTAGTTCCTTTGCATATTTGGTTTGGCGATGAAGATTCCGGAAGTCCGTTGAATCTGCAGCCCTAGAAAGTAGGTAAGTTCACCCATCATGCTCATCTCGAACTTGCTTTGCATCGCCTTCTCGAATCTTTTACACAAAGCTTTGGTTAGTTGATCCAAAGATGATGTCGCCCACATAGATTTGTACTGTAAGAGAATGACCTTTGTGCTTGAGGATGAATAAGAGTAGTGTCTATCCTTCCTCTCACGAATCCTTGTTCTATTAAGAACTTGGATAGAGTTTCATACCAAGCTCGGGAGCTTGCTTTAGGCCATAGAGAGCTTTCTTGAGTCGGTAGACATGATCCAGCTTTGTCTTGAATGACAAATCCTCGAGGTCGCTCAACGTATACCGCTTCTTGAAGATCACCATTCGTAAAGGCACTCTTTACATCCATCCGATACACTTTGAAGTCCATGAACGAGGCATAGGCTAGAAAGAGTCTCGATTGCCTCTAATCTAGCAACAGAGCAAATGTTTCATCGAAGTCAATTCCTTCTTCCCCGGTAGCCTTGAGCAACCGCCTAGCTTTGTTTCGTGACATTTCCATCTTCATCTCTTTTGTTTCGAAACCCATTTGGTGCCGATAACCGATGATCACGGCCTTTGAACTAAGCTCCACACCTTGCATCTTTCAAACCGGTTCAGCTCTTCTTGCATAGCTTCAATCCAGTTATGATCTTCGATAGCTTCATCAATCTTCTTTGGCTCGAGTTCAGATACGAATGCATATGCAAACATAGTCTCTTCTCGAACTTTATTCCTCGTACGAACTCCTGTGTTGAGATCACCAATGATTTGAGAAATAGGATGATCTCTTGTTTCAATAATGGTTGGAGGAAGATCACTTCTGGTGGGTTCTTCCCTTAAGAATTCTGAGTAGGTTGAGAAGGAGATTCACCAAAATCTGTTCAAGAGATAGGATCTTCAAAACCTTCATTTTCTCGTGAACAAGAAGGATGAGTGATCTCGCAAAGGTGTTTGGGGTAAAAGTAAGAGATGGGTTCTGGGTCAACGTAAGAGTTGAACCGGTATCGGCAGAGTTCAAGTCCGCCTGAAGGGTTAGCGGTATCGAAGGGTCTCAGCTGTCGCTTTCGATGAGGAGTGGAAGTAGATGTTGTATTTGTACTGCCTCATCATTATCGTAATCATTAGCAACATTCTGAGCCTTTCTAGGCTCTAACAAGTCATATTCATCAAAAGAAACATGCACATATTCTAAAATTTTCAAATGAGTTTTACTGAAAATGCGAAATGCTTTTGAATGTTTGGAATACCCCATAAAAATTTCTTCGTCTGATTTTGCATCAAATTTTCCTCTATATTCTTTTCCATTATGAAGAATAAAACATTTACAGCCGAAGATTTTAAGAAATCCTATGTTTGGGGCTCTTCCTCTCCATATTTCATATGGAGTTTTGTTATGAAACTTGTTTACTGTGGATCTGCTTTGGGTAAAACATGCAGAGTTGACTTCGCCTGTAAGTACTTTGAAGTTTTGCTTCGCCAAAGATTGTTCTTGCCGCTTCAATCGTTGTTCTGTTTCTTCCGCTCAGCCTACACCATTTTGTTGAGGAGTTCCAGCAGAGAAGTTGTGGCCGATCCCGTGGTCATCACAAGATCTTTCTACACCATTGTTCTTGAATTCTGCCATTGTCCGATCTTATGTCACTAATGTCTTCAAGCTTTTGAGTTTGAAGTCTTCTAAAAGAGCGGTGACTAGATCATACGCCTCATCTTTTGAAGTCATTGTTTCAATCCTGTGAACCTAGAGTAGTCGCCAACTACTACAAGTGTATACTTGTCTCCGTAAATACCGACCGTAGTGATTGGTCCAAAGAGATCCATATGCGTAGTTGAAGAGGTCTGCTTGTTGACAAGACAGACTTTCTTTTGAAGGAAGACTTGGAAAGTTTTCCTAGTTGGCAAGCTTTACAACTTCGTCATGGTCGGCAGACACCGTAGGTAGACCTTTCGACAAGCCCATCTTTGGAGAGCTTGGAGAGGTGCTTGAAGTTGAGGTGATCGAGACGCTTGTGCCATAGCCAACTCGTTGTCACGAACGTTGTTAGCTACTAGGCAAAGGCTTGAGAATCTCCCTAGAAGATTTAAGTCCACGACATAGACGCTTTCCTTGTCTATTGCCGGTCAAGATTGTAGAGCAGATTCACGATCTTTGATGAGGCACCGGTTGGAGTTGAATTGGCATAGTAATCCTTTGTCGCACTGGGATATGCTCAAAAGATTGTGCTTTAAGCCACTCACTAGAGAGACTTTGTTGATGGAGAGACTTCCTCTAGTGATTGAGCCATATCCAATTGTC
Source organism: Codonopsis lanceolata (assembly GCA_013146195.2). Classification (NCBI taxonomy): domain Eukaryota; kingdom Viridiplantae; phylum Streptophyta; class Magnoliopsida; order Asterales; family Campanulaceae; genus Codonopsis; species Codonopsis lanceolata. Next base: position 37,725,723 of record CM028377.1, on the reverse strand, counting down.
TTTCCTCTTGCATTGTCTCCGAAAATAACAAGGGTCCTTTGGCTTCAGCCTATATCTGTAAGTAGACTGCTTCCGTCATGTGTCTTGAGCACCCACCGTCTGTGTACCGATGTCTTTGTTTTCTCGATTCTATAGCCATGAAGCATTCCCGAAAAAGATTTAAAGCAACAAGGTCCCTTTATTTTCTTTTGGGTCCTAAGGATTAGCAACCTTTGGAACCCATACCGCCTAACCTTGAGAGAACTAGGTCTCTCGATCTTGGAGTGAACCTTAGCAGCATTCTGGGGCCGATGGCCTAGGCAATTGCAAGAATGACATAAATGAAATTCCATAGAGAACCTGCTGCTTTAATCGAAGAGTGATTATGAATATCCTTTTTCTTAACATTCCATTCTTGGTTCAGCTTGCTTGTTGACGTAGACTTAATTGGTTTCTTTTGAATCTTCCTAGGTAGGTTACCACCGCATTTAGCTTTAGCTTGTCTCGTTGATTACCTTTTTAGGAGGATTTGGTAGAATACCTTTAAGTTTACTTTCAACAGTACAGAGCCTTGCCTGCTTCATAGACAAACTTGATAGTCACCTAGAGATTTAGTAGGTCTACCGCCAGCTTTGCCTTAGCAGAGTTGTTGCCTGACTTTAGTTTCTCTACCGCTACTTTTCGTTTCTCATTTGAATCACTATCTTGGCTTTTCCTTTCTCGAGCTTTGGGGTAAACATAAGGAACACTTGAATAACCAAGGCCTTGTTTCCCTTTATTTCCGAACGTCTGCTTAGAGAAAGAGATATCATTAGCGCCTCTGAGGATTCACCTTTCTCTCGTGATCGATGGGAATGTCATACTGGGCTCATCCGAATATCCTATGCCGATTTATCATTTACTAGATTTTTGGCTTGAAAGGATTTCTTCAAGGCATCTTTGAGTCCAGCTCCAGAGTCAATTGTCTTTGCAAGGCAATTTTCTCTAGGTCAAGTCCTTTGATGTGCTCGCTAGACATTCAATTTTGTCACAAAGGAATTTGTTTTCTCCTTTGAGCTTGATACTTTCTTGTTGACAACTATTGAGAGAGTTTGAATCTCACCGCCATCGAGATTTCTCAAAGAAGTTTCTCACAGCTTCTTGGCAAGTTTAACATAGGCTACTCTAAAGGAATTAAATTCTTCAAGCATATCTTGATTATCCTTGAGAAGTTCTTCCTTACTGAAGTTGTCACTGTTGATCTCACTTTTATCCAAGGGACTAGGTGAGATTTCGACTTCATTTTCAGAGTCATAGGTAGGACCTGAATCATGAGCTATTAAGCATATGTTAGCTTGCTCACAATCATCCTCTTCCTCTTCTGAATCAGTCTCAAACCATGTAGCAACCTGTTTGTCTTCTATGTCTTCAGCCAACATACCTTTTTGTTTTTGAAATTTTCTATAAGTAGGTTTTCTGTATGCTTCAAATTTTGGCTTTGGACATTTGGAGGCAAAGTGACTAGGTTTTCTACAATTGTAACACACAAGCTCTTCCTTAGATGAGCTTTCACCAGTCTTTCTAAAAGGTTGTTGGTGTGTGTTCTTCCTTCCATATTTTGCAAATTTTTGAAAACGTTTTACAAACATAGCAAATTGTTCATCTGAGAGAAAATCGTTTCACAGGAGGAAGTGGAAGGTTTGTTTTCAACAAAGGGTTTCTTCTTGGACCATGGCCGGCAAGGACACGCTCAACTGCTTGTCTTGCTCTAGAGCTTGATTTACTTCGAGCTCATAAACCTTCAAACTTGCGTAGAGACTACGGAGAGTCATCTCGTTTAAGTTTTTGGATTCTTTCATAGCCGTGGTCTTAACATGCCATAAGCTACCTAGAGAGCCTAGAAACCTCATGTTCATTTCCTTTTTGTCATAAGTTTTACCAAGAGAAAAGCAGCTATTTATTACCTCACTGAAGCGATCGTATGCTTGTCTCAAGGTTTCCTTTGGATCCTTTTTGAAGGAATCAAACTGCTGGATGTATGTGTATTTTCTGTTATCTCTTGTGTCTTGGTCTCCTTCCAAGTATTCCACAAGAGCTTCCCACATCTCTTTTGCAGTTGTACATCGAATCACTTGCTGGTATGTGCTTGTGTCTAGAGAGCTAGTAATGATATTGATTGCCTTACTGTCAAGCTCTACCAGCTTTCCTCTCGTCCATTCTCGATTCTTCTTTGGGAACTTCTGCAGGATTCCCAGTGATGGAGGCTAGAAGGTTGGCCTTCATTGGTACATGTTGTCCTGTAGTAACGCACTTCCATAACCTGTTGTCAATAGAGTTCATAAAACGCATTACCTTATCCTTCCATACATCGAAATGGCCTTCGTCCAATATTGGGACGTGGTTCGCATTAGATGTAGGCAGCATGTAGTGTGTTTGTGCCATTGGATCGAATCTCTCAAGAGTTTAATCTCTAAAAACTTGTTTTCAAAGAGTAAGGCTCTGATACCAATTGTGGGTCCCAACGGGCACAATAATAAGCTAGAAGGGGGGGTTGAATAGCTTATTATACACTTAAAAACTTTTAAGTAAGTTCTTTGAAAGGTACTTTCAATCTATTGAAAAGATTGAAGTAGCGGAAGTCTTTCAATAAGGTCAATCAAGTCCGCCGATAAGGACTACCTAGACCTTAACAGTTACTTAAATTTGTCAGAAGGGTAAAGATAAATAAAATATAAAGCGTAACAATGAAGACAAACAAGAAAGAAATAACACAAGTATTTTGGGATGGTTCACACTATAAAGAGTGCTACGCCCACCACCAAGGCAATAACCTTGGATTTAAATAGTGCACTATGTTTTCCACTAGATCTATTACAAAGAATATTCCCAATGGATCGTGTACAAAATATTGACTTGTGTTTGTTAAGGAATTAAATATCTGTGAAAACAAGATATTTAATTGTGCAAGTATATAGCTATTGAATGAATAACAACAAGAAGTAAAAATAAATGTTGATGCACTTCTTGTTGTTGACGAGGACTTCGATCTCGTTGAGGATCTCTTGAATGCACCGAGTAATAAGACTTAGAGTTGTAGAGTTTCAGAGCAATTCTTCAAGTGTTCGATTGATTTCTTATTTCTTCAGTCTTTAATGGCATCATTTATAGTAGGTGCACTCAAAAGATCCGTTGGAGAAGACGAGGACTTTAACAGCTCTATTAGGTTGAATGCATTAAATGCATGGGGCTGTCAATCAGAAATTTCGTCTTCACAGATAGAGAGCAGGGAATGATTACTGAGATCTTCTGGAAGTTGGACAATCTGGATGTCAGATCTGTTAGAGTTGTTGTGAGCATGAGGTGATACCGCTTCCTCGCTTTCACTGCTCAGCCGTGAAAAGTCTTCCTGCTTTTGGGAAAGCTGCTTTCGACGGGTTTGAGGTGTCAGGGAATGTCTCAATCTAAATTCAAACATAGATAAGAATAAATTTAAATTGATCCATTAATCTTTGCTGGACAGGACACGTCATGAATGACCAGGTGTATACAAGGTCTGCCGTTTGAAAGTTGAAGCAGGTCTTCCGGTGAAGCTTTTGAAGAGGTTTTCCGCTGAACCTGTAAAGTCCTATAAAAACTATAATTTGGCAAAGTTCTATACACAGTTGCCACGCTAATCTATACGCAACCCGATTAGCCACTGAAGTATAAAACTAGTGTAATGAATGAACATATATAAATCTAATACAAATAAGAATCAATAGTCCTCCCACTCGAATTTACTCCCGGTTGAGTTGTACACCACGCCTACCTGCGCTTATGCGCCCCACTCGAGTTTACTCGCAACTGAGCTCTATATTGTCCCCTTGCTCGAGTTTACTCGCGGTTGAGTTGCACACCACGCCTACCTGCGCTTATGCTCCTCACTCGAGTTTACTCGCGGCTGAGCTTCATATTGTCATCCTGCTCGAGTTTACTCACAATTGAGTTGTACACCGCGCCGACCTGCCCTTATGTTCCCCGCTCGAGTTTACTCGTGGCTGAGCTCTACATTGTCCTCCCACCCGAGTTTACTCACGGTTGAATTGCATATCGCGCCTACCTGCGCTTATGTTCCCTACTCGAGTTTACTCACGGCTGAGCTTCATATTATCCTCCCGCTCGAGTTTACTCGCGGTTGAGTAGTACACCGCGCCTACCTACTCTCATGATCCCCGCTCGAGTTTACTCGCGACTGAGCTTTACATTGTCCTCCCGCTCGAGTTTATTCATGGCTGAGTTGTACATCGCGCCTACGTGCGCTTATGCTCGCTAGCTTTTTAAAGGTAGTCTCATCCGCAAAGTCGAGTAAAAGGACTTGACCTTTGCCCAAATGGTGTTCTGTTTGCTAGCTTTTTTAAAGGTAGTCCCGCTCGCAAAGTCGAGTAAAAGGACTTGACGTTGGCCCAAGTGGCGTTCAATTTGCTAGTTTTTTAAAAGGTAGTCCTGCTCGCAAAGTCGAGTAAAAGGACTTAACCTTGACCCAAGTGGCATTTAGTTTGTTAGCTTTTCAAAGGTAGTCCCGCTCATAAAGTCGAGTAAAATGACTTGACCTTGGCCCAAGTGGCGCTCTGTTCGCTAGCCTTTTAAAGGTAGTCCCGCTCGCAAAGTTGAGTAAAAGGACTTGATCTTGGCCCAATTGCCGCTCTACTCGCTAGCTTTATAAAGGTAGCCCCGCTCGTAAAGTCGAGTAAAAAGACTTGACCTTGGCCCAAGTGACGTTCTGTTTGCTAGTTTTTTGGAGGTAGTCCAGCTCGTAGACTCGAGTAAAAAGACTTGACCTAGGCTCAAGTGGTGCTCAGTTCGCTATAGAAAAGAACTTATACAATCAAGTTATAAGGCTTATTGGTTAATCAAAATATACAATGGCGGTCAAAAGCGACCAAAGTCATGAAACAAAGAGGTGTTTGGTAATGTTTTCCAAACAATCAAGAGTGCTGAAGATGATGTTTTGGCAAAGGAGATTGCTTATGAAAATGACAATGATGCTATTAACCGAGAGGCCCTCCATTTAGCCCAGGCTAATCTTAAACGATTGCTCAAGTTAGAAGAAGATTTTTGGCGCCAAAAATCGCATCTCAGGTGGCTTAAAGAGGGGGATGGAAATTCTAAGCTCTTTCACTCGTCGGTTTCTCAATCTCGCAACAAGCTCCACATTCACAAAATCAAGAACATGCATGGCTCTATTGTCACAACTGAGGTTGATATTCAGAATGCAGATGTGGAATTTTACCAAAATCAGCTGTCGGCTTGTACAACTAGAGATAATGAGCTCCTCGATTGCATCCCTCCTCTTATCACGTTAGAGCAAAACCGGCTTCTCATTGCTACCCCCAGCCTCGAAGAAATAAAAGAAGCGGTCTTTTCCCTTAATGGCGATAGTGCAGCGGGACCGGATGGTTTTTCCGGCAAGTTTTATGCAGTCTGCTGGGATATTATTTCCTCTGATCTTTACATGGCCATTGCAGAATTTTTTGCGGGTTTTGACATGCCTAAGGCTTGGAAGAGCACATCTATTGTTACTATTCCAAAAACTCAACACGTGGAGTCTTTTAAGGACCTCCGGCCAATAAGTCTGTGCAATTTTTGTAATAAGATTATCTCCAAAGTCTTTGGCCTCGCTTTGGCGAATGTTCTTCCATGCATTATCTCCGACAATCAAAGCGCATTCACCAAGGGTAGGTTGATTCAAGATAATCTCTTGCTCGCCCAAGAGCTCTCTTACCATCTCAAGAAGAAGGTAAACGGGCAAATATCTTTATTAAACTTGATATGGAGAAGGCATTTGATCGAGTTTCTTGGTTCTTCCTCATTAAAGTGCTAAGGCGTTTGGGTTCAGTGAAACTTTTATTGACTTGATGTGGCGGATTATCTCGCAGAACCGGTTTTCGCTATTGTCAATGGCTTTCCTGCGGGTTTTTTCAAGCCTCTAGAGGCCTTCGTCAAGGGGATCCGCTCTCTCCAAGTTTATTTATAATTGCTGCAGAAGTTCTTAGCCGTGGTCTCAACAATCTTCATCTTAACCACCCTCATCTGGCTTTTTCCTCGAGTAGTGGCTGCCCTATAGTCTCTCATCTAGCCTTCGCCGATGATATTCTTATTTTTTGCAACGAAAAAAAGCTTCAAAGAACATCGCAATCGCTCTCTCAAGATGAAGATTGCTCTGTATTAACCAAGCTAAGAGTCGTTTTGTATCCTCAAGATCTATTGCCGCTCGTATAGTCTCCATACGTAAATCTGGGTTTTACTCCTCAATCTCTTCCCCTCATCTACCTTGGTTGTCCTCTTTTGAAGGGCGAAAAAGAGGAGTTTATTCGATCCCTTGATAGAGAAGCTTCGTGGTAAGATTGCTTCTTGGCACGGTGCTTTCCTTAACCATGCAGGCAGAGTTACTTTAATTAACCATGTGTTGAACCCTATCACTCTATACCCTTTTGCAATTTTGGATCCCCCAGCTTCGACGATCAATCTCATAAACAGAATCTTGGCTAATTTTTTCTGGGGTTCTATAGAGACCAAGCTGAAAGCTCACTGGGTTTCTTGGACAGACTGTTGCCGTCCAACGGCAGAAGGTGGTATAGGAATTCGTCGTCTAACTGATGTGGTTAAAGCTTTCTCTCTTCAATTATGGTGGCGGTTTCGTACATCGAAAAGTATGTGGTCTCAATTCATGCACAGAAAATACTGCCCCTCTTCTCACCCGATTTTAGCCTCTACTGTTGGCTCACATCTCTGGAGGCGTATGTGTTCTATTCGTGAGGTTGCTGAAAGCAACATAACTTGGATTGTTGGGCGGGGGTTGTGCTCCCTTTGGCATGACAATTGGAGTCACTCGAGATGCTTGACCAAACCTCCAGGATGCAATTTCTCCTTCGTCAAAGATCTGTTTGATGAATCTGGCCAGATTTCTCTTGCTGCCAGGAACCACATTGATCTTCAGACTACTTCTTTCATTCAATCGAATGAAATTCGCTTAAAGGACGCGGATGATCGTGCCTATTGGTCTCCCACTTCGAATGGTAAATTATCCATTTCCTCAGCATGGAATCTCTCGCGTTTCCATTATCCAACATCTTTGTCCTCGAAATTCATTTGGCATAAAATTATTCCTCGGAAGATCGGTATTTTTATGTGGAGATTATGGCAACACAAGTTACCCTTAGACGAGAGTATTGCTAAGAAAGGTTTTCAATTGGCCTCTCAATGTTCTTGTTGTGATCGGCACCAATGTGAGACCTTCTCTCACGTTTTCCTTGACAGCCCGACTGCTGGTTTTCTCTGGCGTTCTTTGGCACAGGCTACTGGATTTTCTTGGTCTGCCCGCTCTATTCAGGAAGCCAGTTTCAAATGGTGGCTTAGTGATAACTCTTCTGCCCTTCACGTCATCATTCCTTCAGTCATATGATGGGAATTATGGTCGAACCGCAATCGAGCCCTTTTTGACAATGTGACTTCTCTTCCTCATCGCTTGCTCACCCGCACTAAAAATCGCCGAGATTCTCTCTAGTGCGGGTTTCTATTTGCCTCCCATCCAAGATTGGCAGTCTCTTCCTCCCCTCAAAAGACAAAAGGTTAAAATTGTCCAGGTGGTGTATTGGGATAGACCTCCTGCTGGGCGGCTCAAGCTAAATACAAATGGTGCTTGTCGAGGCAATCCCGGTCTTAGCGCCGGTGGAGGCATTATTCGCAATGACAACGGGGATTTGATTTTTGCTTATTCTGAATTCTATGGTAATCTATCTAATTTTAGGGCTGAATGTATGGCTCTCTTTAGTGGGATCAAGTGGCTTAAAGAGAAGAAGGTCATGAACGCTTGGGTGGAGCTTGATTCCAAAATCTTGTTTGATTGCATCTCGGGCAAGGCTTCATATCCTTGGCATTGTTAATACCTAATCCAAGCTATCAAAGATATTCAATCTCAGCTCTCCCTCTCTTTTTCTCATTGCTATCGTGAAGCAAATTCGGTGGCGGATGCTTTGGCTAATATTGGTTGTGATGTCAGAGGTGACAGCCAATTTTTTTCTGCGTCCGAGATGCCCAATCATGTCCGAGGTTTATTCTTTCTTGACAAAAATAGGACCCCTTATCTTAGAATTAATTAATTGTTCCTTTCCCTTTTCGAGGTCAGGCTCCTTTGTCCTCCCATTTACAAGGGATAGGCTGGTTGTCCCCCTCAAGTTTGTATGCTTTTTTCTTTATTCAATAAACTCCCGCAGGGTACCGCCCCTGCTTCTATAAAAAAAAAAAAAGTACTCCTTACCCTCGAGATGAATCTCGAAAAATAATGAGTAGTGGGCTACTGATGTGCATATTTTGGATCCGCCTCAATGGCGTTTTGGGCTTCATTTAATGACCCATTGTATTTTACATGATGTCCGAAGGATTGGACCGGACTTATGTGCAACGGGGTGAACCCATTCACTTAGGTATAAATAATCCATTCTAGTTCATTGAGAAGGGGATCTCTCTTTTTCTTACTTACAATCACACACGCACTTGGGAGCTACGCGCCATTTCTTTTATACTCAATGTACTGATAAACACATCGAAGAGTTTTTGGCGGGGGCCCTTCCCGCCGACTCACAGTGTTTATTTTACAGATAATATAGTCAGATATCCCCCCACCGACGACACCATCACCGCCGGACGGCAACTCTGGCGACCCATATACCTACGCTACCTTCGGCACCCCTCGGCTATGATTCATTTTGGATACATCGCCTTCTAACATTATTTTTTTGATCAAACATCAATTGACAACATAATTATTCTATTTATTTTCTTAACATTTTAATTCTTAGCAAACAATGTATTTTTTTTCGTAATAAATATGTTTAATCAATTTTTCTAATCACTCACGTATCATATTCCACTATCATGAAAATAATGTGATTAATACATTTTCTACAAAAAAAATTAGCTTATATTGGATATTTTATTATCAAAAATTAATATTCTAATTTAGTTTTTTAATAAATAATTTTAAAATATCAATTCAATTATTATGGTAGGTATTAAATTGAATATTGATTTCAATCAACTCAAGAATTAAATTTTTGAATCAATTATAAAGGTAGACAAAATATTTAAATATTACGATACTATTGCATATTATGATTTTACTATTCTATTATTTTTTACTATTACATCTTTTAAATTTCACTTTTAATTTTTTCCATAACTAATTAACATATATTTACTCAAAGCTTGGTAGACAAAATGTCCTTACGATATTGTTTTATTATATAATATAACTTTAGTCATAAGATTAATTAATAAAGTCATTACAAAAAAAGTAAAAATAATAATAGAATAACTATGTTGTTCATAGATGTTTGATTTAAAAAATAATGTTAAATGATAATTTGAAAAGTAACTTGATTAGTTAACTTAAAATGAGCAAGTACTCAAGGAGTAATTTTATCCAAATATGTAATTATTTGATGCAATAACTAAAGATATAATGGATAAACAAAAATTGTAGTGAAAATAGTCTCTTCCTATAATTTTTTAAAGTAGACTCTAAAGATAAAATATCCAAAAATAGTATGATGAACTTTTTACCTATAATGGAGAGAATATTGTTTATTATTCTCAGGTTATCGTATATGTATAAATATACATAATGACTCACGAATTATAAATGCTTTCAAATTTAATTGAGTGTATGTGTGTGTGCGCGTGTGAAAACATGTGTATTCAAGTTATTGTATTATTTTAAAATTTTGAGGCAAACTGACGAGTCAATTACTTGTTTTATGATCATATTGAATAAAAATATAGACCTTTTATTCGAAAAATACTTGATTTAATTAAAAAGTCAAAACGAGAGAATAACATTTGAACAAGGAAGGTATATTGTTAAGAGCTCTAATTAAATTTTAAATTGCATATACGATAAAAGCTTTGATCACAACTCACAACTCACAACTCATAACATGGCAATTGCAATTTGCATAATAGGAGTATTAAAATCGTAGGTCCAAGTGTCCAACCACAACCACTTAGTAAGTGGCCACTGGCCAACGAGAAATGAATTATACAAAAGCCAATTGAAGACTGGTTTCTCGCCCAATGCTTTTTCTTGGGAGCACTCACTCAAATACTCAATCAATCACATAGGAGTATAAGAGCATCGCCATTATCAAATTTTGGCAACTTTTTACCAATTTTCTATTAAGAAGTTGCTAAAATTTATCTCATCGTTGAACTTTCTATTTTGCCAAATAGAAGAGAGAATTATTTTACTTCTTAACTAAGAAGTTGGTCTTGGAAAGAGTGAGAAAGAAAGTGGGCGGCCACTTGTGGGGTGTGTGGGGGGGGGGGTGTGAAGGGTTTTGTTTTTAGTAGGTGTTGTTAAATTTAATTTTTTTTTATGTAAGAAGTTGTGTAAGAAGAGTATACAATGTGAAGATATATTTTTAAGTGGGTAAGAAGAAAAAAATGTGCATGTAACATTGGGACCCAATTAATAAACTATATAAGAATATACAACATTGAGGATGCTATAATATTATTACCTTGGCTTGTATGTGAGATGTGTCAGAGTCACCACTTTTTGTAGACTAAAGGTTAGATATATAGCCCATAAATTATTTAATTTTACATTACTTGATTAAGACGTGGCTATAAATGTTTTTTGTAAAACAGAACCTTATTTGCTATATATTGATGAGTTGAGTTGTAAGAAAATGAAGCTTGTGTATACAAATTAAGATCCATAAAACGATTTAACAGAAAAGCTACCTTACCCCAATATAAGGTAATTGACCCATTTTGATAAGGAACGGTTAAGTGAAAAACTACACCCACCTTATCATAATATTAACTTCATCATGCACACACCCACCTTATCATAATATTAACTTCATCATGCACACACCCACTAAGTAATCTAATATAAATGGAATATAAAAATCGCATACAAACAAGTTTAGATTTTAAAGAAATCCTTAATTTGGCTTCCAACCAATTTTTAATTAACAATGCAGGCATGGACCACCAAGTGAAGCCGAGTGCCACTTTTACAGGGTGCTAGGGAGGGTTAAATAAATTTACGATAATGAAGGGAAAAGGGTGAGAATTAGAGAAAGTTTATTACGCAAAACAACCCACTCCCACCTCAAATTTGGACTATCGGATTGGGGGAGGCTCTTTTGCATCTACATAGTTTCAAAGATTATGGACTGTTTCATTAGGGGGTAGTTGTTCTTTGGGAGACATTCCCACTTGTCTCCTCTTGATAATTTTTAACTACTTATATTTTTATATTATTTTGTAATCGAAAAAATACACTTTACGCATCATAATACACAAAATAAGGTACTTTCATACATCATCATGTACAATCGATGCATCGTAAATCATGATTTTATGTATCACGATACATGAAATATCTTTTTCCGATTACGAAAAAATATGGAATAATTGCCGATCAGTCCCCTTTTCTGAATTGTTAACCGTCGAAGTACCCCATTTTTTTTAAAACCACAAAACTCTACTTTTCTATGTTTTCATCCTAAAACAACCCTCCATCTTTTCGTCCTTCAATATCTACATTCATTTCTTCCTTCTTTCTTCATAACTATCCATTCTTCATTTCTTTTCTCTTTCTCTCCAGAGCTAACATTAGTTGAGAGGATCTTAAGAAGACAAAGCAAGTGAAGATAAAGATCGGAAATCAGAGTCAGTTTTGGTGGCTTGTTAAGCTTTGGACCTAGATCTAACAAACATAGATCTTGATCTGCAAAAATCGTGTATACGTTTGCTTTTCTTTGCTTTGTTGTGTTCTTTCTTCTCTCTTTCTACCTATAGCCAACTTTGGTCTTAGATCCAGCAAATATAATTTTTGATCTGCCAAAATTTGGTCATAGATTCAACAAATATAGATTTTAATATGCAAAAATTGTGCTCAATATGTGTGCTGCTACGTTTTCTTTTTCTTTGCCTTGTTGTGGTGCTTTAATAACTTGCGATGCTGGATTTTCTTCAACTTTATATGTTTGGTTGTCTGCATTGCAATCTTAATTTGTGCATCAGAATGTTTGATTTTGAAAATCAAATTAAACCATTTCTCTTTCCCTCCAAAGAAAAGAAATAAATCATCTCCCTCTTTCTACATCTTCCCAATTTTATGCTTGATTTTAAATTGGGATGTATTCATCGCAATCTTAATTTGGGCATCAGATGCATTGTTTTGAAAAAAAATCAAAATAAACCATCTCCCTCTTCCTTCATCGTAATCTAAATTCCTAATCGATGCATCGTAATTCCTAATTGACACATCGTTAGATATAAATGAAGAGAATTTCTAGACTTGGCTCTCTGTTAAGCAAAGAAGCCTGAAGGAATGCTACCAAGGTGAAGGGAAAAAACTTCATATTCTAGGCGAAGAAGAACAAAGAACAAGAATCAAGAAAAAAACTAAGAGTATATATGTATTGGTTTGTAATCAACATTTGTTCTTTACTGTAATTTATTCTCTGTATTGGTTTGTAATTTATTTAGTATTTGACAATACACATGTTTCATTATTAACTATATATCTGCTTAAGTTGTCCATAATTTGTATATCACAATATATTTGGTGACAGACTTCATTTTATGCATTGTGATGCCTAATTTTAGACATATTTTGTGGCCGACTTCAATTTATGAATTGCAATGCCAATTTTGTGCATTGCGATGCCCAACTTTAGACTTTAATATGACTTGTGATGCACAATTTTAGACTTCAATTTATGACTTGCGATGCCTAATTTTAGACATAGTTTGTGGCATAATTCAATTTATAACTTGTGATGCCCAATTTTGTGCATTGCGATACCCAACTTCAGACTTCAATTTATGACTTGGGATGCCCAATTTTGTGCATTGCGATACCAAACTTCAGACTTTAATTTATGACTTACGATGCCCAATTTTAGACATATTTTGTTGTAGACTTCAATTTATGACTTGTGATGCCCAACTTCAGACTTCAATTTATGACTTACGATGCACAATTTTGTGTATTGCAATTCCCAATTTTGGACATAAGCTTTTGAGCGCGCGCCTCTTGTTCATTGAGAGTATCTTCATCATTTTGCCCCAAAAGTGTACTTTAGCGGTTTAAAAAAATATACTGAACTTTTTCAGTTAACATTTCACCATAGGAGACCGGCCCAAATTTTTTTCAAAAAAATATAAGAGTATAAAGCGATTGAAAACTTTTAAAAGGGAACTGAGTTGCAATTTTTCTAGTTCTTTTTGGCAATGTGAGTCCAATTAGAAAGCAAAGGCCGTTCTGCCCAATAGTTAAACAGTACCCACTTGGCAATGGAGGCCCATTAAGAATGCGTCATCTAGTCACCCAGTATCTACGACACCGCCAAAATAACTACTCAAATACATTTTCAATTAGGGCTTTTAGAAGAACTGGTTCGAATAACTCTCTCTCTCTCACACGCGCGCGCGCGCGCGCACACACACACACACAGAGTTGCAGGCTGTTGCTCAGCTCAACTCAGCGACGATGCTTACAGGGGATATACCTCCTAATCAGATAATATACATAAAGAATCTCAACGACAAGGTCAAGAAAGAAGGTAAAGTTCATCTTTTATTTGTTCTTCCTCCGATTTGCCTATAAATTTTGAATTAGATGCCTCGTAATGTTAAATGTCTACTTCCCGAGAGAATTTCACGTGGACTTCATTATATGCTGTTTGTCTTCCCCAAACGATTCCCGCATTTGGGGAAATTTGCAGAATGAGATTATAGTTCTCGAGTAATTGTAGGGAGCACGAAATAATCCCCCCAACTTTGTCTCTCGTATAACATGTTTTGCTGTGATCGTTGATGCACGGAAGGCACTCCCTTTTCAGGCTACGGAGTAGGATATCACATGCTTACACGTTAATTTGGTTTTGGTCCTTTTGGAGCATGGGCTTATAGTGTTGCTCTCAATTTTCATTATATTTTTGTTCTCTGTGTTCAATTTTCTTTATATTGGGCCCTGCTGCTTGTTCTTTCCAGAGAAGTTAAAAAACCAAATTAATTTCAAGTCTAATGTTCTTACTTTCTATTTTGGGTTGTCCCAACTAATGTTCCTAACGACGTTTAGTTGCAAATATTCTTCCCAATATACCCGAACACTTAATATTATCATTATTGCACATCCTAGCGAGAGTGAGGGTAATGGGTACATAATTAATGAGAGAGTGGGTGTGTAATAGGTATTATCGTCACAACATATTTTACAACCCATCATTAATTACATTTCTTAATCCTTGTGTTTTGTTAATTTATCTGGGACGGATGGAGTATGTTTTAGGACACCGACTTAGTTTGAGGGGTTCATTAAGGTATTGAAGGTACTTTTAGGGCTTAGAGCATAAAGGCCATGGTGGGGATGTGCTTGAGTGAAGTAAGGCACACATTAAACAAATAACAAAGAGAATTTATCCTTCCTTGCGAAAGTATCAAAGCAAACTAGAAAATTCATTTTAAGGTTGCCCGTGAGCTAGTTGACATGAAAGAAAATCACTTGAGGTATGGGAAGGAAAACCCAAACTAATATGGACTACACAGTCTACACTAATAAAGCAGGATATGCATGAGTGAGACTTGTCTAATAATCTTGCCTTGGACGAAAGGAATGGCAAAAACAGATTCATGTAGCTGATTCCAAATAATTTCCAGAGGCTGAGACGAATTGAGGTCAACTAGTTTGCCTCCTTATAATGGTGTAGACAATGGGAGTTGATCTGTTCTAATACGTTGCCTGATGTCAAGGTTTAAGAATTATGAATTAGTAGTATCATCTCCTTTACAAATAAAAACTATTGGACACATTCATCATCTGTTGTGCGAGTACGTGAACTTTTATCTCTAATCATAATTGCTGATGATGAAGATGTTTCCCTTTTCTCCTCCATTTGTCAACTTGCACATTACCTTGAAATGAAGTGAGGTAGTATAATTTATCATTAAAAAACTGAAGTAATTAATAGTAAGAAAAGGACAATATGCGTGGGTTGGTGTGTTTTGTGTAAGTTTACCTTTGAATCTGATGGTCACCTGTTCCTTCATGTGGGGGTACCTTGTTTGCTTGGAAATTGGAACAACCTGTTTTAGTGTTTGGAAAGCGTAGGCTAACCCTAAATTTATTGTGGCCTTTCTCAGTTGCAAGGGAGAGATTTTTTTGGGGGAAAAGATGGTAGTATGTAGTGGTCATTATACACGGATTGGTGTGTTATGGGTAAGCTTACCTTTGAATCTAATGGTCATTTGTTCCTTCATGTGGGGTTGTCCTGTTTGTTTGGAACAACCTGTTTTGAGTGTTTGGGAAAGCATAGGCTATCAGTTGCAAGGGAGAGTTTTTTTTTGGGGGAAGGGCAGGAAGCTAATATGTTGTGGTTAATATTCCCGGATTGGTGTGTTATGTGTAACCTTACCTTTGAATCTTATGGTCACTTGTTTCCTTGCCTTTCATGTGGGGGTGCCCGTTTGCTTGGAACACCCTGTTTGAGTTTTCAGGAAAGGTAGGTTAACCCTATATCCATTGTGGTCTTTCTCAGCTGCAAGTGAGAGCT
Source organism: Codonopsis lanceolata (assembly GCA_013146195.2). Taxonomy (NCBI): domain Eukaryota; kingdom Viridiplantae; phylum Streptophyta; class Magnoliopsida; order Asterales; family Campanulaceae; genus Codonopsis; species Codonopsis lanceolata. Next base: position 37,710,154 of record CM028377.1, on the reverse strand, counting down.
TTTTGTGGGGGAAGTGAGGCTAGTATGTTGCTGCAATGTGGTGTGTTTGTGGTTCTTTTGTGTGTGTGGACCAAGAGGAATTCCAGAATACATTCTTAGGGATCAATCACTATCTTGTTCACTGCTTTGAGATAGAGCTATAAGCTATTCTCACTGCATCTCTTTGGGCTTCAGTAGGAAGTCTTTTGAGGGGATCCCATTTCAGATGTATGATAGGATTGGCTGCATTATTAGTGCTGTATGATAGGATTGGCGTTTCAAGTTTGTCTTTGGATGGACTTCTCATCCATCTTTTTGTATCATTTGTTTGATTCCATTAATATATTCTTCTTTTTCATCCAATAAAAAGAAACAGTAAAGGAAATAGGCCGGTGTATAAAATCATAGGCATTGGCTGGTGGTCAATGCCCTAGACACACATAATGGAAGGTGCTATGCTAAGTAAGATGAGGAGCGGGGATCCTTTAGTTTAGGTGCTCGCTTATGGGAGACATGCATAAATTATGTTTCAAGCTACATTATCACGGAAGTTATTTTAGATGATTTCCCTGGAAAAATGGGATAGAGATTGGATACAATCTTTCATTGGCTTAGGCGCTTAGCCTTGTGGTGGCGGATTAAGCAACTCCATAATGGTGTGAAAAGCAAGAAGAGTATGCAATATGGACATAAGTCTCATAATCACTAACTCCGCACCTTAATGATTGCTATTTCTCTTGAAAGACAGATTATTAAGAAAGCCAAATTTTAGCCAAATAAGTGATGTTGCATGCACCAAGTTAATATATGATTGACTCCCATATAATATTTTTGAAAGATTTGAATTTTAGTTAAGAAGGAATGATTGCTTAGTTATCTTCCTTTGCCCTGGAGTATTACTGTATGCCATTTTCCCTCTTATCTGCACCAGACCTTAGCATACACTACTAATTCACCGCCAAAATCAATCCCTGCGAAATTATAACTGTTCTCCTATTAACTGCTAACAACCACATCGACTGAAAATAATTAGCGAAGATGCTAATGTGAATCTATTTTGAGCACAGAAAAATCCCAGGATGAAGATGGTATTTTATTTTTTTACTATTCCCTCATAGTAAATGCCAAAGGTTCTGAGTTACTTATATACAAGAATGTTTGTTCTGATTCATTAAACACAAGCATAAATTTAATGGTTTGCTTGCTTATTCAAACACCCCCGTGGCATTTGAGAATGTGAGATTAGAACCAAAACGATGGTGTAGTATCCTTGCATTTATAATTATTAAAGGTGAAAGGCGAGAGGCGAGTGAGACGTCCATTTTGGGGGCGAGAGGTCCATTTTCGTCACTTCTATCTTTGAATTTCATTTTATGCAGTGTTGTTCCGTTTTAAGGGGGTTTTCCATCTGCAGGTCTAGAAGTTTTTTCCCCCTCTCTCTCTCTCTTTCTCTCTCTCTCTCTCTCTCTTTCTCTCTCTCTTGTTTATGTACCACTTGTCATTTTAGTGCAATTAATATGAATGGGGAAAAGATCTAGTTGCCTGTAGACGTCACATGCTTTCAAGCCTTACATTTTGTTAGGATAGCCCAATAGGAGACTGGGCACATTCTGCCTGAAATGTGATGGACTTCATGACTAAGCTACTTTTTAGTCCTTTTTTGAGTCAAGAGGTTTAGTGTATCAATTTCTCCAAGTAATTGTTTGATAAAATCTGAAGTAGTAATAGTAGTCCACGACATGATTCAGTTATGCTATTTTGAGGTGTCAGTTGAAATCTTTCTTAGTGCTGAAAATTTTATTTGATGCCTCATATTTTCCTTCTTAACCATCGAAGTTGAGCTTGAGAATCCATGAGTTTGATTCTTCTCTACTGCATGGGTGATAAAGCCTAAATGTAGGAACAATCAAATATAGCAATAGAAAGTTGATGGCTAACAGCTTCACTTATAGACTAAATATATGGAATTTCAACAACCATTCCTTCTCAAGGCCATGGCAGCCTATTCCAGCTGCTTCTGAGCAACTACCTTTCTTGAACTCTTTTTAACTGTAGAAACGATCTGTAATCTAGCGCGAGGTAGCATTATTTTGCAGTTATCTTTATGCAGCAAACACCTGCATGCATCTAGATATCTGATTAAAATGTGGTAATCTTTTTAACCTGTCGAAACCCACCACCCAACCAAACCAGCTGAAAAACACTGTGTCTATTTGTGAAGCTTCATTCGTATAGAATAGAGACAAACAATGATACATGTTTTAAAAAATGTATTCCCATGCCCGGTGTCACGAAATGATTGAGAACTGTGACGGGATAGAAATGCATTTTTATCTTTCTCTTCAATAAGATCAGAAAATCTTCTTATGATTTCTTAATTTTGCTTTGTCTTCAGAAGTTTCTTGGAAAAGACATAGAGAAGTTAACAATTTATCCGTTGGAAGCTTTCTATGACACACGCGTATAGATATCTATATATTACTTTAATCATGATAGTACTTCTATTCACCCTATCTTTTCATTTTCGCCAACCAAAAGTTTCTTTGTAATGGTGGAAGAAGAGTAGGAGTGTGTAGGAAGCCAGTAAATAAGTTTGAATGCCAGATCAGGTCAAACAGTGAGTGTGATGGTGATGAATGCTTTTAACTTTTTCTCTCTTTCTTCCACTCATTCTTCCCCCACTCTTTTCTCTTTCTTCCCCTCATTCTTCCCCCACTCTTTTATTTTCTCCTCGAGTTCGTCCTGGCTTGAAGAGATTCTACCTATCGCTTCCTGTCTTCTAACTCTAACAATTGACTATCCCATACTCATAACTGATTATAGTGGCAGGTAGATGAATCCTTATTATAAATAAGGTATTTTGACTTTTTCTCCTAGTATTAGCTCCAATTAGAGCTGTCAAAACGGGCTTGCGGGTTGGGTTTGCCCGCGGGCCTGAAAAGCCCGCTGTGAAACGGGACGGGCCGAGAAAGCCTGCGAACATAACGGTCCTGAAAACCCCTAGCCCAAACCGCCCCGTAGGGCCGCGGGCAAAACGGGCAAGCCCGCGGGCTTTTGGGTTTATTTACCAATATACACCAATTAGGTAAAAATTCATAATCCAGTCATATACCAATATACATATACCACCAATTATACCAATATACACATGCCACTAATTATAACAATATACATAATACATATACTACCAATATACCAATATACAATAGATAGATTGAATGAATTGATACGTGAAATTTCTGAGTTAAGAGCAAAATTTGGAATTAAGTTTGTGGACATAGTTTGGCGTCATTTAAATAATTAAACATAAAAATTATCATACCAATAAAATTATACATCTGTAAAAAAAAAGTTGGATCTGGAAGCATGAAATTAAAATCGAACTAAATAGAAGAATGAAAAAGTAGAAATGGAGGCCGGATCTGGAAGCAACAGGACTGGAGGTTGGAGCAAACGCCGGGATCTGGAGCAGGATGGTCGGATGGGAGAGAGAGCTTGAGATCTGAGGTGGAGATGAAATCGGCGGCGGCGAAGCTGGAGGAGCGGAGACGGAGGCGGCAAAGATGGAGGAGCAAAGACGGAGGCGGCAAAGATGGAGGAACAAAGACGGAGGAGAGAAGAAGCCGCTGGAGAGTGGAGAAAGTTAGAAAGAGAAACTGAGAATTTCTGAAGAGTAAAGAATGAGAAATTGAGAATGACTGAATGAGACTGTCTAGTGTTTGTATAAGAGATTGTGAGACGCATACCTGGCTATGTTAACTCCCTATTCCCTAACAATGGGCCTGGGCCGCTCACTAGTCACTAACTAAGTGTCCACTACTCCATTGTCCAGTCCAAAGTCCATAAATAATGTGATTGTGAGAGTTGCACGGGCAGCCCGCCCCCCGCTCCGCCAAGCCCGCAGCCCGCACGGGCAAAACCCGAAAAGCCCGTTTTCCAAATGGGTATCAAATACATCAACCCAACCCGCCCCTAATAGGTGGCGGGGCGGGCATACCCGCGGGCTTTTGCCCTATTTGACAGCCCTAGCTCCAATTAGCTACTTGCTTCTGGGACTATGAATAGTTATTTTAAGTCCCGTTTTGCTAAATAAAAAATGTGGTTGGTATGAATTAGATCTTGCCAAGGTAAGAAAGCATCTGCAAATAACGTGTTTCCTAGCTTCTCACATCAAAGGGAACGACGACTACATCGGAGGCAACGATGCCCACATCCTAGGCAACGACGCCCACATCTGAGGTAACGATACCCAAAATAGATTTGTCTGCAAGTGATTTCTTCGACATCTCTTAGTCTCTCTCCCAACTTCAACCCATATCCTTTCATGGCCAACTTCATCTACATGATCAAATTCTGGAATAGAGATGAAATTTCCTTGGAATGAGGATTTCTTTGTGAGGATTACACAATTTTGAAGGCTCCAATTGAATCTGTGAGTCCCAAAGGCACAATAATAAGCTAGAAGGGGGGGGGGTTTGAATAGCTTATTATACACTTAAAACTTTTTAAGTAAGTTCTTTTGACAAGTACTTACAATCTATTAGGAAGATTGAAGCAGCGGAAGTCTTGCAAAGAAACTGGTTCAAGTCTTCCGATAAAGACTACCGGTAGACTGTTAACTGGTTACTTAATTTGCTGTTAAGGATAAAGATAAACGAAGTAATAAACAGTTCAATAAGTAAACATACAGTAAATGAATAACACAAGTATTTTGGGATGGTTCACACTATAAAGAGTGCTACGTCCACCACCAAGGCAGTCAACCTTGGATTTAAAAGTGCACTATGTTTTCCACTAGATCTATTACAAAGAATATTCTCAATGGATCGTGTACAAAATCTTGACTTGTGTTTGGGGGTTAAGGAATTAAATATCTGTGTAAACAAGATATTTAATTCGTGCAGAAGAATAGCTTTGAATGAAAAACAACAAGAAGTAAATGATAAGAGTTAAAAGCAGGTCTTCTTGCTGTTGTCGAGGACTTCTTGATCTGTTTAGGATCTCTTGAATGCACTAAGTAAAAGACTTAGAGTTGTTGTAGATTTTCAGAGCAATTCATCAAGTATATTTCTTCGGTCTTTAATGGCAGCATTTATAGCTGTAGCATTCTTGAGATCTGTTGGAGAAGACGAAGACTTAACAGCTCTATTAGGTTTAATGCATTAAATGCATGGAGCCGTCTTGAAGATTTTCGTCTTCACAGATATCGAGCAGGGAATGGGTGCAGAGATCTTTATCAGAGACTGGAAGTAAGGCAATCTGGATGTCAGATCTGTGAGAGTTGTTCTGAGGCATGTAGGTGACGATGTTTCTCCTTTCTTGCTTCGATGCGAAAGTCTTCCTGCTTTTCGGAAAGCTGCTTTCGGTGGGTCTGAGATGTTAGGGAATGTCTCAATTTAAATTCAAACTTGATAAGGGTAAACTTAAATTGATGCACTAATAATTTGTTTGACTGGACACGTCATGATTGACCAAGTGTAGACAAGGTCTGTCGATTGTATGCTGTAGCAGGTCTTCCGGTGAAGCTTTAAAGAGGTCTTCCGTTGAACCTGTGAAGTCCTATAAAAAACTATTCTTTGCAAAGTTCTATACACAGTTCCCACGCTAATTGATACGCAGCCCAATTAGCCACTAATGTATAAAACTAATGTAATGTATGAGCAGATATAAATCTAAATACAATAAGAATCAACAATCTCCTCCTATTTATATCTAGTCATCATTACTACAAATGAGAGCTATTAACCACTATGTGATAGATAATAGCATATCTAAAAGAATTCTTTGAAAACTAGTTTTCCGAGATTAAACTCTTGAGAGATTCGATCCAATGGCACAAACACACTACATGTTGCCTACATCAAATGCGAACCACGTCCCAATATTGGACGAATGTCATTTTGATGTTTGGAAGGATAAGGTAATGCGTTTTATGAATTCCATTGACAACAGGTTATGGAAGTGCGTTATAGCAGGACAACATGTACCAATGAAGGCCAACCTTCTAGCCTCCATTGCTGAGAATCCTGCAGAAGTTCCCAAAGAAGAATCAGAATGGACAGATGACGACAGAAAACTAGTTGAGCTAGATAGCAAAACAATCAACATCATTACTAGCTCTCTAGACACAAGCACATACTAACAAGTGATCCGATGTACTACTGCAAAAGAGATGTGGGAAGCTCTTGTGGAATATTTGGAAGGAGACCAAGACACAAGAGATAACAGAAAATACACATACATCCAGCAGTTTGACTCCTTCAAAAAGGATCCAAAGGAAACCTTGAGACAAACATACGATCGCTTCAGAGAGGTAATTAATAGCTGCTTTTCTCTTGGTAAAACCTATGACAAAAAGGAAATGAACATGAGGTTTCTAGGATCTCTAGGTAGCTTGTGGCATGTTAAGACCACTACCATGAAAGAATCCAAAAACTTAAACGAAATGACTCTCCGTAGTCTTTACGCAAGTTTGAAGGTTTATGAGCTCGAAGTAAATCAAGCTCTAGAGCAGAACAAACATTTCAGAACTGTGTCCTTGCCAGCCATGGTCCAAGAAGAAATCACTATTGAAAACAAACCTCCACCTCCTCCAGTAAAACGATTTTCTCTTAGATGAACAATTTGTTATGTTTGTAAAACGTTTTCAAAAATTTGCAAAATATGGAAGGAAGGACACACACCAGCAGCCTTTTAGAAAGACTGGTGAAAGTTCATCTAAAGAAGAGCTTGTGTGTTACAATTGTAGAAAACCTGGTCACTTTGCCACCAAATATCCTAAGCCAAAATTTGAAGCATGCAGAAGGCCTACTTATAAAAAATTTCAAAAGCAAAAAGGTATGCTGGCTGAAGACATAGAAGATAAGCAGGTTGCTACATGGTTTGAGACTGATTCAGACGAGGAAGAGGATGATTGTGAGCAAGCTAACATATGCTTAATAGCTCATGATTTAAGTCCCACCTATGACTCTGAAAATGAAGTCGAAGTCTCACCTAGTCATTTGGATAAAGGTGAGATCAACAGTGAGAACTTCAGTAAGGAAGAACTTCTCAAGGATAATCAAGATATGCTTGAAGAGTTCAATTCTTTTAGATTAGCCTATGTAAAACTCGCCAAAAACTGTGAGAAACTTATTAATGAGAAATCTCTGATGGCAGTTGAGATTCAAACTCTCAATAGCTGTCAACAAGAAAGTGTCAAGCTCAAAGGAGAAAACAAATTCCTTTGTAACAAAATCGAATGTCTCACTGAGCACATAAAAGGACTTGACCTAGAGAAAATTGCCTTGCAAAAGACAATTGACTCCTGGAACAGCTCCAAGGATACCTTCGAAGAAATCCTTTCAAGCCAAAAATCATGTAAAGATAAATCTGGCATAGGTTATTTGGATGAGCCCAGTATGACATTCCCATTTGTCACAGAGAAAGGTGAATCCTCCAAGATTGCTAATGATATCTCCTTATCTAAACAGACGTTCGGAAACAAAGGGAAACAAGACCTTGGTTATTCAAGTGTTACTTATGTTTATCCCAAGGCTCAGAAAGGGAAAGCCAAAATTACTGATTCAGATGAGAAACCTGAGAAAGTAACGATAGAGAATCTAAAGTCTGCCGGCAACAACTCTGCTAAGGCAAAGTCTGCTGGCGGTAGACCTTCTAAATCTCTACCGGTGACTATCAAGTTTGTCTATGAAACAGGCAAGGCACCTGTACCTGTTGATAGTAAACTTAAAGGTATTCTACCGAATCCTCCTAAAAAGGTTATTAACAGACCAGCCAAAACTAAGTCTGGTGGTAACATACCTAGGAAGATCCAAAAGAAACAAATTAAGTCTACCGTCAACAAACAAGCTGAACCAAGGACAACTGTTAAGAAAAGGGATAATCACAATCACTCTTCAGCTAAAGCTACTGACAGTTCTCTATGAAACTTCCATTTATGTCATTCTTGCAATTGCTTAGGCCATCTGGCCCCAGAATGCCTGCTACGGTTCACCCCAAAATCTGAGACACCTAGTTCTCTCAAGGTTAGGCAAGTATGGGTCCCAAAAGGTTGCTAATCCTTATGACCCAAAAGAAAATAAAGGGGACCTTGTTGTTTTAAATCTTTTTCAGGTATGCTTCGTGGCTATAGATTCAGAAGATAAAGACATCTGGTACCTGGACAGTGGCTGCTCAAGACACATGACATGAAACAGAAGTCTACTCTTAGATAAAGCTGAAGCCAAAGGTCCCACATTTATTTTCGGAGACAATGCAAGAGGAAAAACAATTGGGTATGGCTCAATCACTAGAGGAAGTCTCTCCATCAACAAAGTTTTTCTAGTGAGCGGCTTAAAGCATAATCTTCTAAGCATATCCCAATTCTGTGACAAAGGATTAATCTGTCAATTCAACTCTAACCAGTGCCTCATCAAGGATCGTGAATCCTGCTCTACAATACTGATCGATAATAGACAAGGAAACGTCTTATGTTGTGGACTTAAATCTTCTAGGGAGATTCTCCAGCCTTTGCCTAGTCGCTAACAACGTTCGTGACAACAGTTGGCTTTGGCACAAGCGTCTCAGTCACCTCAACTTCAAGCACCTCTCCAAGCTCTCAAAAGATGGGCTTGTCAAAGGTCTACCTACGGTGTCTGCCGATCCATGACAGAAGTTGTAAAGCTTGTCAACTAGGAAAACTTTCCAAGTCTTCCTTCAAAAGAAAGTCTGTTTTGTCAACAAACAGACCTCTTCAACTTCTGCATATGGATCTCTTTGGACCAATCACTACAGTCAGTATTTCTGGAGACAAGTATACACTTGTAGTAGTTGACGACTATTCTAGGTTCACCTGGATTGAAACAATGACATCAAAAGATGAGACGTATGATCTAGTCACTGCTCTTTTCAGAAGACTTCAAACTCAAAAGCTTGAAGACATTGGTGACATAAGATCAAACAATGACACTGAATTCAAGAACAATGGTGTAGAAAGATTCTGTGATGACCATGGGATCGGCCACAACTTCTCTGCTGCCGGTACTCCTCAACAAAATGGTGTAGCTGAACGGAAGAACATAACACTGATTGAAGCAGCAAGAACTATCTTTGGCGAAACAAAACTTCCAAAGTACTTCAGGCGTGTCAATTCTGCATGCTTTACCCAGAATAGATCCTTGGTAAACAAGTTTCATAACAAAACTCCATATGAAATATGGAGAGGAAGAGCCCCAAACATAGGATTTTTTAAAATCTTCGGCTGTAAATGTTTTATTCTTCATAATAGAAAAAAATATAGAGGAAAATTTGATGCAAAATCGGACGAAGGAATTTTTCTAGGGTATTCCAAGCATTCAAAAGTATTTCACATTTTCAGTAAAACTCATTTGAAAATTTTAGAATCTGTGCATGTTTCTTTTGATGAATATGACTTATTAGAGCCTAGAAAGGCTCCGAATGTTGTTAATGATTCTGATAATGATGAGACATGTACAAATACATCATCTACTTTCACTCCTTTTTAGAATCCTGCAACCGGCACCCTTCCAGGCTAACCCTTCACTTCTTCAACTCTGCCGACGTTCCAACTCTTACATTGACCCGAACCCATCTCTTCTGTTTTATCCCAAACACCTTTGCAGATCACTCATCCTTCTTGTTCACCAGAAAATGAAGGTTTCGAAGATCGTATCTCTTCTGAACCAGATTTTGGTGACTCTCCTTCTCAACCCACTCCAGAATTCTTAAGGGAAGAACCCACCAGTAGTGATCTTCCTCCAACCATTATTGAAACAAGAGATCATCCTATTTCTCAAATCATTGGTGATCTCAACTCAGGAGTTCGGACGAGGAATAGAGTTCGAAATGAGACTATGTTTGCATTTGCATTCGTATCTGAAATCGAGCCAAAGAAGATTGATAAAGCTATTGTAGATCATAATTGGATTGAAGCTATGCAAGAAGAGATGCAAAGTGTGGAGCTTAGTTCAAAGACCGACTGACCATCCAGTTATCGGCACCAAATGGGTTTACAGGAACAAAAGAGATGAAGATGGGAACGTCACCAGAAACAAAGCTAGATTGGTTGCTCAAGGCTACCGACAGGAAGAAGGGATTGACTTCGATGAAACATTTGCTCCTGTTGCTAGATTAAAAGCAATCAGACTCTTTCTAGCCTATGCTTCGTTCATGGACTTCAAAGTGTATCAGATGGACGTGAAGAGTGCCTTTCTGAATGGTAATCTTCAAGAAACAGTATACGTTGAACAGCCTCCAGGATTTGTCATTCACGACAAACTGGATCATATTTACCGACTCAAGAAAGCACTCTATGGCCTAAAGCAAGCTCCCAGAGTTTGGTATGAAACTCTATCCAAGTTCTTAATAGAACAAAGATTCGTGAGAGGAAGAATAGACACAACTCTGTTCATTCTCAAGTACAAAGGTCATTCTCTTTTGGTACAAATCTATGTGGACGATATTATCTTTGGATCAACTAACCAAAGCCTGTGCAAGAGATTCGAGAAGCTGATGCAAAGCAAGTTCGAAATGAGTATGATGGGAGAACTTACCTACTTTCTAGGACTGCAAATTCAACAAACTTCCGACGGAATCTTCATCAGCCAAACCAAATATGCAAAGGAACTCATCAAGAAATTTGGTCTTGATTTAGCAAAAGGATTTGAGACTCTAATGTCTACCGACTACCATCTTGATAAAGATGAAAAGGGAAAGCAAGAGAACATGACCAAGTACCGAGGAATCATAGGTTCACTTCTTTACCTTATTGCCAGTAGACCTGACATTATGTTTGTTGTTTGTGTTTGTGCAAGATTTCAGGCAGATCAAAAGGAATCACATTTGCTTGCTGCCAAACGTATCATCAGATATGTTTCAACAACAATAAATCTAGGCATCTGGTATTCAAAACGCAAGAACTTCGATCTAGTTGGATACTCAGACGCAGACTATGCAGCTTGCAAAGTGAGCAGAAGAAGCACCAGTGAGACTTGTCAATTTCTTGAAAATAGACTTGTCTCATGGTCATGCAAGAAACAAGGATCGGTTGCAAACTCCACCACAGAGGCAAAATATATTGCTGCCAGCAGCTGTTGCTCTCAGCTATTATGGATGAAGCAACAACTAGTGGACTACAACATCAAGACTGCAAATTGTCCAATTATGTGTGACAACACGTCAGCAATTTCAGTCTCCAAGAATCCAGTGATGCACGCGAAAACAAAGCACATTGATATCCGTTATCACTTCCTCAAAGATCATGTGGAGAAAGGTAACATCAGTCTGGAATACGTTCCAACTAAGCATCAATTGGCTGACATACTCACAAAGTCACTGGATGCCACCAGGTTTGCTTATTTAAGGAGAAATCTTGATATGATTGATTCTACTGCTTAATTTCAATATCTTCTAGTTTTTCTTTCATATCGGTAGACTTAGTTTTGTACTTTACCGGAAGACATCATTTTCCCTTTAGCGGAAGACTTAAAGGTTAGTATATCTACTTAGTCTATTTTAGCTAAAGAGGTTTTCTAAAACAAAAAGGAGGTCAAGCGTAAAATCTTTTTACTTAGAAAATATCTTAAGTTCTCGCTTTTGCGCTAAAATTTTTCTTTAAATAGACCTTGAACCGTCCTTTCCAAAACTTTACGAAACCCCTTTGTCTAAAATATTTCTCTCTCTATTCAAACCCTCTCTCTCTGCAACTGCTCTCTCCATTTCCAAATTCTTCTTGTTTCTTCTTCTCATCAGCAACAATGGTATGCTCTTCTCTACTCTACTACTCGCTATTCATTATTTACTATTTACTATTTCATCTTTTAAGATACTTGTTGTGGAATACTAAAGGTCACTTTCACGTATCTGACAGTATCCGCCATTGTTGTTCTTCAAAACCTAGAAACTAACAGTCTTCTATTTGCTTTGAAATACTTACTCTTTTAGAAATCTTCTATTAAATGTTTCTCTGGTTTGCTTACCCTAAACATCCAAGGGTTTCAAGTTTTCTTTTCAAAATTTCGATTAATTTCAGAAAAACTTGAAATCGTTGTTTGTCTATCATGTGTGGTAAAAAACCCTAATTTATGACTGCATTCTTTCAGGTAAAATCCTCAAAATCCAAGCGTAACAGCAAGAAGGAGTTGGACCCGGAAAAGGACATCCCTTCGAGTTTGGACGTCAATCTTCTTGGGTACCCAACTTTTCCCGCCGCTCACGACGTCATCGTCGCCCTGACTTTATATACCCGAATGTGCATAAACCTCCAATCTGTCTGCACAATTGCCGCCGGAGTCAAGGCCTGCGAAGACATGAACGCTTCGGGAATTCTTCCATTCTTCTGCCTCAACGACAAGAGCTACATTATTCTCTTGGCTGAAGAGTTCTACCAATGAATGGAGCTCAGAAATCAAAATGCTCTTCGTGGATGGATTCGAGGCCGTCCTATCTCCATCACTGCCAAGACCATCTCCACCATTATTGGTGTGCACTTCGGTGGTGCTCTTGAATCATCAATTGCTGAGGTTGATCATGCCTGGGAAGCAATGATGGGAATTGATACCCCAAGAGAACCACAAGGGAAGATGCTGAGGAATCTCTTCCCGCTGGACGTCTACTGCTCCAGCCATTTGATAGACAAGGGACTGCTGTTCAAAAGCAGAGCCCACGATATGTTCACGGCACAGCAACTGAATCTCACAAGTGTCGTCTACCTTCAGACTCACCTCAACTTCGGCTCTATAGTGTTTAATGAATTGAAGCAGAGCGTTGAGAAGGTCAAGAACAACCCCAACTGCAAACGGTCATTTGTCAGGCTGATCAACGTTCTCCTTCTAGACACAGAGCAGGTCAACTCTTCCTTGAAGGAAGATGAGCTTATAGTGGTGTCCAAGGACAAACAACTGACCGCTTCGTTCTTCAACAAGTATACAGAATACAAGAACAAGCGAAGGCAGTAGAAAGGTCTTCCGCCCATCTCCATCGACAAAATTGTTAAGCATGTGCCCATTATCGTTACACGTTTCAACATGGAAGCGTATAAAGCGACTAGCAAGACCTTCAAAAAGGCGTCTGCTAAGTTTGATGACCAAGTTGCTAAGACCCTCCACCAACAAGCCAAAGACTTGGCTGACGAGGCAGAGCATCTGTTGAGGTCCAAGCAGACAGCTAAGGCCAAAAATGTTCGGGCGGAAGAAGTGGAAACTAAGGAGCGACATGCTAAATGGATAAGGAAAGAGCTGAAGGAAAGCCGAAAGGACAAATCTGCCGGCTGCTCTTCCTCTGCTGCCGGTAAGTCTCTATCTCCTTTACCAGCTACCCCAGCTCAACCAACCCCATCTACCCAGCCTTCTCCTAAAACCAAACGCCAACCCTCACCTTCACCTGCACCCTCACCAAAACCAAAACGTAGGCGACTACGTAAAACCTTTGAAGACCAGCCACCTGCAGACATTCCAGCCTCTACCGATGACGCAGCTGAGCCCCCTATTCAGTTGCTAAGGAAGAAAAAGAGGTCTGCCGGCACCCAGTCCTCTACCGCCAACCATCCCTCTACCGACAACCAAACCCCTACCGCCACACCAAGCCAACCCACTCCTACTGAGTCATCTACTCAGAGGACTTCAACCCCTTAGGAGGAGCCTATCCCTTAGGAGGAGCCTCAAAGACATGAGGAGCCTACCCGAACTCCTACACCTCCTCCTTCACCTTTCAACTATTCTCCTAACCCATCTACCCCTACCTCACCTCATCATACCCAAACCACTTCATCAACACCATCCAAACCAACCCAACCTTCTCCCACCAAACCTCTAGATCCTGCTGCCTCTAAGTTCCTCTTTGGACTTTCATCGGTAGCAGATCTTTTCACCCAAGATCAACCTCAACCACAACCAAACTTCGCAAACCCATCCCTGTTCTATCCCGCCCCTTCTTTCTGGTTCTCTACCGACCCTTTACCCGAATCATCAATAGTCAGTGAAAATTCTGACACTAACATTGAGTTAGATTCTCCCCCAACTCCTCCTCCCTCCCCACCACAAACCATCTCCTCTTCTACCAACACCATCCCAGCCCAAGACTCAACCTCTTCCGACTCGGTCACCCCACCTCTCCAACAGCCCTTCCGGCCCATGTTCCCTGGCACAACCTCTTCTGCCGGTGCTGCTCACATTCACATTGGCCAGGAACCTTCTTCCTCTCAGCCGGCCAATGCTGAAATTTTGTCTCGGCTGGACGCTATCTATGAACGGTTAGGCGAGCTGACTAGCATCTCTACCGCCACCGCTGAAATAGCCACTGCCGCGTCCAAAGCCAATGAAAGAACTGCTGCTCTTCTTCGACAATTCCAAGAAGACGCGTGGACCCGTTTTGGACAGATGAGACATGAGTTTACGGATGTCAAGATCAATGTTGAAGCTCAACGAGATGAATGTGTCCGGCTCTGCTCATCCATCTTCTACGAGTTGTTCCACGCTATCACACTTCATCTCGGCAACAGCCGCCCACCTGTCCTCGAGCTCAACAACATAGCTCGCGACTCAGCTCATGACATTATGAATGCTCGTCGTGATCGTGATCTGGCCATCACGGAGGAGAAGCAAATGAAGTCTATCAACCGAATGCTTATGGAAGAGAACAGTCGTCTTCGTGAAGAGCTCGACTACCGTTCTCGTTCCACTAGACCTCCCACGGATGCCGATGATGAATATGTCCGAAGAACTGAAGAACTAGAGCGACAGTGAATGGAGGAAAGAAACAACAGACAAAGGAAAAAGGGAAAAGACCTTGGTAAATATGTATCTGTTCCTCCCTTAACCTTTGTATTTATCCTATCTTTTGAAAACTCTGTAAACATTAAACTTCTTGTTTATAATACAGAAGATCATTTGCCTTTCAAAAATTGTCTATTGTTTAAATTCTTGTTATTACATTTCTAATATCTGCTTAGAATTTAAACACTCAGTTTAAATTTATTTAAACTGATTGCTACTAATCTGTGTGTTGTTCTATGATTTTCTTATATTTTTGTGCACTTATATTAGACTTTACACTTGAGAGTTCTACTGTTTTGATAGAGGCATGTCTACCGATATAAAACTAAGAATTCTTTTAGACATGTTATTATCTATCACATAGTGGTTAATAGCCCTCATTTGTAGTAATGATGACCAGATATAAATAGGAGGAGATTGTTGATTCTTATTGTATTTAGATTTATATCTACTTATACATTACATTAGTTTTATACATTAGTGGCTAATTGAGCTGCGTATCAATTAGCGTGGCAACTGTGTATAGAACTTTGTCAAGAATAGCTTTTTATAGGACTTCACAGGTTCAGCGGAAGATCTCTTTAAAGCTTCACCGAAAGACCTGCTACAGCATACAATCGGCAGACCTTGTCTACACTTGGTCAATCATGACGTGTCCAGTCAAACAAATTATTAGTGGATCAATTTAAGTTTACCCTTATCAAGTTTGAATTTAAATTGAGACATTCCCTGACATCTCAGACCCGCCGAAAGCAGCTTTCCGAAAAGCAGGAAGACTTTCGCAGATTGAACAGTAAAAAGCATGAGAACAGACTGTCACCTACTGTCTGTAACAACTCTCACAGATCTGACATCCAGATTGCCCTACTTCCAGTCTCTGATAAAGATCTCTGCACCCATTCCCTGCTCGATATCTGTGAAGACGAAAATCTTCAAGACGGCTCCATGCATTTAATGTATTAAACCTAATAAAGTTGTTAAATCTTCGTCTTCTCCAACGGATCTCAAGAATGCTACAGCTATAAATGCCGCCATTAAAGACTGAAGAAATATACTTGATGAATTGCTCTGAAAATCTACAACAACTCTAAGTCTTTTACTCAGTGCATTCAAGAGATCCTAAACAGATCAAGAAGTCCTCGACAACAGCAAGAAGACCTGCTTTAACTCTTATCATTTACTTCTTGTTGTTTTTCATTCAAAGCTATTCTTCTGCACGAATTAAATATCTTATTTACACAGATATTTAATTCCTTAACCCCCAAACACAAGTCAAGATTTTGTACACGATCCATTGGGAATATTCTTTGTAATAGATCTAGTGGAAAACATAGTGCACTTTTAAATCCAAGGTTGACTGCCTTGGTGGTGGACGTAGCACTCTTTATAGTGTGAACCATCCCAAAATACTTGTGTTATTCCTTTACTGTTTGTTTACTTATTGAACTGTTTATTATTTCGTTTATCTTTATCATTAACTGCAAACTTAAGTAACCAGTTAACAGCCTACCGGTAGTCCTTATCGGAAGACTTGAACCAGTTTCTTTGCAAGACTTCCGCTGCTTCAATCTTCCTAATAGATTGTAAGTGCTTGTCAAAACAACTTACTTAAAAAGTTTTAAGTGTATAATAAGCTATTCAACCCCCCTCTTCTAGCTTATTATTGTGCCCTTTGGGACTCACAGAATCTCATCGAAAACAAACGTGGGTGAAGATGAATTATTAGTAGTCACATTCCTTGGAGAATATTTTTTTTCTTTTCATATGGTGTGGCTTCGAAATTGGATACATCATTAAAATGGTAACTAAAATGGTGGCGTTGGTTTGGAATGAAGGAGAGAGGAGGATGCTTGGTGCGGGGGTATTTTAGGAAAAAAATATAGTAAGTGGACTTGCGGTTTTAAAAAAAAATAGGGTAAGCGGTTACAATTCTATAAAATGATACCGGCTCACAATTATTCCTATTAATAATCAAGTCAATTATTTGTTGAACAAATTACAATCCGGTACATCTTTTAAAACATGTTTTCAAATCAAGTCTTGGCATCAGCATTTTTGATTTTTTTTAGTCTTGCAAAAAAACTGTGAAGATAGTCCTGATGCTAAGCCTTGATATCAGCATTTTTTGAATTTTTTTTATTGAATAAACTGTGAAAACAGTCCTGATGCCAAACATTGGCATCATCATTTTTTAAAACATTTTTGAATAAACTATCCTGATGTCTGGATTTGTCAACCTGATGCATGTATTTAGCATTTTTGAATTTTTTTGGTCTTCCTGATGCCAAGTCTTTGCGTTAGTATTTTTGAATTTTTTTTTTTTTTTTGGTTGAATAAACTGTGAAAATAGTCTTGATGTCAAGCCTTTAACATTAGCATTTTTTGGTTTTTTTGGGCTTGAATAAACTGTGAAACAGTCCTGATGCCAAGCATTGGCATCAGCATTTTTGATGTGAAACAGTTCTGATGTCAAGCCTTGGCATCAGCATTTTTTGTTTTTTGTTTTTTTGCTTCGAATAAAGCGTGAAAATGCCTTGATGTCAAGCTCGACATCGCATTTTTGGTTTTTGGGCTTGAATAAAGCGTGAAAGCGATGCCAAGACATTTTTGATGTGAAACAGTTTTGATGCCAAGTCTTGGCATCAGCATTTTTTGTTTTTTTGTTTTTTTGCTTCGAATAAACTGTGAAAACACTCCTGGTGCCAAGCCTTGGTATCAGGATTTTTGAATTTTTTTTTGTTTAAATAAATTGTAAAAACAGTCCTGATGTCAAGCTTTAGTATCGGTATTTTTTTTGTTTTTTTAGGTCGGATGAGATTTATCTTCATTAATGGTATTTTTGTCATTTGACACCTAATTTGTAGTTATATGAAATATCCAAAAAATTGATGAACCTAGATAAAAAGATGTTTCTAAAATTATACCCACTTAAAATTTACCCTTATTTGTTCTTAATCTATGTATCAGATCAAACAAGACAATATTGTTGGGCCGGAGGGAGTATATTAGTATTTGGTTGGATTATTTGTTGAATTTTGTTTTATTTTATGACTTGGCAGGGGATTTTCAGATTCAATTTTGCTTATCAAAACTCAAGGTGAGTCCAAAGTTGTCATCTTGTATGGTTGTCTTATGGTGTTCACATTCACATATAGTCAATTCATTGGGGCTCTTATTCGTTCTTTCGCCTGGGCCTATAAAATGTCAGGACAGCAGTTGGGTGCTTGTATTTTCTTAATTGAAGGAAGCTGGTTGCACTTTCTACAACTTTGAGGATGCTGGTTGCCCTTTCTTGAACCTTCAGGTTGTCGGTCAAGATGGATCAGGAGCTGGAAATACAACCCACCATCTAATTAATATTCTTAGATCTCTGGTTTACTACAAGCTAGTGCAGCGACAGTGATGAGACTTACAAGACAACTGTGAGGACACAACTAGGGTTACGATGAGGAGACGGCGGCGGCGAAAAGAATCTCACAGCAGACTATAAACAGATGATGACATCAACCATGGCCTGGCCCGAGGTGATGAAACAGAAGAACGAACAGGTCGAGGTTGCTCAGATGCCAAAATGATGAAGAACTAATTTAAGATCCAACGCTTAAAATAGGTTTAGAAGCGACCATACGCATGCAACCAAAGATTTTCAACCAGTGGAACCAAAACAACGTTGATCCCAGCCTAAATTAGAACAAAGGAATGCAATGATTTCTAACCTATCCTCGTAATCCTTTTCATTACCTAACTAAATTGGAGTTGGAAGTCTAACAATCATCAAATAATTTTCCTATCTATGATGAATACATGATGAAAAACTAGTCGTGTGTGCCGTGGGGTTCCCCTAAGGCTATGTTGTCGGATGATCAACACCGAGGCTGTGATTGAGAAATCAGAAGCCTAGAGAATGTTGCATTCGTTCTGGTACAGTTCAGTTGGGGACGGGGGAACTGGAAAGAACAAAGAATATGCCCAGGAAGCAAGTTGGCTCATGTGTGACTTCTATAGAACCGATGAGAGAATGCAATCGAGACAACCTCAGACCTCAACAGTACACAAGAATAATAGCGATAACAATACAAAACAAACCAAAATCAAACCAAACCGTCGGAAACAAACAATGAGAAAACCCTCTATGTTCTTTCATATAGGCAAACCAATGCACCCAAGATATGAATCATGTCTTTCTAAGAAAATGGAAACATTCATAGCAATTCACTCCATAACCCCAAGCCTGGATAGAACGCAGACATGTAATCCTAATGTAAGTTTAAGGTTACCAAATGAACTCCAGTAAGCAGTAGCTTCACTTGTCATAGTACTTGTTTTATGACAGGTAGGATGTTCACGAGCAGAACGGAGTCGAGCTTCAACAGTTCGAGCTCGAGTTTCCAAGGCCTCGTGCAAAGGTAAAATATTTAACACACATACTATGATTCTATGAAACCATTAGAAAACTATAACATTGTAGACAAAAACTTTGGAAAGATGGTCTTACGAGTATTTTATTTAAGACAGATTCCCTAGACCCGACCAAAAGTTTGTTGGTAGGTTGAGTTGTGAGAGAGTAAGTCTCCGTCTTATAATTTAAAATCCATAAAACGGTCTCACGGAGACCTACTAAACTTTGTAATGTGCAGTATAGTATATTATTGCATAAACTCTATGCTAACGATATAAAAAAATAAAAAATTAAAAGTCGAACCATATTAAAATTAGTACAGAAGTTCGCGAACAATTGAGCAGAACACAATTGAGCCATTCGCAAACATATCTTACCAGACAAATGAGCCGAGCCTTGAGTGGCTCAAATCTTTGGTGAGCAAAACTTTCGATTTCAAGTCCGAGCTCGACTCAGCCAGCAACTTCGAACATGCTAGAACTCAAGCCGAACATGGAGATGTTCGGTTCACACAGTAGCCCTAGGGCCATTTAAGCCGATGCAGAGAGCTCCAATCTTGCTTTTCCAGTTTTGAAGAAAATGGAGAACCAATCAACCAATCATCTTATATAAGCATTAACACATGCATGCATACGCAGAAACAGTATTTATAAGACAAGAATGCAGGGTTGCCATTTTAGCCGAAGCAGAGAACTCCATTTCAAAATCCAATATAATAAATGGATCATATAATGTAAATTTAAATTAATCTCAACTTTCAATTCCCACTCCATTTAAAATTTTAAAAAAAGGAAAAAAAAAACACCTTTCAAAACTATTTTAGCATGATTAATACACCAGTCTAGTGACATGGAATATCTCCATTTTTTAAACAGCATTATTTCCCGACAGATATTTAAAAAGCTCAACGTAGAAAAAATCTATAGGAAATGTAATAAAGAACCTCTTTTTAAAACATGAGAATCAGCTATACCTGTGAAATCATAAGGTTCGATGATCACTCCTTACATATATAAAACGAGCACAGGCGCTGCACAGTTTTGTAGCAAGCCTCACCTAAAAACTTCTAAACAAAAATTAAGGCCGTTATTACCTTCAAGAATACCTATATAAGTAGCGGAACTCGAAAATAAGTTTGCGTGATAAAATCGACAAGCTCGTGCCATTGGTCCACCGGCAGCCTTTGTTGCAAGATATAACCTTCAATCTATCTTTACGGAAGAGAAGAGGCGATGAACAAACAAGAACGAAGTTAGAAACCCAACAGCCCCTGTTGCAAGCATAATTGCTATGACCATGAAGAGAGAATATCCCACGTATAGGATAGCAGAGACAGGCCCACTCAGGCTCTTGAGATCAAAAACAAGATAGTTAATGGAGTACAAAAAGATGTAGAGAGCTACGGAGCCAGATGCAAAGAAAGATTTCCACCACCATCTCCAATCTTCCACACACAGGTGCATGTATGTTAGGACTAGAGACACTTCAGCACAAACTGTTACTAGTAGAATCAAAACGATGAAGAGAAATCCAAAAACATAGTAAACACGGCCAAGCCAAATACTGGACATGATAAAGAAGAGCTCAATGAAGAGAGTCCCAAAAGGAAGTGTCCCGGCCCCAAGAACTAACAGCCATGAAGGAAATCTTTGAGCTGGAATTTCCCGAGGAATTTGATTGGTTCGAACTGGATACTCGAGACGTGTAGCCTTTGTCCCCAAAAATCCACCAATTAGGGTAAGGGGCACAGAGATGCAAAACCAAAGCAAAAGCAGAACTATGAATGTCGAAAATGGAATAGCTCCGGTACTGTGACTTCCCCACAATAGGAAATTTAGCGTGGTTAGAATGAAGAAAGAAATTCCAGGAAAGAAACAAGCAACCCTCCATGAAACAGAAAACCATCCTTTATATTCACCACATGTAATTGTCCTCAAGAGCCAAACAGCAATATAACCAGCAACAATTCCTAACAGCGTGTAAAATAGAAGCATGCCTGCAATCAGATGGAAAAGAGAGTCAGGGTTCAATTCTCAATACAAATAATCAACAAAAGGAAAAGTTAAAAAGAAATATGATAAGCATGCCTGTAATTAGGGCTCCGCGAGAAGCCGGAGACATAAATCCAAGAGCAGCAAAGAAGATTGTTGCAACAGCCATTGCTAAAATCCGACACCCATCAGCAACCATTACACAAAGAAGTTCCGGGTTGTTGGGAGCTCGAAAAACATCCGCAACAACAAGCTTCCACCCTGACAATTCCTCGTTCATTTGGGCCTGAGCCTCCGAGTCAAGCTCTTCATAACGAGCCAAATCTCTACGGATCGTCCTCAAAAAGATCACAAGAACTATTCCAGCGAGGAAAGTGATGACCATAAGGGAATTGAGAATAGAAAACCAATGAACTTTTGCACCTTCCATCTTCAAATATGCATCCCATCTTGAAGGCCACTTTATATCACTCTCCACAAACGAGATCTCATAACTAAAAGATAGTGGTTGACCTTCCTTTATGGCCATTGACACCGTAACAGCATCACATTTGATAACAGAAGGATACTTATCGTAAGTCTTTAGATTTTTAAACAAATTAGCATCATGATTAACACTACAAGGAACAACTTCAAACCCAACCACCATGTACCCTTCACTATCAGTATCATTGCTAGGCGTGATCAACTCTGCCCCATCACCTGTCCCGATAACACCAGCCATATTGGTATGTTCATACTTATGAACCAAAACCTTGAACTTTAAATGGTTAAACAAGTAATAAACATCCTGAACCTTAATCCCTATAGGATACCCCGTCCACCTAAGAGAGAATCCATCTCTATTCATATACCTAATGGCGGGAAGGTTATCAAGATTCAGATTAACCTGATACATTTCATCGATCCTTTCCTTTAAAGTTTTGAATTCATCAGCCGATAACGGCTTAGATTGACATAAAAAGATCTCAGTTTCATTTCTTAACATCTTAAACCGATAAGGGGAATTCTCTATTCGATCTCCCATAAGGAGCTCCCCAAGATTTTCAGCACTATCCTTGATTCCTTCAGGAGGTTTACAAAAGGGCAGAGTATAATACCCATATGGAATTTCTGTATCAATTGAGGTCAATGAATTGACTTTCACGGACAACTGATCACCAACATCGTACTTAATAGGAAAACTACCCGGAAGATAATACCCATCAACAATTTGAACAATCAAAAATGAAATTACGACCCAATTCATAAATTGATCTAAAGACCCCATTGATCTCAAATTCTTGATGAATTTCTTACAGATCTGGATCCCCAAAGGACGTTAAGAAACTAACAAATTAGCAGATTGTATGAAAAGAGTGAGAAAAGCGTGGACTGACCTTAACGCGAGAGAGAAATCGAGATCACGAAAGGGCGGACAAATGAGGAAGCAACCGAACACTGAATTTATATCTTTGCCTTTGCTTTGTCATTTTTGGTACCGACGGAATACAAGTGGGCCTTACGAGATCGACGTTGGCCTATTATGAAATATTGAATAAAAGGGTGATAATCATCTGGTCCCCAACACCCAATTTTGAAGGGTGAAATTGGCCCGTCCATTTCTCAAAATTTGTACTAATTCCTTCTTTCCTCATTCTTTTTTCTTTTTTGGGAAAATTTTGGTCGTTCTATTATTTAAATTTTCTTAACCCCAAAAGTTTATTATTTTTTTTTCAATCGAAAAAAATCACTTTTTTGAAATATTGTTCCAAAAATGTCATCATCTTCTTTAACAGCTTCGGCAACACACTTTGAATTCGAAAATCACGATTGTGCGCAACGAAACGTAGATCTATCTGCTTAGTCAGGTCGAGGGGGCAGCGGCCCTTCGTTGGGGTTCGGGGGCAACGCCCCTGAAAGGTAAACGAGTTTTTTGATTCATAAAATACGAAACTATAATAGATCTGTGCTGGGTTGAAGGATTTTTTAGTTGAGACGAACGCAGAGAAGGAAGAGGAAGACGAAGGCTTACGACATAGGAGATTGAAGAAGAAGGTGCAGGACGTAAACTGGTTCTTTATTCTTTTGTACAGCAATTCATAAATTTCATTGCATTATTTTGCACTGTAGTTCAAAAGTTTGATTCATGTAAAATTGTTGCACCACGATATATTTGCATTTTATACTATAATTTACTAAATATTAATTATTTTTTTGCACTTAAACAACCTTGTCAAAAGTTGTATCGCAATTCAGAAATCTTTGCACCGCGATTCACAAATTCAAAAGCTAGCATAGTTTTGTATCACGATTCACAAATTCAAAAAGCTAGAATAGTTTTGCAACGTGATTCTTTTTTTAAAATTGTTGCACCGTGATATATATGCACTTTATACTATACTTTATTGAAAATTAATTAATTTTTTACACTTTAACAACATTTTCAAAAGTTGTAACGCGATTCAGAAATCTTTGCACCATGATTCACTTGCACCACGATATATTTGCACTTTATAATGTAATTTATTGAAAATTAATTAATTTTTTTGCACTTTAACAATTTTTTCAAAAATTGTACCGTGGTTCAAAAGTTTAATTGTAACATGCATATAGTTCATTAAGGGTATCGTAGTCATTTTGCCACAAGAAGTGACTTTTTACGGTTGAAAATAAAAATGAGGCCCTCTAGCTATTAAATACTTAAAAAGTGGACCGACCTTTTTTTTTTTTGTGATAACCGGGCCGGTCCCCGTTTCGTTGCGCACAATTGTGATTTACAAATGCAAAGTGTGTTACCGAAGCTGTTGAAGAAGACGATGATATTTTTGGAACAATATTTCAGAAAGTAGTCTTTTGCGGCTGAAAAAAAAACTGTGAACTTTTCGTGTTAGAAATTTTAAAAAAGAGACCGGCCAGAATTTACCCCAAAAAATTGTAACCGAAAAAGTATTTTATACCCCCTGTCCCTAAATTATCGTCTTTGTGGACTTGACATACGGTTTAAGAAAATACATTTGACTAGATTATTAATATTAGTTTGATGTGTAGTTTACTTTAAAGTCGATGTGTATATGACCCATGATTGAAGTTGGATGAAAAATTAAGGGTAAAGTGGTAAAAGAGTTGTCCTCAAAAGGAAAATTTCAAATAAAACAATTATTTTGGGACGGACGAAAAAGGAAAGCATGACAATAATTTGAGGACGGAGGGAATATTTGTTTTCAACTGCTAAAGTACACTTTTGGTGATAAAATGACAAAGATACCTTTAATGAACTACAAACACGTGCACAAAAGCTCGCGGTCAAACTTCAGCGTCCCATAACTAAAGAAACGACGCCTAATTAAGTAACACCAAGGCATAATTTGAAGGAACGATGTCTAATTAAGTAACACCGAGGCATGATTAGAAACGACGCCTAATGAAGTATCATCAAGGCAGGATTTGAAGGAGCGATGTCTAATTAAGTAACATCAAGACAGGATTTGAAGGAATGATGCCTAATTAAGTAACACCGAGACATGATTGAAAGAAATGACTCATAATTAAATAACATCGAGGCAGGATTCGAAAAAAAATGTCTAATTATTTATATACCGCGATACAAAAAATAAATTGAAGTCCGTCACCATATTGAAGAAACGACGCCTAATCAAGTAACACTTAGGCATGATTGGAAAAATATATTGAAGTTTGTCACCATATTAAATAAACGATTCCTAATTAAGTAACACCGAGGCAAGATTTGAAGGAACAATACCTAATTACGTGACACCGATGCAGATTGTAAGAAACGATGACTAATTAAATAACACTAAAGCATCATTGGAAGAAACGATGTCTAATTAAGTAACACCAAGGCAGGATTGAAAAATACGATGAGTAATTATTTATATATTGCGATATAAAAAATAAATTGAAGTCGGCCACCATATTTTCATATAATTGGGAGTCTGAATAGGAAACATTTGTTGTCGGAATAATAAAGTTGAACTCTGCCAACAAATAACAACATATTTGGGGATCTAAATGAACAAAATATTTTCAACAAATAGTTGTATACAAACCATATGGAAGAACACCGTCTCACAATTTATAAGTTAAGAACGCGTGTAATAAATTATTAACGACGCCCCAATAAAAAAATTTGAGGAAGAATTGTAATGTATGATACCTAATTGAATAACACCGGCACACAATTTATAAATTTAGAAATGTATGTATTTTTTGAAAGTTAACAACGACGCACTTGCAAAACCAACGACGCTCACTTAATATATAACAAAACTTGAAAATGACATGAATTATGTAAACAATGTGCATCTTACTAAATTAGACGAAACGAAACCTAATTAAGAAACACCGATGCGGGATTTGAAAGAACGTTGCTTAATTAAGTAACACTAAGGCAAGATTTGAAGAAACGACGCCTAATAAAGTAACACCGAGGCAGGATTTGAAGGAACGATGTTAATTAAGTAACACTGAGGCATGATTAGAAAAAACAATGACTAATTAAATAAAACTGAGGCATGATTGGAAGAAACAATGACTAATTAACAAACATCGATGCAGAATTGGAAGAAACGACGACTAATTAAAAAACACTAAGCAGAATTGGAAGAAACGATGCCTAATTTTTAAAAGTTAACACCGACGCACAATTTTTAAATTAATATAAAACACCGACGTTGAATTGCAAGATATGATGCCTAATTAAAAACACCGAGCCAGAATTGGACATATATTTAAAAATGAGAAATTAACAAACCTAATGTGCAAATGATTGTATACCGCGGTGGATTTATGAACACAAATCTAACGTGCATTTATGAAAAAACCCGAACAACATGTATTTGTCAAGCCAACATATAAAATTGGTCAAAACCTCGTCTGTTGGTGATTGAACTTATGTTCTACATCGAGGTTGGAGGAAAGAAAAAACTAGGTTGCAAGGATTTCTTATGTTTATAAAATCGTATTTCATTTTCCGATTGAAATTGAATGAAGGAGCAAGGATGTTTCTTTCGAATTTGAGATAAATTGATTACGAAATTTTGGCAAATGGATAATTGGAAAATTAATTATGATTGTTGTTGTTGATGCTCCTTTTAAAAAGTGGTATTAAACAGAGCAGTCAATGGCTAATCAGAAAGCTTCCCGAGCTTATCTCATTGAAGACGATGGTGGGTATTTTAGGAATTTTTTTATTAAAATGGACTTTAGCGGTTGAATTAAAAAATAGGGCAGCGGAACAGTTATAATTTCATAAAAGTGGACCGACCCGCAATTATTCCTTTTTTTGGTGATAATCGAACTAGTCCCCTATGGAGAAAATATAACCGCAAAAATTTATTATATTTGTTTTAAACCGCTAAAGTACACTTTTTGAGAGAAAATGGCGAAAATACTCTTAATAAATAAAAGGCGTGCAGACAAAGTCACAACCCAAATTTGGGCCTCACAATGAAAAACATTGGGCATCGCTTAAATATTTGGGCGTTGAAATGCAAAAGTCACTGCCCAAATTTGGGCATCGCTCAAAACATTTGGTATCGTTCATTTTATACATATTATCACCTTGCCCACGCAAGCCCTTCTGCTTTGCAAAACCGGGAGTTGTACCCTAATTCTATCTCCTACCCTAGACACATTAGTATAAATGCAAGCCTTGTAACCCTAGGTTAGAGGACGGAAATAATCCAAATTTAGTGTGTAATTTAGAGTTTTTATCGTTTGTAATTATATTTTAGAAGATCGTTCATGTATTCTTTCATCCCATTGATCTGTTCATCGTCAAGGATGAACTAACCGCTTCATAATCTAGGAATTTGAGGTAACTTGTATCGAATCTTCTGCTCTGTTATATATTTTTATTCAGTCAAATCTGGTTGACCACAGTGTTTATCAATCACTTTGTTATTTGGCTTTTTCCTAATGAATGATATCGTTGGATTCAAAGACCAAGAGGTGCGGATAACTGCACGACCATATGTATAAGTCGTACAATGGCTCACCATTGTTATAAATTAAGACATCCCAAAATAGAAAGTAGAAACATTTATCCGGGACGGAGGGAGTACTTAAAAAGTTTAGTCATCTATCACTATTGTTAAATCATTCAACCTCTTGTAATTGTTCTTCCACTTGATATTTGCAGTCCTTTGGGAATTTCTTTCTCTTTTACATATTTGTCGGTCTTCGACAGTTTTTTTTTTTTTTCGTTTCCTTTATGGTCTTCAAGCCACATCTTCTGCTCCCCCTTTGATTTGTGTTTGAGTCATAACTTGAACCTCAATTCTAAGAGTCACTTTCTTTTGTTGGCTTGGTCCCTTGTTAGTAATAGGTTCATGTTTAAAAAGCAATAAATATTATGCAATAACTTAATACAATGTTTCATACTATTGAATTCACTTCCTTGATTGTTTACCACCGAAGCAAAAATGTGTTTCTTTACATTTCTTGGACAGTTCTTACAAATCTCATTCCACAAATCTTGGGATATAATTTTTGTGGATTGGTTGAAGAATTTGGCTTCTCTCACATAGCCATTAGCCAATACTTCTCATGGTAGAATTAAAAACAGTTAATATGTTACTAAAATAAACATGTTATGTATATATAAATTGAATATTAAAATCAAATGTATTTAAATTTATCAGCAGTAGCAACACACATCATTCTATGCAACCATTGTTTGCACTTTCAAAGCTTTGAATCAATACATCAACTATGCGTTTGAGCCAATTATAGTTTAAAATCATGTCCAAATCATATTCAAGAATAGTGTATGCTCATGGTATATATGAAGTTTTGATTGTAACCAGTAACGTTGTTAGAACAAGCAATGTTGCTAATGTTGCAATACAATTGATGTCTTCTTGTTGTGTATGCTCCTTATCTGTTTGATCATATCAAATATCATCTTTGGCCTCAATCTTATATTTTTGAAGTTTTTGACATCTTCTCAGGGAAGCATCTTTGTACAAAGTCTTGATCGTTTAAATACGTAGAAAGAAATATTAATTTCGTTATCCTCATCATTGATTCCAAATATTAGCTTGACATAAGTTTCTGTAAGTTTCAACTCTCTTTCTCCAAATATAAAACTCTTTTTTTCCTTTGATGTAACAACTCACAATACTTTTTATTATTTCATCATTCTTTCGGATCATCTTTTTTAAATTTTCATGCTTATAGATTCTATCAATTATGTGCCAAAATAGCGTTTTTCAGCATTGTGACATGGTCTTCTTTGAAATGTAAGCTTCCAATTTGGTCATTAAGCATTTTCAAAATGCATCTATAGGTTATTTTATCATTTTTGTATGTCTTTGCAGCTGCATAGCATGTATATAGTAGTTACAAGCATCGAATTGGACAATACAATACATAACTAAATTGCGATGCATTTAATGGAAGTGTGGCTTCAACGAACCAACAACTTCCTTCTCAGGCATTTCATCGAACATATAACATGCATCATAATACATCAACTTTGAATTAGAAAATATATAAGTAAATCCCAATGCATAAGTTATTTAACTGCTTTTATATGGAAATTATCCATATTTCTCAACATTATTTAAGTTGTAAGCTCATAATTCAAATTTAAAATGTATTCGAAGACAAAAAAACGTACCTGACACTTCTACATCTTTATTTTTAGCTCGTCCTCTTGATTTCGTACTTCTGATTTTAGGTCTAATCATCTCTTTATCCATATCTTGTACTTTGCAAAGAATTTTCATGTTGGTTACGAAGAAATAGGAATTTATTTTGCTTTGTTAAGAAATGTTTAGGGTTTTTTTTGAGTTTGTTAGCAAGTGATTGTAAAAGACATAGCAAATAATTTATTAATATAACGTGTGTTCGATTCTTTATTGCCATTAATATTGGGGCATCACGATGTACAAATGGGGAATCACAATACATAAATTATGGAATCGCGATGCATAAATTGTTGCACCGTGATGCATGCGGTTAGTACTATGTACCACGCCTCAAGTTCATTAATGGTGTCGTAGTCTTTTTTCCCCCAAAAGTGATTTTTTTATTAAATATAACTTATGGTACTATAGCGATTGAAAACTTATCATAGTGGATCGGACCTAATTTTCAACCCCAAAAATCCTTTACATTTTTATTTAACCGGTAAAAGGTACTTATGAAGCGAAAAGACGAATATACCCTTAATAAAATTGGATTAGACACATTGCATCAGAAAGCTAATTTGTGTATCGGAAAATAAAAATTGTGCATCAAGATTTACTTTTATATTCTAATTCCAAATTGTGAATCGCAAATCCAAAATTGTGCAACCGAATTTTTTTCATGGGTAATCCAGTTTATATATCGAAAAATAAAATTTGTCCATCAGGATTTACTTTTGTATTCTAATTTCAAATCGACCATCGCAAATCCAAAATCGTGCATCAGGATTTTTCTTCTGGGATAACAAAGTTTGTGCATCGAAAAATAAAAATTGTGAATTGGGATTTTCTTTTGTATTTTACCTCCAAATTGATGCATCGTGGATCCAAATTGATGCATCGTAATTCATCCACAGTCTTATATAGCCCAATCTTACTCGTCTCGCTCCCCGTCTTCTTCTTCTTTTTCGTCACCATTCAAGTACATTCCACTCCCACTCTACCCCCCATTCCAATTCCAGACCCAACACTTCACCAAATCTGCCCCCTTCTCCACTCTCACATTCTCGCCACCAAAACAACGAATCCCAAGAATACTTCCATGTGACCCACCCACTCACTTTCGACCACCTCACTCTATCTTGTGCCCTCGTCCTCAACCACTCCTTCACCAACACTTACGATCATTACAATTCAGTTTACTTAGATTTCCCCACATGCCAAATTACACATACATGATTACGAATCAATCTCCCTAATTTCCAATCGAAATGATTGAATATGGAGTCTTCTAGAAAGTTATTATAGATATCACCAAGTATTCTTTTCTCCTCCGGCAATCCAATCTTAATCTCGTTGTTATGCTTGAAAACCTAGTCATAGACAATTTTGCTGGCATTTACCACATCAACATTATTGTACTCTATTACGGTGATAACGTTATTAGATTTTCGTCATCTGGATTCGTTGATTTTGTAAAGTCAAATAAGAAGTAATCTTGGATGCACAATTTGATTATGATTTGTTAGATTGGGCATTCTTTGAAATTTTTATGAAAATAGACTTATGCGGTTGAAAAAAAATGAGGTACTTACGCGGTTAAATATTTGGGAAAGTGAACCGGATTGCAATCTATCCCGAGTAAAATATATGAGCCACCAACAAAATTTATTGTGAAAATTTTGGGTTGAACCCTTTTTAAAAGTTTGTAATCGCTTCAATGCATTGCTTTTTTAAAACTAGAAAAATGTACTTTTTGGGGTGAAAATACTACAATACCCTTAATGAACCGAACACGTGTGTATAAATATCAGTCCATGCATTGATTTTGCATTGTGATTCACAAATCGAATCCAATTTGTGTATCGTGAATCCAATTTGTGCATCGGGATTTTCTACATCATCAATTTCGCATCATGATGCACAAAATGAAATCCATTTCGTTCATCGGGATTTTCTACATCGTGGATCGAATTTGTGCATCGGCAATCTAATTTATGCCTTGCGATTTTCTACATCGCAAATCCAATTTGTGTGTCGCGATTCAAATTGATGGATGAAAAATTGATGCATCACGATGCATAAATTGATTCTTAGCGCATCTCCAAGTCATTAATGGCATAATCGTCTTTTCGCCCTCAAAAGTAAATTTTTTCGGTTACATAAGAACACAGAGGAGCTGAGTAGTTAAAAACATTTAAAAAGAGACAAGTCCTCAATTTTCCCAAATTTATTCATAAATAAAAAAAAGTAAAGAGTGAAAATTGTTAAGAAAAAGAAAATTTGTTCATTTGATATTCAAAATTGATAATTGACTCTAATATTTCTTACTACCCCGTTCGTACATAAAAGTGTGTCTTGTTTAACCCAACATATAGATTAAGAAAAGATAATTGACTCTATTATAAATCTAATAATGTGTCTTAACCCGACATATTGATTAAGAAAAGATACATAATGTGTTAAAAACATAAGAATATTGTATATTTTCAAAGAATACTCATGTGAGTGTGGGTTCATCAATTAAAGTGAGTAACTTATCGAAAATGGTAAATCGCACTAGTGATCCCTTGACTTTGGGTCATTCTCAGTATGAATCTCTTAAAAAATTTTGGTCAAAATTAAGTCCTAAGAGTATTAAATTTTCATAGCCTCAGTCATTTTGATAGATTTCCTTGGAGAAATACCGTTAAGTTGTGCATTTGCATTTAGTAAAGGATAAAATGAAATTTTTTCAAACCTTACTTATATCAAAATTTACAATCGAATCCCTAAATTTTGAAAAATGACCATAAGCCCTTCTTCCTCAAAATTTTATGGAAACCCACCAAATTTCCTACTATAACATAGAAGGGTGAGGACCGACACGAATGATGGAATCTTCAAGATTGAGGAGATAAAGAAAGGGCAGGTCTTCTGTGGAATGTCTAATTTATAAAGTAACAAACTTGATTCCCAAATCCGAAACAACAAAGAAAAGACCAACCAATTAATTGATCACTTCCTAAGTTTCTATTCATATGAGGAATTAATTGAATACACATACCTCTCTCTTTCTTTATCTCTCTCTCTCTCTCTCTCTCTCACGACATCACCAAATATATTAAAATCATAATCAATTCTGATGAACATGGTGAACAATATGTGGGTTGGAAATTTGGGCGTTACAGACTTTGATTTGATGGGTTTGGTCATATCCGTGATGGAGATATTCATTTGATTGCCAAAGATTCCCTTCAAGAGCACTGTTCGGTTTGTTCTCCATCATTAATTTTTTTGATTATGTAAGAATTTTTATTCAATTACACATAGAGTTGTCAAAACGGGTATGCAGGGCGGGTTTGCCCGCAGGCCTATAAAGCCCACTGTAAAACGGGCCGGGGGGAAAAGCCCGCAAATATGATGGTCCCTAAAACTCATGGCCCAACCCACCCCACGTAGGGCCGGGGGCAAAACGGGAAAGCCCACAAAAATGATATTTTTTAATCTATTATCAATTATTTAATTTATGATAACACACCCTACTTCCATTTTCTTCATAATACTTCTTTCAATTTTTGTAATTTCTAACCTCAACTTCATTTCCCCTGTTTTTTTAGATATGGCTTTTGAAAGTTTCCATTCACTGTGAAGACTGCAACAGAAAAGTCAATAAAACCAACTAACTTCCCCATTATCTTTCTTTTTTTCTCAAAACTTTCTCACCAGGCCAACATAACAAAAGACAAATTTAAGCATTGATTTGACTTTATGTTCCATTTTCAATTTTTGTGTTTTCTTACTAACCAAACACTATTTCTCTTTATGTCAATGAACAGGGGTTTACACAACAACCATTGATTCACAACAACAGAAAGTTACAGTCACAAGCAACATAGATGTAGAAACATTGATAAAGAAGCTGGTGAAGACCAGTAAGCATGCTGAGATGTGGCCGAAGAAGCCTGTCAGGAAAGAGAAGAAGTCTGACAAGAAAGACTTGCCAGATCTGGAAGCAGGATGAGAGAGAGAGAGAGAGAGAGAGAGGCGCAGCTGTCACTTGCTAGAGCCGAAGGCCTTGCTGCTGGCTCCAGCAGTTGAAGACGAAAGTAGGAAGAGCGGCAATGATATTTTGAGTTTTGAGAAATATAGAATGAGAGTATTAGTATGACTTGACTGTATGACAAGACATAACCTAATTTTAATTCTATGGGCTTGGGCTGCTCAAAGCGACAAATCCTAAAACTTTTAATTTTTAATTTTTGACTTTTTAGTTTTAACTTTTTGCGGGTAGCCCGTTCCTGCCCCACCCCGATCTGCAAAAGCTTGCGATTCGTACATGCAATACCTGTAAGGCCCGCATTTAAACGGTCCTTTATTATATCGGTCCAACTCTCCCCTTTTAGATGGCAGAGCGGACATGCCCGCGGGCTTTAGCCCAATATAACATCTCTAATTTCACAAAACATCGAATGTTATGTAAATTTCACGGCTATTTAATTTATCTTTTCCTTTGATCGATTCAATTAATTTCAGAATAAATAATGTAAAAAAAGAAAATCAAAATTTATCTTTTTTTTTGTTTTTTCTCTGTTTCCCAAAAATCTGGTGAGTTCCCAAAAAAATTAGGGAAGAAGACCTTATGGTCATTTTTCAAACTCTACGGATTTGAATGTAAATTTTAATATAAGGTTTGAAAAAAAATTCATTTTAACCCTTACTAAATACACATAGGCAACTTAATGATATTGCTCTGACGACGTCCATCAAAAGGACTGCGACTGTGAATATTTAATACTCTTATGACTCAATTTTAACAAAAAATTATTAGGAACTGATACTAAGAATAACCCAAAGTTAAGGGACCAATGGTGCGATTAAATCTATCAAAAACTTGTAAAGTTGTTAACAAAGGTATAAGGATTGACCAACTAAGGTTTTTTTTTTTTTTTCTCCTCTGTAAGAGTATATCTTATTGGACCTTAAATAGCTTTTAATGCAATAGTTTGGAGAATACTCCCTCCGGACCTATATATAAGCAAAAATAACCGATTTCACACAGATTAAGAAAGTAAGTTAAGTTAGTTAAATTGTCTTGATTTTATATAAAATAAAAGTATACTTACTAATATACCCTTAAGAATCTCACTCATCAAAACTGATAATAATTAATGCAATTTTAACTCATTGCCATCAATTCATTATAGCTCATTTTTATTAGTGGCTCTTTGTGTATTGGGAATGTACACCCATCTTGAAAAACAAAAGAATTAACAAGGGGTATTTTTGGTACGAAACTTCTTGAAAGTTGTGAATAGAGTTTAATATGGTGATTTTTGCTTATATTTAGGTCCAAAAAAATTTGGTATTTTTTGCTTATATTTAGGTCCGGAGGGAGTACAAACTATAGGAGACATGGGATCTTTGAAGTTAATAAAGTATTAAAATAAGTTATCCTCGTGCTTGGCTAACGGCTCTTGCGTGACACGACCCAAACTCTTAGTTGAAGAGATTTTCATTACAAGTTTATTATGCGTGAGAAATGGTAAAAATTGTGTAATATAATTTTATAGATATTTTTTGTATGGTGAAATTCTCTTTACTCGATTCATTATGTATTGATAGATTGAGTTGTGAGATAGTAGAACTTCGTCTTATGAATTAAAATCCGTAAGACGGTCTTACAGGAGATCGAGAAATTATAGGTTGAAGTTGATTTGACTTCTTGAAATGTATTATAACTTATAACTTACCATAAATTGTCTTTTAAGTGTTTGATTGGATTTATACGACGATAAATCGTAAATCATATAAAAGAAATTTAAAATACATTTAAGGTAATAAGTTTTAAGTGCTATGCGTTCATTGTGTTTATTTCTAATTCTTTTAAAACAAAAGCCTTGTTCTTCAATGAAATTTCTATACTCCAAGATCATCCTTATTTCCAAGCTAATTTTTTTTCATTCAATCTATCTCCTAATATTGGCCCTTAAGGGGGTGGTCCAGTGGTAGGCATGAGGCTTCATAAAGCATAAGGTCTCAGGTTCGATCTCTTCCATGCCCTCTTAGGTGAAAAAATAAAAATAAAAATCTCCTAATATTGTTAGTTAATTGTTTGTACATACATTAATTTAAGACAACTTATCATTATTTTGAAAAAGTTAAATCAAACAGTATTAATTCATCGGCTTTCATTCATGAGTCGTCAATTATAGGTCATTAATGATCGACTTCAAATTTCGACTAAATCAAACAGGTCATATGCTGAGAATTGTAGATTTTCATATTTAGTATTAGTATAATAATTGGTACTTGGCTACTTCAAATTAAGGAGGTTACTTTTCAATTCCTTCCTCCCCCATGCCCATTCTCGTCTCTCGCCATTCCTCCCTCGTGCCATCATTTATTTCATCATTCATTACTCATCCAAAGTAAATAACTAAAACGGTTTCCACAACTATACCGGTATCCAAAAAAAGGGGAAACTCTCCTCCCGAAAATCCTCACATTCCAGTCTCATGAGAATGTGAGAGGGAAATTACGATAATTCAGCGATTAAGTAGCTAGGAGGATCCGTGCCTAGTACCTACAAGGAGTCACCCTCACAAGAGGATGAAACCCCCACACTGCGGTTGCTAGGATTCGATCATTGGTCATGTATCCAAATCTACTAACTCTTAACCAACTGAGCTAAGTCTATGAGGGCATTTTCACAACTATACCAACACCACTAACATGAAGCAAGTCACGTGCTTAACATCATCTATATATTTGCGAGTTCAAATCTTTAGAGTACGTTTTTTGTAAAACGGTCTTATGGATCTTAATTTATAAAATTTGGTTATTCAAACTTTTTGCACTTAAATATATCACTTTTGCATTTAAATGTCACTTTTACTTTTAAATGCTTCACTTTTGCCTATAAATGTATCACTTTTAGTTCATTAATATGTAAGTCATTATGTATAAAGTGTTTTTTTTTTCACATTTAAATGTCACTTTTATCTTTAAATGTGTCATTTTTGTATATAAAGGCGTCACTTTTAATCCCTCAATGTGTAAGTTACTATGTATGAAAATGTGGTTTTTTTTTTTTAATGTGTCACTTTTATAGAGATGGCAAAAAAAGTCTAGCCCAACGGGCCGGCCTTGCCCATCCAATATTTTGACGGGCCATGCTTTAGATATTGACGATCCAAAAAACGTCGGGCGTTTTTGGCCCAGACCAATAGACCCATGGATTATCCGATCCGGATCAAAAAAGCCCAGGCCTTTTTAGGCCCGCCCAATCCAGTAAAATTTAATATTTTTTTATTTTTGTATACTGTATACAAATACAATAAGGGCAGACTGTTAGACTATGGGTAGTTACTGGGTAATTGACTATTAGTACATTGTATACAAATGCATTCTCTAAATGTTTTCGCCTTGGAAAAATGATTCAACCACATTTAGTATCGACTCAGTTGACCTAGATGTGGCATGGCAAAAAGAAGTGTCATTTAGTTATAGAGAATCACGGGGATAGACCCAAACTCGAGGCGGACGCACAATGCGGGCCCTTTCACTCAAATTAATCAACCTAGGTAAGCATCTGTTTAAATAGTTGAACTCATGTGACATGGGCTTGTCTTTCTTGGGATCGAACACCCAGATAATGGTGACGGAAACCTTTAAGCGGCCTATCTTTCCTTTACCTTATTGAACTAGTTCACATGGAGAAGGTATTCGTTTTGATTTTCCAAGAAAAAAGAGGTTGTTCAGGTTTTGGCTCACATGATTGGGTGCTACTGCATTGACCTTTTCTAAACTTTTGGTTAAGAAACTTATAAGACACAAACATGATTTCATTGATGATGACATGTTTCTTTTATTGAATTATTATATTTTTTCGGGTGCTACATACATTGGGTTTTTCATCACATGTTTACGGACTTTGTATTGTAAAATTTATAATTTTATGACTGATTTTATTTTGGGTCGAGTCGGGCTGACCTAGTGATCCATCTGTGAGACACCGAATCATTAAGTACTTGACTTCGATAGAACGTTTACGTACTTTGTTCTAGCTCGCAAACCTTTGAGAGATCCTAGGTCTTTGTGTACTTGCTTGGAGGCATTTAAATTCCTAATAATCATGTTTATAAGTTTACATGTGGCCACGACGTTCATAGTAGTCGTCGTCGTAAGTTTATTTCCTCGATTCACATATTCCCCTCGACCATGGTACGTCTGTAGTAATTTAGCCATAGTTTTCGGTAGACAACTCGGAATTGATATCTGTTTGATTCATTAGAAACTAGACTTCAAGATCTTTCTAACCGTACCTCAT
The DNA here is from genome assembly GCA_013146195.2 of Codonopsis lanceolata. Lineage (NCBI taxonomy): Eukaryota > Viridiplantae > Streptophyta > Magnoliopsida > Asterales > Campanulaceae > Codonopsis > Codonopsis lanceolata. Next base: position 37,673,069 of record CM028377.1, on the reverse strand, counting down.
GCGTAATTTTTGGAGTTGTATTTCCATAAATGTGCATTTTTAAAGTTGACTGAATGATTTATTCTCGGTATTTCTAGAAATTTGAGTTTTGCCTTGTTTATTGGATTTACTTTGAGACTCTTAATGAATTCAACTAAACCTGACCTTGGACCTTAATTAAACATAATTAGAGTGGATTAAGCCTAAGTGAAAATTTTAGAACTAAGTCCTCAATTAGGGACTTAATCTCACTTAAAAATTGACCTATAAGAGCTTGACACTTGTTTTCCACTCACTCTCTAACCTTGGTGGATTTGAAATATCAGTATTATTCCACTCCTTACACCTCCTACCACTCCTCATATTCAGCCATGATTAGAGAACTCAAGTGTGTGGAGACAAAAGTGAGATTAGTGTGTATTTCTTGATTTACCGGAGATCCGGCCACCCGATTCTGGATTCGAGACTGTTCAATCTTGCATGAAAATAAAATTTGCTTAAAATCATTCCACTTGTTGTCAGCCAAAAGGTTTAAGTTATTTCTTTTTGGTTAGCTTGTAATCTAAATTCTTTGTCAGTTACTTGTTTTAGCTGACCATGACGTTTTTAGTGTCAGCTATACCTCTTTTACTTGAACATTTACTTGTACTGACACTTTCTCATTTTATGTCCTTGGTAGATATTCTGTAAGAATCTTTCCAATAGGATCCATGTGATCTTGAGAAGATACGTATACTTGCCAAACACATTTTCAAATTAAAATGTGTTCCTAACGGGTCACTCTCCAAGAACATCTATAAATTCCCACAGGAAGCTTTTTGAATGACAGAAGTCTGAAGCATTCGATTCTTAAGGAAATTCTCTCTGTGCCTCAATCTTCTTGAAAAACTTTAGCTAGATAATCTCCCTTGAATATTTCTTTCTAGTTATTGTTTAGATAAACACTGAGTAATCCATTTCATACTTTTTAGAAAACAGTTAGTTTGTCTCACGAGTCTGATTGTTGTTCAATCATTCTCCATAAACACTGGTCTTTTTGTTGTACACTAATCCATTAGAGATCACTTAGATTTTTAATAAAATTAGTGCACTTCAAAAATCCAAGTCTGACCAACTTGGTAGTGGACGTAACAGTTTTACTGTGAACCACTTCAATTCTCTTGTCAGTTATTTTTATCAGCTCTTGCAAACTGACTTAACACTTAAGAAGTCTTAATCTACTTAAGTGTCAGTCAGTCATTTTCATAGTGTGTTTATTTAACAGTTTAGATAAATTGTTTTTCAGTTCATTCCTTACATCTAGTGATCTATCTCCCAAAGTTATTTTTTAAGAACAATTGTGTCAGTCAGCTGACCAATATTAATCAGTTAAAGTTTGCATAAAAACATCAGCCAGCTGACCAACATCAGCTGACTGACAAAAATCCGATTTCCGCTGCCAACTTTAGAAGTTTTACAAGACAACCCTCAAAGTTTTTAAAGGCTATTCACCCCCTCTAACCTTGTCAGTTGCCAATTGGACTTACAATTGGTATCAGAGCCTTCTTTTTTGAAAAATTATTTTTCCAAGCCTAACAACTTGAAATCTCGATCATGGCAACCCTAAAAGCTTTTCAATCAAACAATGTTACTCAAGTACCCATTTTTTATGAAGATCACTTTGATATTTGGAAGAAAAGAATTACAAGATATATGAATAATATAGATAAACGACTAATGGAATGTGTAAGAGGTGGTCCTATGCAACCAATGAAAATTAATACTAAAGTTGGTAAATCTTCTACTGCAGATGATGACATCATAAATCCTCTTGCTCCCGATGATGAAGAATATGTCCTCAAGCCTCAATCAGAATGGACTGAGGAAGATAAAATTCTTGATGGATTTGGATGCTAGAGTCACACATTCTATCAAGCTTTGCTTCTCGATGAAAACTACAAACAAATATATGATTGTGTTACTGCCAAAGAAATTTGGGATGCTCTTGTTGAATATGTGGAAGGAGACCAAAACACCAAGGACAACAAACTCTATGACTGTATACAAGAGTTTGATGCCTTCAAGAAGGACCCAAAAGAATCATTAAAGAGTGCCTACGACAGATTTCTCGAGGTAAGTAATAGATGTTCCTCTCTTGGTAAAGTTCATAGTATGAAAGATTTGAATATGCGTTTTCTTAGTAGCTTGGGAAGCAAATGGCATGTTAAGGTCACTGCCATAAAGGAAGTAACAGACTTGAACAAAACTCATATACGTAGTCTTGTTGCAAGTCTAAAAATTTATGAAAAGGAAGTTCTCAAAACTCAAGAAATTGAGAAAAATATTAAAGGTATCTCTCTTCAAGCTGAAGAAGAGACACCGAAAACTTCTACATCTCTGTCAGATGATGACTTTGATGAAGATGAATTTGCTGCTTTTGCTAGACAGTTTAGAAAGTTTAAATCTTTTAAAAGGAACTTTCAAAACCTTCTGCAAATTTTCAAAATCTTCCTCAGATCCTCAAAAACCTTCCTCAAGCTTTCAAAGACCTTCTACTTCAAACTTTCAAAAGTCTTACTTCAAAAAAATGAAGACAAGGACGAGAAAGAAAAATTGTTGTGCTTTAATTGCAGAAAACCTGGTCACTTTGCTTCAAACTGTCCTTTTACCAAAAATGAATATTACAAAAGAGCTCCCCAAAATTTTGAAAAACAAAAGGGTTTGGTTGCTAAATATCAAAATCTTGCAACATGGATTGAGACAGATTCTGAAGATGAATCTACTGATTTTGTGCAAGAAGCAAATCTGTGTCTTGTTGCAGAATCAGCTATATATGATTCAGAGAATGAGTTTCCTAGTCCAAAATATTCAAATGAGTCTGATAATGAGCTTCCAAGCTCACCTATTAAAAACCCCAAGCTGACAAAGGTCATCAAACCTGATCAGTTTGTGGTTAAGAAAATAGGAAATGGTTTTTATGGACAAGGATTCATAAGTCAGCCAGAAAGAAAAGTCAAGTCAAATTCTCCAAGGACTGCTGACATCAAAATAAGCAATATGTCAAAAGGCGAGGAGGAGAAGGTTCTTGACTCAAGTGTTGATGATTCTATCGAACAAATGCAAGAAATGTATTCCAAGTTTGAAACACTTAAAAGAATCCATGTTTCTCTATCTGATGATTTTAAAAGAATTTCTGATGAAAACTGTGAGCTTCAAAAGATCAATGAGCTTTACAAAGTTCAGCAAAAAGAATTGCTGCAACTTAAAAGCATCAATGAAAAACATGAGATTCAAGCAAAAATCTCGGATGCCCAGATTGCTGACCTTGTAGAAAGAAATCTTCGACTGACCAATGTTGTTGATACTTACTCAAAGTCAAAAGCTGTTGTAGAGACCATCATCAGTCAACAGAAAAATCATGAAGATCAACATGGTCTTGGATATTCAAAGAATGATGGAAACTGTGAGATCAAACAGTCAAATGGTGGACCTAAGATTCTGCTCAAAAAGGATAAGGGATTAGTCTATAATGCTGTACCTTTTAAATATCCCAAAAACATGAAACAGCTTAAGAAGTCCATTAACAAAAGGGATAAGCTTAACAATGACAGTTGTCAGTCTTCTACTCACAAGCCTCAAAATCTGTAAGCCAATGCAACAACTGACAAATGTCAGTCAGTTAACAAAAGAGGAGGATTCAGAAGAAAGACAACTGACAAGTTCAAGCCAATAAATTTTGTTGTTGCTAAGACCTCTAAGCTGAGTCAAAAGGAATCAAAGAATTCACCTCAAATGACCGATAAAACTGGTTATCACAAGTGTAATATTTGTTCTACTTTTGGTCATCAGTCTCATGAATGCCTGTTTAGATTTAAACCTACTGACAGAGTCAAGATGCCTAATTTCAGGCAAGTTTGGCTACCAAAGAAAACTAACCCTTTGGACCCAAAAGTATAAAGGGTACCATGATTTAAATATTCATATTTCAGGTATGCTTAATGGCAGATGATCAATCAACTGACATATGGATATTAGACAGTGGATGCTCCAGACACATGACTGGGTCAGCTGAACTTCTTACTGACATTATTGCAGCCAAAGGACCTTCTGTCATTTTTGGAGACAACTCAAAAGGAAAGACTATAGGTTATGGATCCATTATCAGAGGATTTGTAAAAATTGAAAATGTCTCATTGGTACAAGGTTTGAAACATAATCTTTAAGTATCTCACAATTCTGTGATAAAGGTATGAGCTGCTCTTTCTCTTCTACTCACTGTTTTATCAAAAACAACATCACAAATGAAGTTTTACTCACTGGTTCTAGAAAAAGAAATGTTTTTGCTATTGATTTACTTTCTTTAAATAATTGTACTCAAATTTGTTTAGTAGCAAATAATACTTCAAAAACTTTATGGCTTTGGCACAAAAGACTTTCACATTTAAACTTTAAATATCTTTCAAAACTTTCAAAAGGAGATTTGGTGAAAGGTTTGCCATCCATAAATTTTCCTACTAACAAAAAATGTGATGCTTGTATTTTAGGAAAAATAACAAAAGCTTCTTTCAAACCCAAACCATGTCTTTCAACCAAAAGAATTCTTGAACTTCTTCATATGGATTTGTTTGGTCCCATTACAACTGCAAGTTTGGGAGGAAACAGGTATACTCTGGTTGTTGTGGATGATTACTCAAGGTATACATGGGTTGAAATGATGCAATCCAAGGATGAAACTTATAGCATTCTCACTTCCCTATTCAGAAATCTTCAAACTCAAAAGGAATGTGAGATTATAAGTGTTAGATCTGATAATGGTACAGAATTCAAGAACCTTGGCATGGATACATACTGTGATGATCATGGAATTGATCATAATTTTTCAGCAGTTAGAACACCTCAGCAAAATGGTATAGCTGAAAGGAAGAACAGGACACTGATTAAAGCAGGTAAAACAATGCTAGCTAAAGCAAAATTGCCAAAATATTTTTGGGCAGAAGCTGTCAACACAACATGTTTTACTCAAAACAGATCTCTCATAAACAAGTTTCATGGTAAGACTCCCTATGAAATATGGAGAGGTAGAACACCTAACATTGCTTTCTTTAAAAAATTTGGGTGCAAATGCTTCATTCACTACAATGGTGGTGATTACAGAGGTAAATTTGATGAAAAAGCTGATGAAGGTATTTTTGTTGGTTATGCTAAGCATAGTAGAGCTTATAGAGTTTATAATAGAAAAACTCAAGTAATTGTTGAATCTATGCATATCACTTTTGATGAATCCAATTTATTTGAGTCTACTAAGACTCCTGATGTTACTAACAATTTTGAGATTTTTGAGATAGGAAACAATGTTAGTTCAACTCAAAATAATGCCTCATCCTCAATTCCTCCAACTGTAACCTTAGATATTCAGAATGAGCTTCAGCAGGCTGACAACTTTCAGCCAGTTGACAATTCAAATCATGTCACAGTTGATCAGTCAGCTGACATACTTGGTTCTGAAACTATTCAGTCAGCTGACATTCCTCTTTCTCCACCTTTACAAACTGAACCTCTTCCAGATCTTCCTAAAGAAATTAGGGAAGTGAGACATCATCCAGTTTCAAACATCATTGGAGATCCATTTGCTGGCCTGAGAACTAGAAGCAGCTCTAGAAATGAAACTCTTGATTCACATGCTTTTGTCTCCTCCATTGAACCCAAAAAGATTGATGAAGCTTTAGAAGACCCTCAATGGATTGAGGCCATGCAAGAAGAGCTAAATCAGTTCGAAAGGTGTAAAGTTTGGGAACTTGTGCCTAGACCCTCAGATCAACAAGTCATTGGAACTAAATGGGTGTTCAGAAACAAGTTGGATGAAGATGGAAATGTTACAAGGAACAAAGCAAGATTAGTAGCCCAAGGCTATAGATAGGAGGAGGGTATTGACTATGATCAAACATTTGCTCATGTGGCCAGACTGGAAGCCATCAGACTATTTCTTGCTTATGCAACCTTCAAGGATTTCAAGGTATATCAAATGGATGTAAAAAGTGCATTTCTAAATGGAGATCTACAAGAACAAGTGTTTGTTGAGCAACCTCTTGGTTTTCTTGATCTCAAAAAGAAGGACCATGTTTACAAGCTAATAAAAGCTCTTTATGGTCTAAAACAAGCTCCAAGAGCATGGTATGAAACTCTATCCAAATTCCTCATGGAAAAAGGGTTTCAAAGAGGTAAAATCGATACTACTCTCTTTTCTTTAAAACACAAAGGTAATATCTTACTAGTTCAAATTTATGTTGATGATATTATTTTTGGATCTACTAATGAAGTTTTGTGTAAAAGATTTGAGAATCTCATGAAAGGAAAATTTGAGATGAGCATGATGGGAGAACTCACTTACTTTCTAGGTTTGCAAATTAAGCAAACTGAAGAAGGAATTTTATCCATCAATCAAAATACACAAGAGAGCTGATCAAGAAATACAACCTTCAAGAAGCAAATTCAGCAAACACTCCAATGGGAGTTGAATGTCACTTGGTCACTGATGAAAAAGGTAAACCGAGTTAATACAACTGAGTACAGAGGTATAGTTGGATCTCTTCTTTATTTAATTGCTAGTAGGCCAAACATCATGTTTTTGTGTGTATATGTGCTCGTTTTCAAGCTAATCCAAAGGAATCTCATATGATTGCTGCAAAAAGAATTATTAGATACCTGATTGATACTGAAAAATTTGGTATTTGGTATCCTAGAGATTCATCTTTTAATTTAATTGGATATTCAGATGCTGACCTTGCAGCTTGTAGAGTTAATAGAAAAAGCACCATTGGAACATGTCAGTTCCTTTGAAACAGACTGATATCTTGGGCATGCAAAAAGCAAGCTTCAGTTTCCACCTCAACTACAGAAGCTGAATATATTGCTGTTGCTCTCAAATCCTTTGGATGAAACAACAATTATTGGATTATGAAATGCAAATGGGAACATGTCCTATCTATTGTGATAATACTTCTGCTATTTCAGTTTCTAAAAATCCTGTTATGCATTCTAAAACCAAACATATAGACATAAGATATCATTTCTTAAAAGATCATGTTGAAAAAGGTAATGTTCAGCTAGAATATGTTCCCACTGAATTTCAATTAGCTGACATTTTTACAAAAGCTCTTAAATCTGATAGATTTGAATTTCTAAGAGGTGAATTGGGAATGCTTATAATGTCATAGAAAGATACTTTGAATTTCTAACCCTGTAGGATATTAGATCAGCTATTAAAGAAGATCAGCAGTATTCTTCAATTTGTCAGCTGACACACAACTTACTGACAAAATTATATCAACTGACATCATGACACTTTCGAGCCCTCTAATCATACTCTTCAGGAAAATGGCTGACATTACAAAGACGGTCAAAATTTTCAGCCAGTAGTTGATACATATTTACAGCTGACAACAACCACCAGCTGTCATCCCTCAGTTGATATTGTTCAGCCAACAGCTGACATCTCATAAGTTAACAAAATATGATCAGCTGACAAATCTCTATTCTCTATTCATTAGCTGACAAAATTTTATTAGCTGACAACACAGTGACTGACATTATAGTCACCATCCAGGTAACCTCTGATCCTTAAGTCAAAGATGATCGTATCTCACAGCTAAGATTTACTCAAAATAATAAATACCCTTATTTATTTACCGCCTTTTTATTCCCCTTTGGAACTCGTGAAACTTCTTTGGAAAGCCAACTTGACCTTTCCACTATCCTACCAACTCTGGCGGTTGAAGTGACGTGCATACACGAAAACGGCTCATCATTGTGATAATTACCCTTTGTCATAAATCACCATTTTTTATCACAAAAACCAAAATTCTGTGTACTTTATCATTACAATCCATATCTTTGCTTTTAAAACCCACTCACTCTTATAAGTGTCCGTACTTATAAAACCTTTTTATAAACACTCACTCCTTACATACCTCGTCTTCACTTCTTCTTCTTCTCCTTCTCTCACCTGTTTTCAAAGCAACCTTGCTTTTCAAACCCTAACCCTAACTCTAGATTTTCTGGTACTCTCTCTTCTTACCTTTTCTTATCTCTTTCTTTTACAACTATTTACAGCAAAGTGCATGAATTGCCACCCCTTCCTCAAAATGATCCATATCTAGTAGGAAGACTTGATGTGCCAGAAGATGAAGAGATAAACTAAGATTGGGAACAACCTTCTGTTGAGCCAACCAAACTGACTAGAATTCAAAGGGTTGCAAACAAGTATGTGCAAGATGCAGTAAACTCAGCCAACCAAGCATACATTGAATTGCATAGACAGATGGCCTCCATGCCAGGAGGAGCTTCTTTGACCACTGCCTTTCTTGATGCCTTTACAAGCAATCCTGCCCCTTTGATCTCTGAATCCATTCCCACTATTCCTCATGTGATTCCCTCTTTAGTCCCCTTTGTTGTCTCATCAACAGTCTTACATGTAACTACCTCAGCTGAACCTACACCCACATTTACCTGCACTCTACAACCCATCTCACTACCTTCATTTACTCCAACAGTTGCAGCCTCACCATTAATTCTTCAAGTCACTACTCCTCTTCCTTCACCAATTCCAATGTCAGTCTCACCAGTGTCAGTCACACCAGTATCAACTCCAGCGGTGTCAGCCACTCCTATTTCGGCCCCAGTTGCCTCAGCCACCCCTCTTATTCCAATTGCCCCTTTGTCTGATATTGTTCCTCTAACCATCCCAGCAGTGTCAACTGCTCCTATCCCTCCAGTTGATCCTTCAGCTGCAATTGTTCTTTCTTCAGCTGACACTGTGGCTCTTTCTCCTACACTGCTTGATACTGACATACCAACTCACACCAAACCAAGCTTCACCTTTAATCATCATGCATGACTTGTCTCTTCACTCCTCTCTCCCTTTGTATATCAGCCCACACCATGTACATAAACCTTATCTAGATGATGAATCTGCTCATCAATCCTCTGAGGAATCAGTGGAAAAATCTTATGTAGGCTCCTCTTCTGACTCCTCCAAGTCCACTTCTGAGGATGAATCTCTTCTCAGTCCTTCCCAACTAGCCTCCAGAAAGGCTAGGAAACAAAGAGAAATTATCTCTAAGGCTATGCAACACCCTACGAGAACGAAAATTGTCTTTCCTGATGTCATGCCTGTTCCTGAACCAGAACCTGAATCCAAGTTCCAGCCTACCTTATGTCTATCTTCTTCCCTCCGGACCCTGAAGATGCAGATATACACACCTTTAAGCTTTTCTCTAGTGATCCAGCCATGTCTCAGCCTCCTGCTCCAGAATCGACTGAATCTTCTCCTCCAAGCACCCTTTCCACTTCAGCCAAGCTAGACCTTCTCTATGTTCATCATCTCTAGATGAAATCTGCCTTCACTCATCACACCAATCAGCTTGGTACCCTCCAACAACAAGTTGCCTCCCTTCTTCCTAACCTTACCCAGATCATCACTACAGAAGTCCAGGCTGCCATTGCTGCTGGTGCCCCTAGAGAGGCTCACATGGATGACTGGAGGACTATACTGCTTTATGAACAAAAATGGACCAACAGGGCTTTTATGCTGAAGCAACAATGCTTTAAACCATTCAGGATGAGAGGAAGCAGAAAGCGAAAGCTGATACCTATCTGGCTGAGAACAAAATTCTTAGGCAACGACTCAAACTGATGCCATCTCAGCTAGTGACTGAAGTAGAAAATGTGACTGAAGCTGAAGCAGAACAACAAACAAGAAAGAGTACTGATTAAGCTGAACAGAATACTGTCAAGGAAGCTGAATAGAATGAAGCTGATGTTGCAATGGCAACTGAAGCTGAAGTTGGTCCATCAGTTGCCGCTCAAGTTGAAAAGCCAACTGAAGGATCACTTCAGCAGCTGAATGAACCCCTCTCTTACTCTCAAATCCTTGAACTTTTAGAACATCTGTTTTTATTGTAGTAGACAATTATCCTCTGCTTGATTTTCATTTCCAGCATTCTTCCTTTATATGTTATCTGCTCATTTTACTAACATTTATTTTGCAGGAACTTAAGTACTTTTGGCTTTCTGCTTTCAAGTGAATGGTTTTAAGCAAATAGGAGGAGATTGTTGAATCTTGCATGAAAATAAAATTTGCTTAAAATCATTCCACTTGTTGTCAGTCAAAAGGTGTAAGTTATTTCTTTTTGGTCAGCTTGTAATCTAAATTCTTTGTCAGTTACTTGTTTCAGCTAACCATAATGTTTTTAGTGTCAGCTAGTTTACCTCTTTTACTTGAACATTTACTTGTACTGACACATTCTCATTTTATGTCTTTGGTAGATATTCTGTAAGAAATCTTTCCAACAGGATCCGTGTGATCTTGAGAAGATACGTATACTTGCCAAACCCATTTTCAAATTCAAAATATGTTCCTAACGGGTCACTCTCCAAGAATATCTATAAATTCCCACAGGAAGCTTTTTGAATGACAGAAGTCTAAAGCATTCGATTCTTAAAGAAATTTTCTCTGTGCCTCAATCTTCTTGAAAAACTTTAGCTAGATAATCTCCCTTGAATATTTCTTTCTAGTTATTGTTTAGGTAAACACCGAGTAATCCATTTCATACTTTTTAGAAATAAGTTAGTTTGTCTCACGAGTCTTATTGTTGTTCAATCATTCTCCATAAACACTGGTCTTTTTGTTGTACACTAATCCATTAGAGATCACTTATATTTTTAATAAAATTAGTGCACTTCAAAAATCCAAGTCTGGCCAACTTCGTAGTGGACGTAGCAGTTTTACTGTGAACCACTTCAATTCTCTTGTCAGTTATTTTTTTCAGCTCTTGCAAACTGACCTAACACTTAAGAAGTTTTAATCTACTTAAGTGTCAGTCAGCATTTTCATAGTCTGTTTATTTAACTGTTTAGATAAATTGTTTTTCAGTTCATTCCTTACATCTATTGATCTATCTCCAAAAGTTATTTTTTAAGAACAATTGTGTCAGTCAGCTGACCAATATTAATCAGTTTAAGTTTGCATAAAAACATCAGCCAGCTGACCAATTTCAGCTGACTGACAAAAATCCGATTTCCGCTGCCAACTTTAGAAGTTTTACAAGACAACCCTCAAAGTTTTTAAAGGCTATTCACCCCCCCTCTAGCCTTGTCAGTTGCCAACTGGACTTACAGAGACCACCCAATCGTAGCTATCGACGAGGAGACTTTTAATACTTGGTTTGTTTTATCATCCATTCTTTTGATCTAGACTGAAGGTACGTTAATAATTCTCATAATTTTGTAGACTACATTGTTTGTCATGCTAGTCTTCATTAAACTTGCTTAGATCATGCTAAGGAAGAGTTTTATCAAGTTTATAAAATATTTTGATGCTTCTATGAAATTTGGAAATTTTTCCATGGATCTTGACTTGATGATTTTGGTCTTGGGTTTAGTTTGAAATATGTTTAGGCTTTGATTTTGAATCATTGTTGTTCATGAACTTGTTGGAAAACAAATAATACAAATTCAGTCTCTGTTTTGGGCAAATTTTGGGAACTTAGCGGTACTAATCTACTACAGAGAATTTTCTAAAAATGTAGTATGTTATACCTATACATGTTAGGTAACTCTCTGTAAAGTTACATAAATTTTGGAGTTAAGGAAGTATTTTTCATTAGTCACAAATCGTGGCTGTTCCAGTAAGCTTTTACCGAAAAGTCAATCTGTTAATGTGATATTGAGGCGATCATATTTCGATGAATACATGACTGAATTGAATAGTTTAAAATTCTCAATTATACTTCAGAGAGTCTAGTTTCTGGAAATGTAGGATTTATGATATTTGGATTTATGAGGAATATTTGGTGAATTTTCTATGATAGACAATCAGTGTAAGCCATAGTAGAGAATTAGATTTGTGTCATGAACTTGAGAAGACCATGAATTGATGAATACAACTCTAATTGGAGTATTTTAAAAATCTTAAACTCTATATCAAAGAGTCTGGTTTCTGGAAATGTAAAATATGTGTCATTTGGATCAACGGGAAATTTTTGGTGAATTTTGTACGATAGTCATGCTGAATAAGTCATAACAGAAAACTAGATTTTTAACATAACTTGAGGTGACTATATCCTGAAGAATACAAGTCCAAATAGAGTCATTTAAAGTTCTAAATTATAGGTCCAATAGTCTAGTTTCTGAATATATAAAATTCATGAAATTTGGAGTTGTGAGGAATTAATGGTCGAATTTATAATTTGACTGGGCAGAATAATCATAACAGAAAAATAGATTATTAGCTTGATCTTGATATGATCATTGATTGATAAATACAAGTCCAAATGAAGTGATTGAAAAGGCTAAGTTATAGTTTAAAGAGCCTACTTTCTGTATATGTAAGATTTGGTACATTTGGTATTGGGAGGAATTTTTAATACAATTAGCAAGATTGATGTGTAGAGTGATTCGTAATATTTGAACTTGTTAAGGATAGTTTGGTTTAATTCATGGACTACTATTGATTTTGGAAGTTAGGATGAGTTATCATTCTAGGAAGATTTTATTATTTATAACCTAAATGGTTTAATGATCCTAGACTAACAAGGTAGCCTTGGACAATATGTGATGGGTCGATTGTTAAATTGATAACTTGGAATGGTTTTTCATGCTAGAATGTGAATTTCTATGCTTACTTGAGATTATGACTAAAATTATGATATTGGTTAAATATTGAATCCTCTATGTTTATTTGATAATATGACTTGATAAAGCATATTGTATATTCTTATTTAAATCTTGATTTCTCTTAAATACTTTAAAGTCTCATTGAGGTTTGATTTTTCTACTTGTATTGAACTTAAATTTCACTAATAGTTGGAATTATAAACTCATTGAACTAGGGTTCCTAAATGGAACGAGAACCTAGTTATGCTTTAAACGAGAACATAGAAATGGGTAAGAAGTGCATATAGCATTTATACCCTATTTGGATGAAACTGTAGTAAGGACTCAACAGAGTCGAGTTAAGGAACAATTGAACCTTACAAGGATCGTGGTGAGATCTTATGATAATTATATTTCATTTGACTAGATTACTAGCATTTGGGACTTGAATTGAATAGAGTGAACAATTTGACATTTATGATTTAGAGACTCAAATGAGCTCCTATTGTGGTTTTGTGATTATTGTAACAATGTGCATAATCGTATGAGTTTAGTAGATCATTATATCCACTTGAGAATTTGCAAGTAAACATCTACTTGTGCATTTCATATAAGTCTAGCTGGCATTTGTTGAGTTTTACGTTGAAGGTGGAACGGTGCATCGTCTTCAGGAATTATGAGATTCGTAATTGCTATGTATCGTCGTACCGGATTCGGTTCACACACCCCTCCAATGTGGGCCGCAGTGGGGATCTAGTTCCATAGTCCACTTGTGCGTAACCAGAGGGCGCATTTGACTAGAACTATATGACCGAAAAAGGCACCACCATTGAGGTGATTCCGCTCGGCACTTTGATACCACTATTTGGGGTATCACTGGCACGATATGATTAATAGTTGTGATTGTAGGAGCAATACGACGACAGTGATTTGGTATCTTCTTTATCCTTTATGTGGCTTCCTATGGGCACTTATGTGATAACAAAGTGTTAGTTGAACATGAGATCATATTGACCATGTTTGTATTGATTAATGTTAATGAGAGACTTGACGTGTATATATATAAATATGCACACTTATACATGATGATTCCGTGAACAACTTGATTTGTATATTTATAGATATATATACTTGCATATAATGTTTTTATTGAAACTACCTTCTAATTCATTTAATTTGTGTTTGAACATGGAATTACACCCTAGTTCATTTGGACGGTTTAATAAGTAAGAAGAAATGGTTATCTTGTGGAGTATCAAAACGATACGACGCCTCTTTACGGGTTTTCTGTCATTTGTAAAATAACATCATGATTATTTTTATGATACATAATTATATGTTACATATCTTTTGTAGTAGCGTACTGGGTCATTATGACCCATTCCGTACTTTGTTTTCTAGTTGCAGTAAATTGGTAGCTGCGTTAAGGTCGAGTGGATCGTGACTGTAGCAAAGCGCAGCTGATCGAAAGATTGAGATTAGATCGTGTGGTTCGTGCTAGTAGCAATAGACTTTCCCAAGTAGTAGCTTGTGGAGTCCTATTTCTTTTTAGCATCGTCACTTGTATTGTGTACTTTGCTATTCTTGTGAGATCGATCATGTAAAGTTATCTAGACTTTACGGTCGGGTAGATACTTGGGCATTTGTATTGTTTCTTCTTGGGCCGACGGGTTGTGTCGTGCCGTTATTCGTGGTTTTAGTATCTATTTGAGTTGTCTCTCGGGCACGTAGTAGCTTTGGGGCTTTTCATTATTCTAAATTGTTATAGTTGTTGGTTAACCCCGGTATGCTTTGGCCGTGGGTAATTGTTATTTCAGGTTGGTTCTTTGTTGAAACGCCGGCTTGGAGTGCCGATGGTTTGTTCAGCATTTGCAATGTTGTGGTACGCGAGTTTTGTTTTTCCCCCTTTGAGAGATAATGTCCCTCTTGGTTTCTTTGGTTTTGGTTTCGAGCTTCATAGCTCGGGGTTGTATTTGGTTAACGCTTCCGCATCTTCTATTTTTCGTAAACCCGTATCTTAGTACGGCTTTATGTTGGTGTTTAAAGCTTATTAGCTCGACTATTCGACTTGCACTACTGTTTAACAAGTGATTGTCCTCTTCTTATGTTAGTTCCCACGACACGACCTTGGGATTTCGTGTTGGAATCCAGGTCGGATCGTAACACCATCGGCCTAAGACAGGTTGGGCTAGCAGTTTGACAGGTTCATTGAATTTTGGGTCGTACCGGCTCAGCCCAAAAACTAGCTTTGGCCCACAAGATCTGGGTGGGCCGGCCCAGGCCATTGCCAACTCTACACATTTACCTTAAAATTTGTTACTTTTAGTCCATCAATGTAAGTCATAATGTATAAAAAAAGTGACTTTTTTTCCTTTAAATGTGTAACTTATGCCTTTGAATTAGGGGTGTGCACGCAAGCTCGTGGCATTAGGCAATGCCCAATATAGGCCCATCAAGTAAGCGGGCATCATTTCAAAAAGCCCAAGATGTATAAGCCCACGGGCATGGTCTTTTTTGATGGGCTTAATTTTCATGTCAAACTTTTGCCAAATGGAGTTTTGACCAACAAATCGTGTTGTGTAACCGATACCGCAATTTTGCCAGCCCAACAATCCAATTTTTTTGCCCAAACAAATATTATTAGCCAAACAATCAACATATGAGGAGAGAGAAAAGAAAACATTGATTAGAAACCTATCAAATCAACATATGAGGAGAGAGAAAAGAAACATACATCATCATTCATATAAAATACAACAAACTTAGACATTCATTCCCATTCATATATGAATACAACTAAACTTCATTCATTCCCATCTACACATATATTTTAGAACTTAAAGTAGGGAATCAAAATTCAAAACATACATATTATATAAATATACATGAATGTATGACCTTCAAACCTTTTAATCTATGTTTTGCAATTTAGTTCAACGAAGAAACATCAATGTTTTTCAACATAGATGAGAGCTTACTATACGAGAGAGAGAAAGAGAAAGGGAGAGGAGAAAGGACGCCTATGAACCCGTGATTGGTTTTGGGAAAACTCGATGAGGTGGCGATAGGCGAGGAGGGGAATGGGGGGAACTAGAGTAATATCTGTTGGCGTTGATTGTTCAAGAACGAAGAAAAAGGTCAAACCAACGTGAGGCTTGATCGCTTTGGGGTTATAGAATTATTGAATCGAATGAGTGAATGAGATGAATGATAGGATTTTATATTTTTGTTTCAATTATTGTATATATAGAATTATATATTATAAAGTATAAACTATGAAACCTTAACCTATTAACAAAGTATAAAAAATGAAGTGTTAAACTTGATGGGTAAATTATCAAAAAATGGTGAATCTAACCTTCTAAAGCCCAAGATCTAAAGGGCCCGATTAGACTAGTCTACTTGAATATGTTACTTTTGTCTTTAACTGTGTCACTTTTAGTCAATCAATGTGTAAGTCATTATGTATAAACATGTCTTTTTCGCCTTAACATGAGTCACTTTTATTTTTAAATGTGTCATTTTTACTTTTAAATAGGTTCGTCAAAGTTTTAATTTGATGTAGGACTAAAATGAATAGTCTAGGACAAAGGGACTTTGACAACAAAGTTCGAAAATTGGGAGGGCACTAACGCAGGATTCAGAAGATGAAGCGCACCTGAGCAATTAATGAAACTTGTAATTTCAATAATGTGGTGGAAACTTGTAATTTCAATAATGTGGTGGTATGTTGTGAGCGTGCCACATGTCCTACCTTATTGCAATGTTACGCAGCATTAGTACGTTACGCCTAACCCGCGAGATTTTCAATGTGTCTGATTGGGTTTATGACGACCCAACCCGGACCCCGAGGAGGAATCGCGAGTCAAGTCGTCCAAATAGGACTACAATTCATGCAAGGACTCAATAATTTAAAACGGGCGTGACGCAACATTGTACACGTAACACAACTCGGCACCGAAAGGCTGGAATATTTTAAAACTTTTCAAACCTGATATAACAATTAAGTAATTAAATCAAGTTTTCGGTGACACTACATGCCGGAACCCAAACTAAGCAGTTCATAGAACGAGAAAGTAAAGAAGAGCAAAAGGGCTGCTCAGCGGAAGACTATACGTAATGAACCAACAACAAGATATACAAAGCTCGGCTTACACAAATGTCAGCATCAAAATAGAGTATAGATACTACAAGTGTTGAAACTACAAGTAGCTAACAAAAGACCACAAGTACAAGTTCTATACACATTCTCAAGCACAGTCTAAATGACTTGCTTTAAAAACCCATCGTCCTTGCCAAAAGTCAAAATAGAAGAGAACATCTAGAGCCACCTCTTCAACCGTAACGACGGACCAAAAGAAAACTCAAGTGAGCACGAACACCGCAAGGTTCAACGGGAAGTACCTGCTCTGCTAGGATCTAAAGCAGTAAAGGGAATGGGTAAGTCATAAAACTTGTAAGCTACCAATCATGCATGACATGACAACATGCAACATACAAGGCAAGATATCATCATATAAGCACATAGTTCATAAATCCAATATGCACGTTGTTTTCACATAAGTGCTCAAAAGTAAATCACATAGGATAAGGATATATAAAGAACCAGTGTCACTACGTAGTTCCTGCAATACACATCGTTATCTGGAGTGAGGTGTCAGATGATTGTGAGTACATCGACCTTCCGAGGAGATGCCCGGGATAGACTTACCAATGCGCACTTATGGTTATGACAAAGGGCTACTTCCCCACTGTGGTCACAAGTGGAAGGGTGTGTGATAAAGATCAAGTATGTCAGCTGGACTCATGCAATGCCAAATAAGAATTTACTTAACAAAATCTCACGTAGAGAACAAGCTCGACATGAGCGATCTCGTTCATGACAAGTAGTTACTTGTTCATCATTAAATCACGTAAGGGTTGAGCTCGACAAGAGCGAACTCATCATGTCAAATAGGCATTCTACTCTATGACATTAAAATCAAGCATGATTATCAACCCAATTCAAGAGTCTCAAACTAATATTCTAGTGAAACGCATGACAACCGTCGTAGGGATTGATCATCAAGCCGGTATTGTTCAATGGTTCGCTAATATCGACTATGTTGTGTCATTTCTATAAATCCAATCAAATAGAGTTTAAACACTAATTGTTTTCCAAAACTCTTTTCTAAGTTCTCGAATTGGTTGGACTAGGTCATTAATCCAAATAATAACCGTAGCCAAGAATTATCTTTAATTCCCAAGTTATGGAACCCTAGAATCATAATTTCTAAGAGTTGTCAAATACCAATGATCCAAGAACAATAGTTATTCCAAATATAGCATAGAACTCATTTAATTATAGGCTTAGTATCAAAACAATTCAATTGAGTTCATACCCAATAATTTCCAGATTTTATAACTCTTTAAAACATGTTATTAGCATGGTAGAAGTCAAGTAGAACATGAATTAGACATAGAAGAAGGGGGTAGCATAATAAATCTAACATACAAAATCCTAAGGGGAATTAATAGCTTACCTCAAGCCAAGCAAAAGATGAAAGAAATGAAATCTAATCGGAGACAATCGTGCTCATTGGTGATGGCTTTGATTCGGTTGTCTCGAAATTGAAATCAGAATTCGGGAACTTAAGGTAGAAAGAAAACACATACTAATGTCACTAGTATCTCCCACACACACAAGCTTCTCAAACTCACGGTTGAAAAGAAGAAGAATAAATGAAGGAGATGAAGTCTTCATTGGTGACTTCCACTAGAGGAAGTAAATATCTTCCCAATTAGTGTAGTGGAGTACACATGTCAAGAGGAGAGGGTTTAGGATTAAGTCACTAATTTAGATTGGGACTAGGTTAGACAAATAAGGACCTACTAACAATGATTAGGGACACTAATGGTTGGGAGTCATTAAGGGTCAAATGGTAAACAACCAACAAATCACAAAATCCCGTAATGCTGAGGGAGCAAGCGTTCGCTTGCTATGGAGACCAAGCGAGCACTTGGTCTTGCTTTCCAAGAAGGGGATATTCTGGAAAATGCGCGGTCGCTTGGTCCTCTTGACTGAGCGAGCGCTTGGTCCTCTGGATGGTGAAAATGGCTTGAAACATGGTTTAAAAGGTACCCAACTCAACCCCAAACATTCCTAAGGTCAAACTCTACTCAAAGCACATCCGAAACACTCCCGAACAACCCTCGAAACATGTACGAATGAGGATCGAAACACACAACGAAATCAAATGCAAACAACAACAAAACCAAAACTAAACAAGCTTAGTTTAACATCCCTAAAACATGTTAAGGACTACAAAACAAGGTCTAGAACTCCAATTCAACTTCCTACAATTCGAATACACAAGCAAACACAACCAACGAAGGAAATCTAAGAGACCTTAAGACTCAAAAGATCAAACGAAACAACAATGCACCCAAACTCTTAATCAAGCGTACTAAGACCAAGATTGAAGTTATAAAACATGCAAGAAGGGTACAAAGACTCTATTAGGACTTAGTTAAGTGCTAAGGAAGATAAGGCGATACTCAAACTAACCACAACAAAACATGCAAAGTATAGAAGACATACAAACGACTATGATCATAGCCAACCTAATGCAAGCATGATATGAACAATATGAACTCTTTCACATGTTAAGGCACATAATGAGCATGTTATAATTATGTTATACAAGTAATGGGTTTGGGTTCTCATAGGGTTGCCCCATTTCACCCGTTTTAAGCCAACTTTTCTCTCAATTTAACAAGTTTTTCGTATGGGTTACCTGCGGTTTCTACAAATGGGTTACTCATGACCAAATCAAAACCAACTCCATTTTCCATCCTATTTGGGGATCCATCTTATGGATTGGAATCCATAAGTCGGTCTTACACAAGTTTTTGCCAATCTTTTATGATCTCATCCACTGTCACATTGAATTTTAGCTCTACACGTATCTTTGTCATTTTATTATGCCTTCTTTTTACGAGTACATGAGTTGGACTAAGATTCAATGGGATATAGAGTGTAACGAACAAAAAATATAAATTTTCAAACACGTAACTTTGAAACTGTAGACACCCCAATTTCGTACCCTTGTTGTATGACATGGCATAAAATATCAAGACATGTTAAAAGAACTAAGGGATTCAAGTTACAGGGTTTAAAATGCAAAAGATGCAAAAGAAAAGAAGGATGCATAAATAGTGGATTGCAGGGGGCCAAAGTGTCAAAGTTGGAAAGGAAAAAGGGCTGGGTGCTGCCCCAACCCATTATGGGCGCCACGCCCACTTTACCACCTGCACTGTAGCTTTTGCCTTTTGGTGCAATTCTCTCAGCACGCGGTACAAGCTGTTCAGGCACAGTTGATGAAACTTAACAACGAAGGAAGTCCCAATCCTCGGTTATAAATAAAGCCTCCCGGCTTCAGAATTTCACACACTTCATGCAGCAGTTTGTGAAAGTTCTCTCGAGAGAACACAGAGGTTATTTCCTCTCCAGCCCCAAAGCTCTGCCAAATCTCCCCCAAACACTAAAATCCCCCGCCAAAGTAAACCCTAGCTACCCAACTAGGTTTCCGCCCTATTTCACCGATTCTAAAATCCCAAAAGGAACAGTTGCTCTACCCGAATCCAGACGTCAAATCCAGTCGAAGCAAGTAGTTCCTCTGCCTGATTCAAGACACAATATCAACCAAAAGCAAGCAGTTGCTCTGCCCAAATCCCAACGTCAAAATCAAGCAAACACAAGCAGCTACTCTGCCCGATTTCAGACTCAGCAAGCACGCAAAGCAGGCAACTAATCAGAGCAGTCACTCTGCTCAAATCCCCACAACAACAAAGCAACAAAAAAAATGACTTCATTTCTCAAAAGGACATGGGAAGCACATCTAAAACTGCCTAGTGCGTTTAAGCCCAAGCATACCGGGTTCAGACACTCATATCCCGGGAGGTAAGTTCTGTGCTCATAGTTATCTATTATAATCTATAAATTAAATGTAAATATCTAATTATGTTTTATTTTTGGTTTATACTTTAATTTAATAATAGTTATATTTCCTTTCTGTTTAATTAGTTTCTTTTATGTCTTTCTTTAATGTAATAGTTATATTTTTCTTTTATTTTAATTAGTTTATTTTATGTTTTACTTTAATGTATAGTAGTTATAATCTCTTGCAATTTAATTAGTTTCTTTTATGCACATAAATCAAATATAGAAATTGTTATGTTTCTTATTATTTAGTAAGCTTCTTTCCTGCTTTTACAAATAATGTAAATAAAGTTTGTTATTAGTATAAATGTTTTATCATTAAAATAACTTATAAAATGTTATAATTATTCTCTAAGTTGTATTATTTCAGTTGTAATTTTCTTTTCTTTTCTTTAATAAATGTAAAGTAATTTCTTTTTAATTCCTTTTTGTATATATAAATGTTTTGTTCCGAGCCAAAGTGTATAAAATAAAATAAACATATTGACGAACTCATTGTGAGACCAAAAGGACGAGTTGGGTGTCTAACCTCTTCCTAACTCGTAACTTAGCCCCGAACCCATATATCTGGTATGTTAGATTTTTCTTTGTTTCTCCTAAAAATAAATATGGCGACGCTGTTATTCACATTTTGGTACACAATTGAGACCAAGCGTATTCCATGTGTTTTAAAGTTTCGAAACCACCCCGCCTTTTAGTGGCGCGGATCCGGTTTAAAACAGGGCACTCACAGTGGTGACTCTGCTGGGGACTTATTGTTTTCTTTAAAACAAAAAAGAGCTAGACTCATGTTTTTTTTGGTTTATCAATATACCTGTGTTTTCTCTGTTATATTTCTTTCGCTTCTTGTATTTATATAATTTTTCAATTTTGTAAAGAAAAAAATAGCATATAACATGCTCATTCATCTGATCATTTATCCATAAATATATATGCTCCATGCCATATTATTTGTACATCCATATATGTTTGCATTTTTTTATAAAAACAACCAAAAAAAATCTTCTTTCCTTTAATAGCAATATGATTTTTTTTCTTTTCTCTTTTATATTTCTTTGGCTTCTTGTGTGTATGTAATTTTTCAATCTTAAAAAAAAAGAAAAAAATTCGTTTTTCGAAATAAAAAAAAGAGAAATTCGTTTTCTAAAATTTAAAAAAAAAAAGAATTCATCTCTTTTCAAAAAAAAGTAAAAAAAAAAACTCATTTTCTCAAAGCAAAAGAAAAAAAATTATGTTTTTTTTAAAAAAAAACGTTTTTCATTAAAAATTATAATAATAATTTCGTTTAAAAAATGCTTTAAAAAAAGCAAAAAAAAAATTATTATTCGTTTTTTCAAAAAAAAAACATGAAAATGTTAAATGGAATTAAAGGGCAAGAAGGAAACAAAGGGGGTCTAAGTGTTAAAGGAAGAAAAGTTGAAATGAGTGAAGTGCATAAAAGGAAAAAGTGACTATGATATTAGCCTGGGCGCAACGTCCAAATGGACTTTGGGCTGCGCCCACCCTTTTTCTACGTGGCTCATTCCTCTTTTTGAACAATTTTGTCCGATGTTGGACCCATTTTATCCGCCGGGTCGCCCATTTTTACCGTTTGGTAACCCCATTTTCCTATTACTCCACCTTTCAAAAAAAATCATCAAAACCAAAAAGTTTTCTTTCCTTTCAATCTTGTGTTGTGTTTATACATATTGAGATCTTTGTTGTTTTCCTTTGGTACCACTAACAATTTTGCAGTGGCTGAAAAATAAAAAAATTGATCATTTATCACTTACTCTCCTGATAGAATTGTCTAGGGGTACGTAATCGTCACATCTCATTTCAAGGATCGCAAAAAAAAAAAGGTTTTCTAATAAAAAAATTATGTGTAATACTTGGTTCTATTTTCCTTTCAAAAAAAATATAATCGTTTCTTTTCGCAAAAAAAAATCATAAAAAAAGTATTTCGTTCTCTCCAAGCAAGAAAAAAAAACTATACTCTTCCAATTTTTTTAAAAAAATAGCAAAATGAAAATTTCTCTATCATGGTTGAACTACGATGACCTGAGCCTCAAAATGAGGAACGTAGGCAGCCTTTGGGTTCGGTCAAATACTTTGATTTACTCTTCCAAAAAAAGAGGTGTTTTCTATGTGTTTTCTTTTTGTTTTCCAAAACATGTGAAGACAAGACAAAACCCCCCGCACCATTGTTCTTAATTGTTATCTCCAAATTCATCTTCCCTCCTAACCTTTCATAAATGCATCACTAGTTGACTAGTGCATCGTTCCTTCTCGATTTCAAAAAAAAATTCAGTAAATCCTAATTCGAGATATCAAGGTCAACCACTTCAAAAAAAAAGAATGAAATAAATAAATAAATAAAGACCGATAGGGAGCCAGGGAAGAAAGGAAAGTTGGGAAAGCCAAAAAGCAAAGAAAGCAGAAAAGTCTGGAAAGCCGGGTAATCCAGAAAAGCCAGCGACTCAAGGATCATAAAGCAACAATTCATGACTGGGGCTTTCAACCCATCCAGGGGTATCTTTTTTCTCATATTGATGCCTACAACCCATCCTTGCAGAGTATACTCGCTAATCCATTTGGTCTCAGTTATTTCAAAAGTTCAACCAAATCCTCAAATCGAGCTTTCCAAAGGTATCTATCTATATTTGAGTCTAGTAAATTCTTATTGGTCTTTGAGCACCACCTATCGCCGAAGTGTCGGCTAGAAAAAAAATGATGAATCAACTCATGTAAAAACATGATAAAAATACACAAGTTGATAGTGAGTCATTTTGAAATATGGACCCACAAACCATTAAAATTATAAGTTCAATAAAACAACCTTCTATCTTGGTAAAAGGTCATCTTCGACCCATTGCAACCAAGCTGTTAGTTAGTACACTAGGGGCTTTCCACCATACACCAAAATCCTTCCAAATATATAAACAAATAAACCATATACAAAAAGTCTAACCATCTCTAAGATCCAGCTTCCCGAAATTGGGGCTGCTCCACCCTTATATGTATATCCACCAAGAGTGACCACCTTTTTTTATCCCAAGAGAGAGAAGACATATATCTCTTCAAGCACTCTCCCAAATTGCTCCAAAAGGTCAACAACAAAAAAAGAAGAAAGTTCCAAAAAAAGGGGGGGGGCATATGCATAAAAAAAGGTGCAAGGTCGAAAAATAAAAAAAAAAGGCATATGCAAAAAAAAAAAAGAAGTTTCTCCTGAGCAATTTCCTCAAAATCTCTCTCGCAACAAAAAATAATAAGAACCAATCACTCTTGAACTACCCCATAACCCACAACCAAAACCAAAAGCCAATCTCCCAACTATACCTACAACTAGGCCCAGAAACCAAATTATCATCCAAACCCACAAGCCTAAAAGGCCGGCCAATGATTGTTTTACGATCGCCATCCCAAGAAAAAACCAAATCCACAGCCCAAAATGTCTTTGAAGCAGAGGTCAATCAAATCCTCAACCCTAAAGCTAATCCATCCCAAACACTTAAAACACTATACCCAAACCTAGTTGCCACCTATAGTTTTGTTTCAATTGGTTATAACGTAATCTGGGTCTAGACAGAACTCATTGTTAAAAAACATACAAAATCGTCAAAAGATAAATGTTAAATAGGGTCCATGAAACTTGTGATACTCGATGATAAACTCTGGATCGTGACTCTTTTTTGTCTATTAGAGTCATCACTTTTTCTTTGAGCATACTCATTTATGTGTCCCACAAAAGTCTCTCACAATCGAGTCTTTTGGGGTTGTCTCTAGTTAATCTCATCAGGAACTTTCCCATCTCATTTTATAAAATTTGGTTCATCGAGTCATCCCTGGGCTTCTCCTGCCAAACTCATTGGATACATAAAGGCTCATCATCTCCAAAAACAGATGTCCTTTCCATCTCCGCCTAAAAGAAACGAAGAAGCTACAAAGGTGTGATCCCTCAAGAAGAAGCAGCTTATCTTCGCATGCATTGAAAGGCTTGCTCCCTATGAGGTAAAGGCTCGCTAGGTTGAAAACCCGAAAGGGCGGCCTAGGCAAAAGTTAGAGCAACAAAAAAAAAACAAAAAAAAAAGAAGAAAAGAAAAAAAAAAAAAGTGGTCTCTCCGAGGCATCGATTAGTATGATTCACTGATCTTGTGATTGAATTCCTCTCTTGATTGATGCACTAGTCAAAAGACTGAAAAGTGACCCAGCACTCCACTCACCTTCATTTCAAATATCACCATCAACTCCTATACTCATAACCCTTCATAACCAAAAGCCGTATCCTAATCTCTCTTATCACATCTACATCCCTTGACCCGTCTTGTCTTAGCATGTTTAAAAAAAACAATGGGCACACATCCATGTCATAAATTCAATTTTTTCGAGAAAAAAAATAAGAAGAAAAAAAAAGGAAGAGTTTTTTCCATATGCATGCTATCTTAGCTTGCATCTTGTCATTGCATCACATATTTGGTTATCATATTCGGTTATCATATTCATATTGCATCATACTTTCATGGAAAAAGTTTGGGCGTTATAATGAATATTACAACGTGACATGAACGAAAACCTTTTGACGTTGCAATGAATATTACAATGTGGCATTTAAAAAATAAAAAAATAAAATTTAGGACGTTGCAATGAATATTGCAATGTAATATTTGGAAAAATAATTTGGGGCATTGCAATGGATATTGCAGTGTGACTCTTTGAACAAAATCTTTTGACATTGCAATGGATATTGCAGTATTACTCTTTGAACAAAATCTTTTGACATTGCAATGGATATTGCAGTGTGACTCTTTGAAAAAAATGTATATCTTTTGACATTACAATGGATATTGTAGTGTAACTCTTTGAAGAAAAAAAACCTTTTTGATTCTGCAATGGATATTGTATATTTTTTGGGAAAAAATGGCATTGCTTTGACTTATTTTGCAATGAATATTGCATTTTAGGTTTGCATTTAGTTTTCGCTTAATTTGCAATGGATATTGCATTCTAAGTTAATGTCTTTCTCAAGGTGATGCATTGGATATTGCACTAGATATTTGCATACACTTTCTTTGTTAGTGATACAATGCATATTGCATCGGATCTCGCATCAAGTTTCGTGAAGATGCAATGAATATTGCATCGGTTTTCATGTTAGTTTTGTAGCAATGCAATGGATATTGCATCAGATATTTGCATGAGGTTTTATGGTAATACAATGAATATTGCATCAGGTTCTGTGTAAGTTTTGTGATAATGCAATGGATATTGCATCGAATTTGGTAACAAGTTTTGTGATAATGCAATGGATATTGCATCAGCTTTGATGATAGTCTTGTGGCAATGCAATGGATATTCCATCTGGTCTTGATGTAATGCAATGGATATCGCATCTAGCGTTGTGATACAATGGATATTGCATCTAATTTTTTGATAATGCAATGAATATTGCATATGATTTTGAAGTAATGCAATGAATATTTCATCAGATTTGGCCTTAGGTTCCTAATGGATGTAATGGATATTACATCTGTTTCTACGTCTGGTCTCACTATGGATGATGCTATGAATATTACATTTGAATTTGCTTTGGTCTCGCTCGATAATGCAATGAATATTGCATCTGGTCTTTGCAATGCAATGAATATTGCATCTGATTTTGCGATAATGCAATGGATATTGCATTTAGTGTTGTGGCAATGCAATGGATATTACATCTGGTCTTTGCGATGCAATGGATATTGCATCTGATTTTGCGATAATGCAATGGATATTGCATTTAGTGTTGTGGTGATGCAATGGATATTACATTTGGTCTTTGCGATGCAATGGATATTGCATCTGATTTTGCGATAATGCAATGGATATTGCATTTAGTGTTGTGGCGATGCAATGGATATTGCATCTGGTCTTTGCGATTCAATGGATATTGCATCTGATTTTGCGATAATGCAATGGATATTGCATTTAGGTTTGTGGTGATGCAATGGATATTGCATCTAGTCTTTGCGATGCATAGGATATTGCATCTGATTTACGGTAATGCAATGGATATTGCATTTAGGTTTGTGGCGATGCAATGAATATTGCATCCGGTCTTGATGTCGATGCAATGGATATTGCATCTGATTTTGCGATAATGCAATGGATATTGCATCTGGTCTTTGCGATGCAATGGATATTACATCTAATTTTGCGATAATGCAATGGATATTGCATTTTAGTGTTGTGGCGATGCAATGGATATTGCATCTGGTCTTTGCGATGCAATTGATATTGCATTTGGGTTTGTGGCGATGCAATGGATATTGTATCTGATTTTGCGATAATGCAATGGATATTGCATTTGGGTTTGTGGCGATGCAATGGTTATTGCTTCTGGTCTTTGCGATGCAATGGATATTGCATCTAATTTCTGTGATAATGCAATGGATATTGCGTCTTGTTGTGCGCTATTTTCACTAGATTGTAATGAATATTACAACTATCTTTCTGTGTTGCAGCTTGCTTGTCGGTCTGAGGCCGAACTACGTTTGGTGTGATTCCTGAGAAAGGGATGCGTAGGCAGCCTACCTAGTAGGTGCGACCATCAGAGCATTTCAATGCATATTTGCTTAAAAACCACGAAAACCAGCTATAATTAACTAAATATGTTTAGGATATGTGAGATTTGAATAGCATCCTAAGCTGTTGCATCTATAAACTGCTGCATATTGCATTCCTCCCCATAATAATTTCCACGAAATTTGGGAGTCTATTTCTTATCAACGATGTTCGTTTACTTGGTAAGTTTCGACTTACCCGTAAACTCCATCGTTGAGGGGCTCTTTAGACACCCTAATTTTGTACCCCTGTTGTATGACATGGCATAAAATATCAAGACCTGTTAAAAGAATTACAAGATGTCAAGTTACAAGGTTTAAAATGCAAAAGATGCAAAAGAAAAGAAGGATGCATAAACTGTGGATTGCATTGGGCCAAAGTTCCAAAATTGGAAAGGAAAAAAGGGATAGGCGCTTCCCCAACCCATTATGGGCACCGCGCCCACTCCTGCTTTATGCCACGCCCACTTTACCGCCTGCACTGTAGCTTTTTCCTTTTGGTGCAATTCTCTCAGCACGTGGCACAAGCTGCTCAGGCACGGTTGATGAAACTTAACAGCGAAGGAAGTCCCAATCCTCGGCTATAAATAAAGCCTCCCGGCTTCAGAATTTCACACACTTCACACAGCAGTTTGTGAAAGTTCTCCCGAGAGAACACCGAGGTTTTTTCCTCTCCAGCCCCGAAGCTCGGCCAAATCCCCCCCAAACACTAAAACCCTCTAGCCAAAGTAAACCCTAGATTCCCAACTAGGTTTACGCCCTATTTCACCGGTTCCAAAATCCCAAAAGGAGCAGTTACCATGCCCGAATCCAGACGTCAAAATCAAGAAAAAGCAAGCACTTGCTCTGCCCAATTTCAGACTCAGCAGGCATGCAAAGCAAACAAGCAAAAGCAAGCAGTTGTGCCGCCTGGATCTCGAGGCGAAAAGCAACTAATCGGAGCAATCACTCTGCCCGAATCCCTGCAACAACAAAGCAGCAAAAAAAAAACGACTTCATTTCTCAAAAGGACAAGGGAAACAGATCTAAAAGCGCCTAGTGGGTAGGATCGGGTCGGTTTTCGGGTTTTCGGGTCGGGTACCCGAAGAAACTGGTAGGATATTTCATTACCCGAAACCACTCCAAAATAGTTGGGTAACCGCTATATCGAGTTCGGATTACCCGTTTTGTTTAAAACCACATATTTTTTTAATTGAAAAAAAATCCCTGATTGGTTGGTTTTGGCACCAGCAGCCGCCCCCCTGGCCCCCTCTATTCCTCTTCACAACTCACAAGACAGTGAAGACACTTAATTCGTCTTCTCTCAATAGTCAATTCTCTATCTTCTCCACTTTCCTCTCCCCCCAAAACCCTAAAAACATTTCAGATTTCTCAATTGATCTCTCATCTCTCTCGGTCTCCCTTAGTCCCTTACGGGTTTGAAGCTTCGTCATTAGCCAAGACGCCAAGGGCAAAAGGCAACAGCACTCAGTCGGCTGTTGTAGCACAACACGGCAACACCACCACAGCCCACAGGTCCACAACATTCCACACCGTCTGGTGACTCTCTCAATCAGTTACTTTGGTCCGCCTCACTGACTCACTATCTCAGTCTCTCTCACGCTGACTGCGACGCTAGATAGCCTAGATCTTTCACGACGAGTCGGCGACGGTGAAATCAAGGTCAGTTACTCTATCTCTCTCTCTCGTTTCTCGCTTTTCTAACTCAGATAGTCAGATAGTCAAATGCCTACTTTGATTTTAAAGAGATCTCAAGAAGACTGCTTGTTCAATTTTATTTTCTTTTTTGAAATATGTTGTAATTATGTAATTGTATTTGCAGATGTCTACTTTACAAAAAAGAATTCAAGGTCAGGCGTTAAGAGAAGAAGAGGTTGAGGTCCAAGAGGTTAGTGATGATATTGATATGAATGTTGAAAATGATTCTATGGTTGCTGATGATTTAGATATAAAACAAGAGAATGTTGAATCAAAATCTAAAAAAAGATCTAGAAAATGGGGTTCGTTGAGGTCACCATATTGGAAACATTATAAAAGATTTTTGTGTGGAAGGGTGAATGTAATTACTGTAAGAGGGTGATTAAAGTTGATCAAAGAAAACATGGGACTAGGCCTCTTAAGAATCACTATGATTCATGCAAGATGAAACCCAAGGAAGTTAAAACTAATCAAACTCGAGTCGCAATTCAACTTCGGGTGGGTGATAAGGAAGCACCTATGGTTTCGTGGAGATTTAATCAAACTAAATCAAGAGAGGCAATGAGTTATTGGTTGGTTTTTGACGAGCTTCCTTTAAAACTGTTGAGAACAAGGGATTTAAGGTTTTAATGTCAACTTTATGTCCCATGTTTACAATTCCATCACGAAGGACCATAGCTAGAGACATCTATAATTTGTATATAGATGAAAAAAGAAAGTTAAAGGATTTTATTAAGAACCACTCTCAAAGAATATGCATCACTACAGACACATGTTCCGGGAGGTAAGTTCTGTCCCTATAGTTATCTCTTATAATCTATAAATTAAATGTAAATATCTAATTCAGGTTTATTTCGGTTTATGCTTTAATGTAATAATAGTTATATTTCCTTTCTATTTAATTAGTTTCTTTTATGTCTTTCTCTAAATGTAATACTCCCTCTGTCCCTAATTTATTGTCCTGGTTGACCCGGCGCACTGTTTAAGAAAACCTATTTGACTGGATTATTAATATTGGTTTAATGTGTAGTTTCTTTTAAAGCCCATGTGTATGTGGCCCATAATTAAAGTAGGGTGAAAAAGTAAGGGTAAAGTGGTAAAAGTGATGTTCTAAAAAGGTAAGTTTCAAAGTGGACAATTATTTTGGGACGGACGAAAAAGGAAAGGAGGATGATAATTTAGGGACGGAGGGAGTAATAGTTATATTTTTCTTTTATTTTAATTAGTTTATTTTCTGTTTTACTTTAATGTAAAGTAGTTATAATCTCTTGCAATTTAATTAGTTTCTTTTCTGCAAATAAATTAAATATAGAAATGGTTATGTTTCTTATTATTTAGTAAGTTTCTTTCATGCTTTTACGAATAATGTAAATAAAGTTTGTTATTAGTATAAATGTTTTATCCTTAAAATAACTTATAAAAAAGTTATAATTATTCTCTAAGCTGTATTATTTCAGTTGTAATCTTCTTTTCTTTTCTTTTCTTTAATAAATGTAAAGTAATTTATTTTAATTCCTTTTTTTATATATAAATGTTTTGTTCCGAGCCAAAGTGTATAAAATAAAATAAACATATTGATAAACTCATTGTGAGACTGAAAGGGCGAGTTGGGTGCTTAACCCCTTCCTAACTCGTAACTTAGCCCTCGAACTCATATAATCTGGTATGTTTGGTTTTTCTTTGTTTCTACTAACAATAAAGATGACGACTCTGTTATTCACATTTTGGATCCATAATTGAGGCACAACATATTCTACGCGCTTTAAAGTTTCGAAACCACCCCGCCTTTCGGTTGCGCGGATCCGGATAAAAATGGGGCACTCACAGAAACCTTAGAAAAATAAAAAGAAAGTAGTTTTGTTAAAGAAGGTAGAAGAATAAGAAATAAACAGATTTGATATTAGTTATGGAGTTAATTGGGTAAGAGATTGTAGAGGATTAGAGATATGATTCAACAATATTATCAAGGGCATTAACCTTATTAGAATGGCAAAAGCTTAGGAAATACAGTTTTACAAGCATTTTATGTTAGACGGATTCCTTTGACCAGACCCATCCTGTGTTGGTGGGATAAGTTGTAAGAGATTGGAGTTCCATCTTGCGAATTACGATACGTAAGACGGGCTTAACGAAAACTTACTCTATTTGGTTTTAGTTTATCATTGTTGAGCATAAAACTTCACGTGGGCAAGGCCGATGGTTGACCTAGGGGTAACGTGTTTAGTAACCAATTCATCTAAAAGCTTAATTTATCAGAAAGAGGACCAACAATGTATATCATGCAATGTTCTAACACTCTCCCTCACGTGCATACGTGGAGAGGTGTAGTTTTACATAGGGTCAATACATAACCTTTATAATATTTTTAGGACAAATGCCAACGGGATGATTGAAACCCTTATCCTTGACAAACCATGTGCTTTGGTAAAGGGTAAGCTATTGAGAGAGGACTAACAATGTTTATCATGCTATCTTTTAACACTCCCTCACGTGCATATGTGGAAAGGTGCAGTTTTATATAGGGCCGATACATACCCTTTATAATATTTTAGGATAAATGTCAGTGGGATGATTAAAACCCTTATCTTTCTCAAACCTTGTGCTCTGAAGGTTAAGCTCTTAGAGAGAGGACCAACAATGTATATCGTGTTATCTTTAATATAACGATCCATATAATAAATAAGCTTTGTCTTGGGCCATTGTTAGTGAGCTGCCAGGCCAAAATTAAACATCATGTGTCGAACACGTGACCTTACCACGTGCAGGGCATGCAAGCAAGACATGTGCATGGCACATGAATACTCCAGCTACCCAATCAACAACAGATCAAGTCTGTAGCGACATTCATCCACATTGAGAAGGTTAAAATCATGCTCGACTAGGACCATAACAGTTTAAAGATGCGGGGAACCACATTAGCATGGTAACCGCCCACACGTCTCAAACGTGGCCCAGGTGTCGATTTGTGATATGTTCACGTGCTGGACAATTATCCCCATTTATTAGGCAGTTATTACCATGTACTCGATAGTTACACACTCTTGGCTATAAAAGCATGATTCCAATGAGAAGTAAGGAACACACAAAATACTAAGCTAAAGCTCTGTCAAATTGTTTACCTAACAGTGAGTTATAGTAATTCTCACGGCGGAGCATTTACAGGGAAAACCCTTGATGTAATCTAAGTGGTTTCTCTTGTGTTGACAGGTTATTAGCTTAGTTCTTTCTTAAATCCCAGATATCCTACTAGACTTGAAGCCCAACAGCCTGTTTGTGGATTTCTGGCCACATCAATTGGTTCCGTTGTCGGGAAACGAAGCATTTGATTGTTGTTCTTGTTTATTTGTTTGCTTTTAACCAAACGAATTGCTCTTTTCACCGGCCGACTAATGGCAATGTTGGTGCTGGAAATGGTAAAGGGATTCCCAGTACTGAGGACCAACAGGATAATCCAGTAGGTCAAACTACCCTTTAGCCACTATCTAGGCCATATACCCAATCTCAAACGTTATGTGAACAATTATTAAATGACCTTGCTAGGTCTGAACCAACGAGGATGGGAGAAGGACCTTGTAATCCCACCCATCAACGTAACAGAGTTGATGTTGAACTCCAAGATCAAATTAACCAGAGAAGGGCTCTACACGCCATTGCTATTAATGCAACGAATATTAGCCAGTTGATTGATCAAGCACAAGCAGCAGCTTTGATCAATCAAGCTCAATTCATCAGTCAAATTTATGTGTTGGATCAACAACTACTTGCACTCAAATAGCTTCTAATATCTGTTGAGCTCCAGACTTTGCTTATAGCACCCACTGCGTGAGTGCAGGAGCTTGTCGTCACCTGTTCGGACTAAGACAGGAGAGAAAGACCCAAGATACCATTGATTATTCCATCAAATCGGAGAGGCTTGGAAAAAAGGCATGACTACTCGTGAGTAGAAAGTAGGGCCAGTCATGGGACTATACCAAGTGTTCACAAGTGACTGGGTCCTTTAGCGGGTGAACTTCCCAATAGGCGTAATCAAAACAGACACTAGGAAGGAGAGTACAACACAACTGCATATTTGTATCATCATCACCGATGTCTTCGCAATGAAGAGTCGTGGTACTCTTATCGCTTTAGGTGATCTCGTTTTCCAAGGACTTTGGTTGTTCGCAAGGATTTACCTCCAATGGCTGCTGCTTAACCTACCGTGGTTATGGCAGCACCACAAGTTCCAATGGCATCACCAACATAGCCTATGCTCGCTACTCAACCCACGGTGGTTATGGAAGCACTGTAAGTTCCGCTCGCACAACCAGTCTAACCGGGACAACGAGCACCAAATCTGGTGCCCTCTATGAGGATATGTTTCAAGTCGTCCAGGTGTTGCAACAAAGATTGGAAGCATGGGTGCAAGGTCGGGCTCCAGATGAAACTTTTCCTAGTGCATCCATAAGCCCATTTGCCGCATGGATCGAGAAAGCTCTACTGATGTGTCTTAATTTTACCTTGCAAGTGCACAAGACTATTGTAGAATAGATTATGGTAGCAAGGGTCGAACCACAGAGACAAGAAGTATCAAATAGCAAGTAAACCGGTAACAATTAAACTAAAAGGGATTTTTGTTTATTAATCTAATTTATTCTAAAGAAAGCAGAAAATCTAATTAACAGTTTAAAGCAGTAATCACAGTTATGAAGATCTAATTGTGGATGGAAATCTAGGAACATGGATTTACTTGTATCTACTATATTGCTCTTTTGATTAAAGTATCAATCAATTTAATCTTGGGTTCGTTCACTAAAGATTGGTATAAATTGTCAAATTATAATTCAATCTTCATCCTAAATAATTAATCCAATTTATACCCTTAAGAACAAGAACATATGAATTTCCTATCTGTCACTTAGGAGCATATATATGAACCTGACCCTAACTTATCACTCTCGTGCATTGATAAGGTCAATTTATCACGATGGTGAGCTAGTGTACGACATATGCATATGGCCGTGCAGTTATCCCCACCTCTTGGTCTTTACTATTTGTGATTCCATTCATTCGGTCAAAGCTAGATAGTAAAGAGATTGATAAATATCATGATCAACAAGATTTGATTGAATAAAAATATATAATAAAGCAATAGATTTGATACAAGTTACCTCCAATTCCTAGATTAATGAGCGGTTAGTTCATCCTTGAAGATGAACAGATCATTGGAATGAAAGAATACATGAACGATCTTCTTAACTATAATTACAAACACTAAAACTATGATATACATACTAAAATCGGAGTTAAAAAATGTCCCTTGCTTTTGGCAACATGGCTTATATTAATACTAATGTGTTCGGGGGAAGGAGATACGATTAGGGTTAAACTCCATTTGGCTGATTCGGAAGGGCTTGCGGGGGCAAGGTTCCTTATGCATGCGGCCGCAAGGCCTTAGTACAGACTAGGCTGACACGATGGAGACCTTACGAGGACAAGGCCTCTTACCCTTGCGTCCGCAAGGGGTTTCCAAATTCAATACAATCTTCTTTCCTTGATTTGCACTTTGTACCCTTCCTTCAAATCTTCACTAAAAGCCTTGTAAATCCCTTAATTTCTCCTAAAACCCTTAAACTCACAATAAAGCTCAAAAACACATATTAGTAGCCAAAAGCCTCGTAAAATTGCTATTTCTAAGCTATAAAAGTACCCAATAGATGTGTATAAAACACATCTATCATCTACCCACCCAGTGTTGCATCTTACCCAACATTGAAAAGTATTATGGGAAATCAAATGTAAGTGACGAGCATATGTCTTTCGAGTCATAGATTGATCTCATGACTTCAAACAAAGCCCTGAAAAAATTGACATTCACAGGCGCACTACAGAGAAAGGAATTTATATGGATAGGAAAGTTCCCACACGGCTCAATCACCAATTGGACAGATTTGAAGAAGAAATTCCTGACATATTTTAGGACAACAAGGGCCATCCCCAAGACTCATGTAGATCTCTCCAACATTAAGGAATGAGAGGATGAGTTGACCTCTAGTTATTTGGAAAGATTTATCAAAATGCTTAAACAGATACCAGGTCTCACCGAATAAGAGGTGACTCTTTGCTTCGAGAGCGGCTTGCTCCCTATCGAGGGAGGATAAAAAGCGGAGCTAACTATATAGGAGCTGAAGTCCCATGGGGAATGTTGATGTGCCCGTAGAGTGGTGTGCGAGTGAGTTTAAAAAGATGGGGGTGAGAAGAAAGACAACAAGAAGGATAAGACTGGAACGAGTGGTAATACAAGCGGGAAGAAGAGTGTTGTGTAGAATTCAGGAGGTGGCGGCTCAGGTCGCAATAAGACGCGACATTATGGACCAACCCGCTTCAAGACAAATGACGAGCTTACCCCATTAAACACAACATGGGAGTCAATTATGCATGAGATCAAAGGCGAGCTCCCACCTGTTCACCCATTAAACAATAAGAACGCTCGCTACAGAGACCAGAGCAATACATGTGCCTACCATGATGATTATGGACACACAAAAAAAGGTTGTTGGCATTGAAAAAGTCCATGCAAACATTGATTAACGAGGGGAGGGTTAACTGTTTTAAAAGAGATGACAATCAGCAAGCACAACCTGCCCAAAGAGATGCGGCTCCTCAGAACGAGGGGTGATTAATGTGATCATAGAGAAATATCCCACGTCCACACAACTGGGGAAACAGATCTACTCCCTCTCGAAAGTCATGAGTGCGCTACATATATTGAGCACCGGTAAAGAACCCATCCAATTTACTCATCGTGACCTCAAAAGAACAACTTTGGCAATCGAGCAACCATTGGTTATCTCGGGACTTTTTGACATTTGGTAGGTTCACAAAATTCTGGCAAATACAGAAGCTTGTAGGGACATACTCTACTACTCATGCTTCTTGGGATTGGGGCTAAGAGATGCTCGCTTGAAGCCTTATCTCAGAACTTTGGAGGGGTTCACCAACCACAAGGTAGCGGTGAAAGGAACAATAGAGTTGGAGGTACTATTTGGGGAAGATGACCATACGTGGGTGGAAGTGGTCACCTTCTTGATAATTGATTTGAAATCCCCATACAACGCGATAATAGGGGTGCCGAGCATGGTCAAGTTTTATATGGTGGCATCAGTTCTGTACCAGACAGTCAAATTCTATATAGATAGGGGAATTGGAGTTCTAAAACACTAGCCACGAGCGGTACTGGAATATGTTTGTGAAACAAGAAAAAGTAGAAGATCACCTTGTCTATAGATGACTAAGAAATTGTGATCAATCACAAGGAAAAATATCACACGGCAGGAATCCTCCACGCCACTCGCAGATGCAGGTGGGCACTGCCTCGTCCCAGTGCTTGAGCAAGCCGCTAGAAAGGATAAAAAGTTGGAGGATACAGTGGAATGTAAGACTTTTTAGGTTGGAGATAAGCTTGAGTTTAAGGCTCATGATGATGAATTAGAAGAGATTATGATTGATCCAACCTATCCCGAGTAGAAAATCAAGATAGGTTGGGCACTGTGATAGGAGGCTCGTCTGGAGGGTTGAAGACATGAGGGGTGTAAACGAGGAGATCGTTATGCACAGCTTCAACGTAGATTCACATTTCAAGCCTATCCAATAGAACCACATGCAATTTTCCCTAGAGAAAGATGAGGAAATTAAAGAAGAAGTGGAAAATAGTTGAAGGCATATATCATAAAGGATATTTTGTACACGTTTTGGTTGGTCAATGTTATGATGGTCAAGAAAATAAATGGTAAGTGGCGAATGTGTGTAGATTTCACCAACCTCAACAAAGATTTCCCGAAGGACTCTTATCCTCTTCCTCGCATCGACAAGCTGGTTGATGCAATTGATTGATATGAATTCTTAAGCTTCTTTGATGCATACTCTAGCTATCATTAAGTGAAAATGAACGAGCAGGACATGCCTTTGACCACTTTCCAAGCTGTCGGGGGCTTATATTGTTATAAGATGATGCCATTCGACTTGAAGAATACAAGAGCAACATATCAACAAATGGTCAATAAAATCTTTCGCTCACAGATTGGCAGAAATATAGAGGCTTACATTGATGATATGGTCATGAAATCAAAATGAGACCACGTGGCAGGTGTGGAAGAAACTTTAAATCACCTCAGAAAACATGACATGAAGCTCATTCCCAATAAGTGTGTGTTTGGGGTTAAGATTGGCAAATTACTAGGGTTCATGGTTAACGAAAGTGAGATAGAGGCAAATCTCAAAAAGTTCCAAGTTTGGTAGATATGAAAGAGCCTACTTGGCTTTCAACAGCTGAAAGAATATTTAGGAAATCCTTCTTTGTTAAGTAGCTTAGTGCTAGAGGAGAATTTATATGTGTATATACTAGGTTGCCACAAATCAAGCAGTGGTCGCCGTATTAGTTAGGGAAGAATATAATGTTCAAAATAATATTTATTATGTATCTAAGGCCCTCACTGTAGTTGAGAGTTGTTATTTCAATACATAAAAGTTAGCTTACTCGTTTGTTGTAGCTACACCAAAATTATGAGCTTACTTTTCTGCACATGTCATTGTTATATACATGGATTCACCACTAAAAAATATATTACACAATCCAGATTCATTTGGTTGGCTTTTGATGTGGTCGATTGAGTTTACCAAATTTCAAATCGATTATCATCCCGAAGAGCAATTAAAGCCCAAGCTTCGGCAGATTTTTTGGTAGAAACAAGTTTTGTGGCTCGAACAGAAAATCCAACTCCCTAACCAAATGAACCTTTTCCAGCACCAGTGATGAGCCCAAGATTTCCATGGATTTTCCTGGAATTTTCTTCTACTTTGTGCTATTTTTGAGTTAATTATGCCTTGAAAATATTATTATTTATGTATTTGTGCTTAATGTAGGTTTCCATGCATAGTCAAGCATTTATATGGTGTTTAGCACAAAGTTCGAGGCAATTCTGGGCCTTAAAGCTGAGCATTGAATCATTCGGTCAAAGTCTATTAAGTATTCCAAGAAAAATCAGGCTTAACAGAGAGTAACAGTGCTAACGAATGATGAAATTGAGAGACCTGAGCAGGGAAGGAATGTGGCGCGCATCTTAGAAAGGCCAAGGGCACCGGAGCAATTTCCAAATTCTACCATTTGGCGTTGTCGATCCAATAGCATGTCATGTGTCACCTGTCTTATCCACTCAACCCAGACCATGACCTGCGTCCTTCTTAGTGGACCTAAGTTGACCCAGACCAATCATGCTCCTCCAGCCCACTTTCCACCCCACTCCCTCTCTCATGCCGCCCCGTTTCCACCATGGGTGACCCGCGTGCCCCTCTACTGGACTGCCGTGACCCAGCCATCTTCTTCTTTTCCAAAATAGCCCCTCTTTCCTCCTTGCACTTCCTAAAATACCCCTCAGCCTTGTGCTCTCTTTGCTTTGCTGCCTTCCCTTTTGACTCCCAGCCTGCCTCATTTTTTTAAACGAAGTCCCCATTGTGGGACATTGTTCCCAAAATGGGGCACCAGCCCCGTTTCACCCAAAAATTCCTCCATGCCACCATTGATTGATCATCATTGAAGGTTTGGAGCTTCAAATCAAGAGCCAACGAAGCATCTACAAATGATTTCAAACTCGGAGATACGATTTGTTCTGTTTAATTCTTCCTATCTCTATTTTATGATAGTTGTTATAATTTCTTGGGTCGATTAATTTTGTAAATGAAGAATTGGTTTATGCTTAATTTATCTATTGAATGCAATTATTTTTCTATGTCAAATGTAGTGATTTAATTTAATCTCTCTCTCTCTCTCTCTCTCTATTTAGTACACATTCATGTTAGGTTATTATTTTGTGAACTTAATGC
Source organism: Codonopsis lanceolata (assembly GCA_013146195.2). Lineage (NCBI taxonomy): Eukaryota > Viridiplantae > Streptophyta > Magnoliopsida > Asterales > Campanulaceae > Codonopsis > Codonopsis lanceolata. The sequence continues at coordinate 37,634,348 of CM028377.1, read as the reverse complement.
TTTTAATTATTTGACCAATAATTAAATGATTTTAGAAATATTTAGGATCCGCGAGAGCTACCTTTATATTTCAGACCAATCAATTTAATAGTTGGTGTTTTATGACACACACTGATAGCTGTTGTGAGACTTGGTTTTACACCCGATCGAATCACCTTAGCCATTCACGATGTCAGGAAAATTAGGGTTGACTATAAGATGCGACAGCCCGTAGTTAACCAATTTTTTTGTCTCGACTACCAACATGATTTGTAGAAAAATATAGAGAATTTCTTTTAGCAAAGTATTACCCATGTGCTTGGTTATTATTGTGTGTTCTTAATGCTTTTAATGGCGTAGCAAACCATTAGATAATCACTAGAATTATAGAATAAGATGCGAGAGCCCATCCTATTAATTCCAAAAATCACAATAATTGTTTGCGTTACGTGAGACCGAGAGGAGATCGTAAGTAGATAGTCATTGGGTGCTTGTTTTGACATACGACTATTTTCTCCTATGTTATAAGACTCGAGAGCCTGTAGCTAGGAGTTTTAGCTAGATTTTTTTATACGTTGCGATAGCCCGTAGTGAATATTATAGTGCGCCCGACTACCAAGACTTAAGTTAAAAAAAACAGAAAGAGGATTAAAATTAAACGCTGGCTAGACTTGAAATAATGCACTCCTATATTTTTATCTTTATTTGATGTTGCTAAACCACATCCGCTGTAGTTTAGATTTAATTGCTTTCTTAGGTTGTTTATATTTTTAGATTTTAATTTATTTTCTTTTCGCTCAAATATAATTAGTTAGCCTAATTTTGGTACTTAGTCGGAGTGAGAATTACGTACATTCCCTGTGGGGTCGATAACTCGTACTTAGGTACACTTTATTACTTGATATGGTCGGGTATTCTTGCCCGAGTTGCATTTTTTTGCACATCAACCAGTCACTAAAGTTCGGCCAGACTTATGGTAGAAACTTTTTGTTGATGGAGCGACAAGTAAATTTAGAAGTCTTGTTGTTATCTTGCTCATTCCACCCAAGCAGAATACGAAGCTTTGATTGCAGGGCTTGAGCTCGCCCAAGATATTGGTGTTTGTGAAATTGTTATCTACAGTGTTTCACAACTCGTTGTGAACCAAGTTTGGGAGGAGAATGGGGTACATAACCCGCGCTTGTGAAGTACTGCTAGTTGGTGAATGAGCCGTTGAAATATTTTGACTACTGATAATTGACAAAGATAGATCGATGAGATAATATGTGGGCGGATTATCTCTCCAAAGTGGCTGAGGAGTAGATTGAAGCTTTACACCCGTGTGCCATGATTGAGTATTTGGAGGTACCCATGATTGACAGGGAGGTCATGGTGAACATTGAGCCGATGGCTCAATGCTTAATAGATGACTTTAAGGATTACATCAAATAGGGAACCTCGCTTGAAGATAAATTGGAAGCAAGAATGGTACAGAGGCGAGCATGCATATCTATTGTCATAGAGAGCGTTGCATAGAAGGTCGTACACGAGGTCTCTGCCTCGTTGTGCTCGACCTGAGATGAAAGAGCGGGAACCATCAGAAATACATGAAGGAGCTTGTGGTGGACATCCCAAGCAAAGGTCTCTCGCAGACAAGGTTTTGTACTATGGTTTTTATAAGATCGATTTAAGGAAAGATATTTAGGCTTATGTTAAGGAATGCAAAAAGTGTCAACGTTATGCAGACATACCCAGGATACCTTATACCGAGCAGACCCCAGTAGTGGTAGCTTGGTCGTTTGACTTGTGGGGAATTGACTTGATCGGTCGTTTTCCTCTGGCGCCCAAAATTCAAGCATGCGGTTGTGGCGGTAGATTACAAAGTGGGTTAAAGTAAAACATTTGGCCTTCATCAAGGAAGAAAATGTCATCAACTTTATACACTACCACATTTGGTGTCATTTTGGAGTTCCCCGAGCAATAGTGTCTGATCATGGCACTCAATTTCGGATAGGTTAACAGCGGCTTGTGAACGAATGAATGTCAAACGTTGACAATCTTTGGTGGAATATCCCTAAGAAAATGGTCAGGCAGAGGCAACGAACAAGAAAGTCCAACATACCCTTAAAATGAATTTGGAGGGTCGAGCAGGAAGATTGGTAGATGAGTTGCATGTTGCATTGTGGGCAGTAAGAACCACGGTCAGGGGGCCTATTGGAGACACCTTTCTCTTTCACCTATGGCTTAGATGTCATGGCTCCAGTCGAGATGTGTTCGGCCAATTACAGTCATGCATTACAGCGAGCTGGAGAATCCGCTTACTCAAACGTTGATCTGGATCTGCTTGAGGAGAGAAGATTGGAAGCTAGAATGAGGATTGTAAATTATAGGTGATCGATGTATTTTATACGTCGATTTCACATGCTTCTATGGCTTCAATTATGCTATTTCACAAGGCTTTTGGCTACTAATATATGTTTTCGATGAGTTTTGTAAGTTTCAGGGTTATTTGTGAAAATATGCGAAACTCCAGGGTTTTAAGTGCAAATTTCAAGAAGGGCCAAAAAGTAAAAAAATGAAGAAAGAACGGAAGCTGCAGAATCTGGAGACCTTGCGGACGCAAGGTGTATCAGACCTTGCGACCGCAAGGTAGGCAGTACGGGTCACAAGGCAGAAATCAAGAAACCAAAAGGCCGAACACACTGGAGACCTTGTGGACGCAAGGTACCCAACACCTTGCGACCGCAAGGTGGTCAGAATGCTTGATTTTCGGATTTTCACACAGTGGTTCGATTGGATTACAACTCCCGGGTATATATTGAAGTCAGATGCCGAGCCAAAAAGAGAGGAGACGGCTGGAAGCTCTCTTTATTTTAGGTAGTTTTTAGATTGTATAACATAGTTAGATTTTGTAATTTCAAGTATTGAAGATCAAATCATGTATCCTATCATCTCCATGTGGTGTTCATTGTCTATGATGAACTAAATCATCCATAATCTAGGAGGTGGGAGGTAACTTGTATCAAAATTATGCTTTAATTCTTATATATGTTCATTCAATGCTTGTTGATTGTGTTGTTTATCAATCCCTCTATTATTTTGCTTTGAACAAATGAATGTAATCGCAAATAATAAAGGCCTAGAGGTGCGGATAAGCTGCATCACCAATGTGCATATGTCGTATAATCGGCTCACCAACACAATAAATTGGACCTATCGATGCACGAGTGATAAGTTAGGACCAGGTTCATACATGATCTAGGTGACAGATAGATCATAAATCTAGGTGACAGCTAGATTGACAGTTCATGTGCTTAGGATATAGAATGGATGAATTTTGCGGGGATGGAGGCTGAACCAATTGTTCAACAGACTATATCTATTTTTAGTGAACGAACCCAAGACATTGAATGATAATTATTATGAATTAAACATAAAAGAGATACAAGTGAAACCCAGAATCCTAGATTGCCACCCACCATAAGATCTTCATATCTGTTATTACTGTCTAATTAGTTAAACATCTAATTATAAATAGTAGTTTAGAGTAGAAATAAATATAAAAACCCCCTTTAGATTAATAATTTGCTATCAATAAATTGCACTGTTCGTGATCACTTGTCTCTGTGGGTTCGACCCTTGCTTCCAATACTATTCTATAATAGTCTTGTCCACTTACAAGGAAAAAGATTAATTAAAACATCGATCAATAGGCAAACGGCAAAGGCTCATCATGACAAGTGAGTAAAAGGGTGATCTTTCATGATGGATGATTGGGTCCTCATGAAGATTGAGGCAACTGGCGAGCAAGCAGAATTGGGGAAATTATCTCCAAACTGGGAAGGGCCTTATCAAGTGACATAGGTGGTCCAAGAAGGAACTTATATTTTGTAGGTAAAAAATGGATCAGAGCTGAAGCATCATTGGCATGTTGAACACCTTAAGAAGTATTATCATCTGATGCATTGGTGGGTGTTTATGTTAGATTCCTATTGTAATTCAAGTTTGCATTTATGAATGAACAAATGGTCATTGATTATCTACTAGTTGAATGTTGGTTTTGTTAGTTCTGCTCGTTAGAGGGAATTGATTAAAAAATTATGTTTAACATGCACCTAACTCAAGTGGTGTTGTGCCTGCTAGTTGAGTTTTATGGGGCAAAATTAAAACCTTGAGTTTACATGGTGTTCCTGCTCAAGAAATTGAGTAAAGGGATTTAGATAATTTTTTTGCATTGATTATTTGCTTGCGTTCGCAAAGTGTTAAATGCTCAGACAATGGTAAAAAGGCGAGAAGATTCGATAACATCAACTCGCTACGCTACGCTACTTGCAATAATTCAGACAAAATGGAAGCAAACATAACTTTCATTAATACAGAAAGAAATTACAATGTAGTAATAGAAAGGGATAGTGGCCCGCAGTCCAGAAATTGAAAATCCTAATTAAACTTGGACATGACTAGGAGCGTGTTGAGAGAAAGAGGATAAACCTGGAAAGATGCTTACCATGGAAGAGAGACGAATGCGCGCCATGGATGAAACAGTGAGAGAGAGATTAATGACATAAGTGAGAGATGCTTTGTGAGCCATGGATGAAAGCGAGAGAGAGAGAGAGAGAAAGAGAGATAGATGAGCTACATGAGTGAGAGATGTTTTGTGAGTAAAAACGGGTTAATTAGTTTTGGGGACCTTTTGGGAAGTTTAAATCATATTTTTGTTGAATGCCAATAAAGATAATTTATCAGATCATGAGGTTATACTTAATGCATACCACGGCTTGATATGTACCTTCAATTTACAATAGTACGGAAAATAAAGGATTAATATATGATTTGGTCCCTGAACTTCACCCTTCTTCCTATATATAAAGGTGATAGATGTTTTTCATTTCCTATATTGGTCTGTGGACTTCACTAATTCTAATGAACAACTACTTTGTCAATTTATTGTTGAGTTGGAAATTGACCTCAAATAAAATATAGAAAGAAAAAAGAAATTAAAATTAAAATTGAGGATAACCCAACCCAACAGACATATACACGTGCACTCCCACTCCCACCACACCCACCTTCTTCTATCTCTTCCTACCTTCACGAAGCAGCAACTCACCTCCTTCCATCAACGATATTTCTCCTTATCATTTGTTAAGTTAGGCAAACTAAGGGATTCTCCTCTTCGAAGCTATAGAAACGATGACATCTCCAAAGCTTTTCTGTCCAATAGGGAAAAATATTGAGTCCAATACAGAAAGGAGTTTCTGTGAGTGTGTGTGTGTGTGTGTGTGTGTGTGTGTGTGTGTGTGTGTTTATAAGAGAGGTAGAGGCAGAGAGAGAGAGAGAGATGGATGAACAAGGTACAAGACCCCATTGACAGAATGAGGAGCCCTAAGGTTGGTGGGGGTCCATGAGAATGTGGTCGCATATATACTCCATGTTGGATATTAGAGTATTTGAAATAGGAGAGTATTTCTGGAGTAAGGAGATGATTTCCTTTGTATTCCTTGTCTCAGCATTACATGGATATTTATACTTGAGATAGGATAATTCTAGAAATATGGTTCATGAGACTTATCCTAAACTAGATGATTCAAATACAACTTTATTCATTAACTACCGATTCATGTATGGATTTATTCTGACTTTTTGAACTCCTTGTTCATTGCACATTATCTAACATTCTCCTCTTAATGTGCAAATGGTTTGACCCCATAGTTGCTCTAAGTTTCGGAAATTTTCTTTTGGTAAAGCCTTGGTGAAGATATCCGCCACTGCTTCCCACATGCAAGATTTCATCTCAATTTCTTTTTCTTCAATAGCTTCACGAATAAAGTGATGCTTGATGGCAATATGCTTTGATCGCTATGAAAGAGTGATTCTTTGCCATAGCTATTGCCGATTTGTTATCGCAATGAAGTACTACACTTCATTTATCTTTTCTCCAAAGTCTTCTAATATTCTCTTCAACCAAATTGCTTGTTGGGTTGCAAGACCAGCAGAGACATACTCGCTCGCTCGAAGATTGCGCGACACTTTGTTGTTTCTTTGAACACCAAGAAAAACTCCGAACCAGAAAAATACGTAACCGTAAGTGCTTTTGTTGTCCATCAACGTAACCAGCCCAATCACCGTCACAAAATCCACTAGCTTTGTTTCACACTTGCTATCATATTTGATTCCATAGTCAAGTGTGCCTTGGATGTATCTTAACACCCTTTTTCGCTCCCAAATGAACATGACTTGGTCCACTCATGTATCGAGATAGTAAACTAGCTGCGAACATAATGTCGGTCTTATAGCCGTGAGATAAAGCAAATTTCCAATCAAACTTCGTAGTAACTTGCATCGCCTTTCTTGCTTCCATCCTCCTTCATTAGTTTTTGACTAGCAACGAGTGGTGTGTCTACCCGGCTTACACTCGAACATGCTGAATTTTTTAATGTCTTCTCAAAGATATTTCCTTTGAGAAATAAATACGCCATCATCCATATGATGAACTTCAATACCGAGAAAGTGGTGCAAACTCCCAAATCATTCATGTCATACCTTCTCATCATGTCACTTTTAAAATCAACTATCATCTTCTCATTGCTTCCTATGAACACCAAGTCATCAACATAAAGTGCTACGATCGTAATATTAGAATCTTCTCCATGCTTGACATACAAAGTGGGCTCGTTCTTGCTTTTTACAAACCTCTTCTCCGTGAAATACCGATCATCGTGGCTGTACCAAGCTCGAGGAGCTTGCTTAAGTCCATAGAGAGCCTTCTTCGCTTGTACACTTTTTCTTCTTTTTCCTTGGACCACAAAACCTTGTGGTTGTTCAACATATACCTCCTCCTTGAGTTCTCCATTTAAAAAGCTGATTTAACATCAAGTTGGAATAATTTCCATCCTTTATTAGCCGCAAGGGAAATTAAAGCTCGAATAGTATCCAAGCGTGCAACCGAGCAAACGCCTCTTCGAAATCAATTCCGCATCGTTGTGAGTAGCCTCGCAACCAATCTCGCTTTATTCTTCGAATGAACCATCCGGTTATGCTTTACTTTGTAAATCCACTTAACCCCAATCACATCCTTGTTCTTTGGCTTGTCAACGAAGTTCCCATGTTTGATTCTTTCGATCATTTTGATTTCTTCTTGCATTGCCTTTCTCCAAGCATCCTTTCGAAATGCTTCACAAAATTTTCGGGTTCCTCAACACAAAAGTTGGAACGAGCATACACATCGCTAAATTGTGCATCTTTATTGGCGTTGACATTTGTGCTTTTAAATCTTGAACATTTGAGCTTGATTCGATAGTCTCTTCATCACTTTCAACCGGATTAGGAATGGCTTGTCTTGGCTGCAAAAAGGAACATACACGCCTCTTCATTCATTTGAGAAGGAGGAAGAGTAAGGCCGGGAGGAGGCTTCTTTGCCGCCACCCCAAGTTGCTTCTTTTTTCATCAAAGAAATAGGACATCTCGACTAACAATTATCTTGTTAGTTTTTAGATTGTATAGTCTATAGCCCTTTGGCACATGAGAGTAACATACACTCCCAAATACTTTCAAGTGATTGACTGATGGTTTTCTCCCGCCTCCAAGCTTCAAATGGTGTACAATTCATCACGGCTTTTGTAGGACTTCGATTTCTCAAATTGGGTATTAACAGCCTCACCCAAAATTTCCTTGGTACATTACCTTCAGGCAACATTGACCTTGCCATCTCCATAACTGCTTGTTTGATTCATTCCTTCGAACTCCATTTTGCGCGTGTATACCCAATGTGAGTGTCTTTCAACACCTTCATCTTTACAAAATTTCTTGAATTCATTGAGTTGTACTGCTTCCCCTATCACTTCAGTAACTTTGATAAATCTTTCACTTTGTTTCTCAACCATGACTTTAAATTTCTTAAAACACCAAAAACTTCAGAACCTTTCTCTCATGAAATATACCCAAGTCATTCGGGTATAATCATCTATAAATAAAATAAAATACACATTATGCGAATTGAGAGAGTTCTCATTGGCCCACACACATCCAGTATGCACCAACTCAAGTTTTCTCTTGCTTCTCCAAGCGACACCTTTTGAAAGTGGCGGTGATGCTTTCCAAGAGCACAACCCTCACATGTATTCTTTTTCTCTTCAATAGCGGCAGCCCATACACCATCTTCTTCTTGAAAAATACACTTAGGGCTCCAAAATTTAAGTGTCTGTACCTTTTATGCCAAAGTCCTAAGGCATTTTCAGTTTTGGCTACTTGAGCGACTTGCTTTGCATAATCCATTGAGAGAGGGAAACACCTATTTTTGTTCATTTTCACTGCAGCAACTAATCTCCTCTGTTTGTCATAGATAGTGCACTCTCGATCCTCAAAATGAAGCACATAATCATGCTCCAAAAGTTGTCCGACACCGGCAGATTTTCAGCCAACTTGAACATAATAAGCGTCTTGAATCACCTTATTTCCTTCTTAGTCTCAACTCCAATGCTTTGCCTTTTCCAGCAATTTCTTACGCTTCTCCATTTCCCAAATAAACTTTTGAATTGTAAGAAGAATCCATGTTGAGAAATGCCTCCTTATTACGACATGTGATTGCTACGCTATCTAAATTCCATATTTCGGCCTTCTTGTCGAACACTTTTTGGCACATGTAAAAGAGATTTGGCTCAACTTCCTTCTCCTCCACAAAGTTTGCTTGCTCTTCTTCCTTCATCCTGCAATCCTTTTGTACATGGCCGAACCTTTTGCATTTTCGACAACTGCGGCTTTCCCTTAAACCAGCAATCCTTCTCCGCATGATTAGTTTTCTTGCACACATTGCAAAAAAGATGAGATTTCTACATTTCCATGTCTTCCTCCATTGTTGCCTCTTCCACGTCCTCTTGAGCCTCGACCTCGTGCACCTCCTACGCCACCTCGTCCTCCTCTAGGCGAATCATTACTTGATGAAATAAATACTTTTGATTGAAAAGTGCTCTCAAGAGAGTCTTCGGCGGCATGAGTTAATCTTTGCTCAAAAGATTTCAAAGAACCCATCGGTCCTTCGGGGATAGTGTCTTGAGGTCTTTAGGTTTCTTCAATCACGGCTACGATAGGATCAAACTTTGGTGGAAGATTGATCAAAAAATTTCTATCACCCTTTGGTCTTCCATCGTCTCCATAACTCCTCATTTGTTGAACCAACTCGGTGACTCTTAGAGAAAATTCATCCAGCTTCTCATTTTCTTTCATTTTTACATTCTCCAAATCTCTTCTAATAGATTGGAGTTTTTTAGTTCTCACCTTCACGTCTCCTTGATACTCTTGCTTTAGAATATCCCATGCCTCCTTTGATGTCCTTGCCCTTATTATTTTTGAGAAAGCGATTATGCCACACCTTTTGAATGAGACTAAGTGTGCTTGCATCACTAGTCTTCGCATCTTCATCTTCTTTCTTTTTACCTTCGAGGATTCAACACGCTACACCATCTTGAATCAGATTTTCGACCCTCAATGCTCGAAGAGAGTCTCCATTTTAACGGACCAAAACTCATAGTTTTTTAAATCAAATAAAGTGGTTGGACATTGGTGAAGGCATAATTATTGGCCATAGCTCTGATACCAAACTGTTGGATATTAGAGTATTTGAAATAGGAGAGTATTTCTGGAGTAAGGAGATGATTTCCTTTGTATTCCTTGTCTCAGCATTACATGGATATTTATACTTGAGATAGGATAATTCTAGAAATATGGTTCATGAGACTTATCCTAAACTAGATGATTCAGCTACAACTTTATTCATTAACTACCAGATTCATGTATGGATTTATTCTTGACTTTTGAACTCCTTGTTCATTGCACATTATCTAACACTCCACAATTCATGTTCTTATTTCTTAACATGGATTTTGAATCACCCACCCACTTGTATCTCTTTATTTACTTACCCACCCTTTAAAACTCCTATAAATTGCACCTCAAATCATCTCCCAAACCCATCTACACCTCCACTTATAGTGATTCAAACATTAACAAAGTAAAGCTAACTCATTCCTAGAGAGAGAGAGAGAGAGAGAGAGGGATGGCGAACTTCCCAGTTATTAACATGGAGAAGCTCAACGGTGACGAGAGAGCAGCAACAATGGAGACAATCAAAGATGCTTGTGAAAACTGGGGTTTCTTCGAGGTATACTCTCCAACAATAGCCTTTCTGCCAAGTCACTTCTATTACAGTTTAGTAGATCATAAGTCAAGCTCCACTCTACGCGTTCAATGCTATGCACTGTTTTAGCAAAAAAGTGACATCTACTTTGACATAAACTTCTTTTTCCACAATTTCCTTTTAACATGATTATACTTGTAGTAGTTTTTTTACGTTTTACTAAGTCTAGAAATTCTATACGAATTGGTATCTTTTTGAAGTTGTTGAATCATGGGATCCCTATTGAGCTTTTGGACACTGTGGATAGGATGACAAAGGATCATTACAAGAAGTGTATGGAAGAGAGGATCAAGGAAATGGTGGCTAGCAAAGGTTTAAAGGTTGTTCAAAGTGAAATCGATGATTTACATTGGAAAATCACTTTCTATTTGTGCCATCTTCCCACCTCAAACCTCTCAGAAATCCCAGATCTCTGAGAGGATTACAGGCACGTTCTTCTGCAAATTCAGCTACTCTTACAACTTTTCTTTTTTAAGTAGTTATGTGCTCAATCCATAGTTCTCCAAGAAGAATTTTGAGGTCTTCGTTCCTCTAACGTGCTCGCTCTTGGAATCCGAATGAGTTTAAGTAGGAGCCATCACCGATTGGCCCATCACATTCACGCCCCCATTTCCCATTGTCGGCAACCCATCAACCATCCACCGATAGGCAGCAGCAATGTGAGCCAAACCAAGAGAGGACTATTTGACCAGCGAGTTAGCTAGGAATGTTGGAGGTGTGGGGATAGGAACTGGATTTGGCTTAGTGGGTTTCTTAAATTCATGGGTGGATTCTTCTTGTTGCCCGGGAAAAAGTGGAATCAATATTTCGATTCCTTGGGGTCCGCCATTTTTGAATCTAGAAATTCTTGAAGATTTGTGAGGAGAGAGAACACGAAAAAGTGAGAGATGTGAATGATGAGAGAGAGATGTCAAGGAATTTTCATTTCTTTTTTCTTTTTATATTTTCATATCTATTGGTTAGGGGTTATCCTCAATTTTTTATTTTCATTTTTTTTTATATTTTATTATAGGTCAATTCCAACTCAGCAACAAATGGACAAGGTAGTTGTGCATTAAAATTAGTGAGAATGCATAGGTTGTTCATTATAATTAGTGAGGGCAATTTGATCTTTTTACAAATATTTAACATTCCATCCAAAGATAACACCACCAGGGACTAACATGAAGCCCAAATTTGGGTTGAAGAGCCACAATAGAAAATTTTCAACATCAATTACCATATAAATTGGAATTGGCAAGTTCAGGGACCAAATTATATATTAATCCAAAAATATTATAATGGCTAAATTTCCCTTAGTTGAATTTGAGTGAGATGCCTAGGTGGAATAAATTCTGGCAGGAAGGATAATATTCTTTCCCTCCCAAACAAACCCCAACTCTCTTTCTCTCTCTCTCTCACACTCATTCTATTTTAGAGAGAGAGAGAGAAAAGTATTTGAGAGAGAGAGCGAGAAGTATTTTAGAGAGAGAGACTCCTTCCACCCCTACTATTACCCTTTGATTCTCTCTTCACTGTCTACATTACAACTTAGAGAGAGATATGGCAGTGTGTGTGTGGGTGCGTTTGTGGGTTTTTGACTATGGCTCAATTCCTTTGACTGGGCCCTCTACCGAAAAGTCGAATGTGTCTATATATATATTTATATATATATAAGCGGATTCAAAGTCATGCCCAGAAAAAGAAATATTTGGAATAGATGAGTTTATCTTTTAATTTCTATGGAAATCGTTGAAAATTCACAAATACCTTTAAACATTTTTAGGGTTTCGTTGTTTATGATGATCAATTCTTCAACTAAGAGGTAAAAGAGGTTACTATTGCTTTTGATTCAATTGAATGATCATTTGAAGTCGTTTGGATTTGGAATGTGTTTCGAACATTGAATGTAGCTAAGTTTTGATGGATTTGCATGTGTTATTGAGGGTTAATTGGTGAACTGGGTTTGGAGTTGATAATGAAGATCGAATGCTTCTCGACAGGTACGTGATGATCATTTTGAGAAGAGGATGGAGCATTATGATGTTGTTATTGCTAGTTACCCTTGTATTCGATCCTTAACTATTCCCAAAGCTACGGAAGGGGAACATGTAACTGCAGGTTGGCCTACTTGGCTTACTGTAGTGGCTGGTGTAGCTATCAAGGGATGGTTACCGCGACGAGTGGATACTTTTGAGAAACTAGAAAAGGTATTATTTTCATTTCATTTGAGTTGTTGCAAATTTACATAATTTTATAATGACTTCTGGATTAGGTGCAATTTTAGATTCTGTTTATATGGATCATTAATGTTATAAAGTAGGCATTTGAAGGAAAAAGTTTTTAAAATATATGACCTTTATTTGTAATTCTTAGTGACCATTAAATTTCAAATGATTTATGTATGTACTACGTTTTACATTAAATGATTTCCATGATTAGTCAATTATAATTCCACCTAGGCATCTCACTCAACTTCAACTAAGGGCACTTTAGACATTTTAATTTTTTTTAACGATTCTCTTTGAGATAACAGTTTGAGGGACAAATATACAAGCTAAAGTGAAGTTCACGGACTAATATAGAAAATGAAAAACATCTCTCACCTTTATAAGAAAAAAAAAGATAAAGTTCAGGGACCATCATATATTAATCCAAAAATAAATTGCCACTTCTATGCTTTTGATCATAGGTAGGGGTGGCAAATCGGTCGTGCTGGGTTGTTATCGGGTCGGCACGATAACAGCACAACACGATAAGCACGAATACGAACACGGCACAATAAGCTTATCGTGCCTAATATTAAAACTCGAACACGACACGATAAAAGCACGAAAAGCAAGACACGACACGATAGACACGATAAGCAAAAAAATATGATTTATTTAGTCAAACCCGTTAAGCAACGTTAAGCCCAATACATATTATAAAATATATATTTTTGATTTTTTAATATATATTTTGAAAATTTATCAATATAAATAGTCAAGTAGTTTAAAAGTCATAAATGTTTAAATGATAAAAGTATGAAATAATCATGAAAATAGTTCGAAAGAAGTGAACAGCCCCTAGTAAATTTTAAAAAATATATTTTAAAAACATATATATTTTAGTTATCGTGTCTTACCGTGCTTATCAAGTCAGCCCGATAACAACCCATTTTTTATCGTGTCTTATCGTGTTGACCCGATACAACCCAAACCCGATAAGTCTCAGCCCAAACCCTGTAATTTTGTATCGTGTTCATATCGACCAATCGTGTCGTGCCTCAAATTACCACCTCAAATGATAGGATATCGGTCATAGAAAATTTACTTCTTTTCACATGTAATTGTTATTGTTATTGTGAAACAAAAACACTAATGTAATAATATGTTAAGTGCAACATTTTTGATGGATTTGACTAAATTTCCTTTATACCCATTTATGATTACGTAAATAAAGAAAAAACATATATTTTAAAATAAAATAGTTATATTACAACAATCTGTGTTACAATAATTATATGTACATTTTTTAATTATATTTTTAGTTTTTAAAAAGTCTTAGATTGGGACAAAATGAGGGGATAAGCATATTTTTAGTAGAAAACGTGTTTTAAAAAAATGATTAATATATATTTTGGTCCCTCGATTTTTTTAAAAATATTAGTTTGGTCCTATGGATTGATAACATATTCATTTCATCCCTTAATTCGATTTTTTCGGTCAGATTCCCCCTTATCAATGTTATCGTTACTTTTACCATCTAATTTTTTTAATCTACCAAATGTGCCCTTATGTTGATTTCAAATTTTTTTAAGGCAAAACACACAAATGGACCACTCAACTTTCCCAATTTTTGCAATTCGATCACCGAAAGTTTGAAATATCTATTTTGACCACTCAATTTTTGTCCAGTTGCAAGCAGACCTATTTTTTGGATGCACGTTAGATTTAACTGTTAAATTATGTAAAATATCTATTTACCTTTCTAAATACAATTCTTTTTTGTGATATTAGAAATCCAAAGGGGTCTAACTTAAAAATAAATAAAATTAAAAAGTCATTTGTATAAAGAGAATGGGTCAAAGTATAATTTTGAAAAAAGGTCCAATTGTGTGTTTTTTGCCGAAATAAAATAAACCCCAAGGTAACAATGTTGATCTTCATCTTCTCCAAAAAATATATATATCTCAGCACCACCCCCCTCTCATTTTCTTATTTGAGTTTGAAAATGGTAGTTCTATTTTCAACCTTGAATTCAGGGAATTTATTTCCACAATTCTTTCCTTTATTCCCATGCTTCTTTCAATCTAATTTGATCCACTTTTCATATCATTTAAACTACCCAAAATATTCAGATCCAATTTTTATATCATATAATCAAATCCAATTTTCAGTCAAAATTTCCTCAAATCCCCATCTCAATCTTCTCTCCTTTAACGTTTCCCCATTTAGTATTCATATGATGTCTTCGTTGAGGCTAGATCTGACCACGAAAATCTACTCAGAACCCAGTTCCATGGCGTCCCTCGACGGCTACATCAACATCGACGATGATTGAGTTGACCCCTTCACTCTCTAGCCCCTTTTATAAAGATTAACGTCAGCCAATTGGCCCCATCACTCTCTCAGCCACAACCGTCGCCGTCGAAGCTTTAAATTGACCAACTGCTTTACGCTTCTCTCTCTGTATCTTCCTCTCTCTCTCTCTCTCACACACACACATACTAAATGATCTCGACAACAAGCTCGGTAGATCTAAAAGATCTTTTTTTTTTTTCTTTTTTTTTTTTTTTTTGCTTTTGTCAAAGCTCGTTTCGTCAGATATTTCTAGATTTGCTGGGTATGAGAGGCTTTCGGAGTCGATGATCCAGAATGCCATGTGCTACTCCCTCCTCGCCGACGGCATGCGCGTCATGCCCATTCTCTACAATGCTGCCCGCGAGCTCGACGACGGCCACCAATCCTCTAACATGCCTGCTGATTGCGCTGTTGAAATGATCCGCACCATGTCTCATCGTGGCAAGCTCGGGACTGACAATGCCCTTTGGTCTCTTCCTCACTCTCTCTCTCTCTCTCTCTCTCTCTCTCTCTCTCTCTCTCTCTCTCTCTCTCTCCATCTGGGAGAAGATAAATATATGTTTGAAGCTTGGCCATTTGTTGACGGAGAGAAGTTATTTCAAGCTCGGGACTGACAATGCCCTCTGCTCTCTTCCCCCCTCTCTCTCTCTCTCTAGACCTTCATGCCCTCCGATGAAGATGAACAAATCTGGGAAGATGAACATATATGAAGTGATGAACACACCCATCTCCGTAAAACCCCCTCCAAGTTATATTATTTACAGTTGAAACCCTTTCTGAATATAATTATTCTTTCCTTGATATTTACAGGGGGTAAAATAGACATTTGACATAATAACGGCTAAATCTAACGTTAAACATAAATATAACGTCCATCCAAAATATAAGGGGTTAATCTGTTAATTTACAAGAAATTCATCTTCAACCTTCAACCGAAATTCATTTCAAACCAAATAATCTCTCTTCAACCCAAATTAATTTCAAACCCATCAATCTCTCTCTCTCTCTTCAGTTTTGGGGTGGGTTCTTTTCGTACCCATACAAGATTCCAAGATCTGCAAGCTATGAAGATGAAGATTTGAACCCTACCCATGTAAGTCAAATCATTATACTCAAAGAGAGATTCGTTGGAATCTATGGCGGATTGTATGGAATCAGGCCGAAAAATGGAGGAGAAGCGGTGCCTTGTCGGACTTTAGAGAGATAAAGACTTGTTTTTTCTTCTTTTTTTTTTGTTAGTTTTTCCTGCTATCGATGGTGAATCGAGACGAAAGAAATAAAAAATTAGGGGAAAAGCTCACTAGATTTTGGAGAGAGCCGATCTTGAATGGATTAAACGAGACATGATCGTGTTCTTAGCAAGAGAAAAGCTTACGTGGGGAGGAGAAACAGAGAGTCTAAACAACATAAATAAACTGGGGTCAATTTATGAATCAATCGTTCCAAATAACAGCGATATTCGTCAAATTATCGACTGACTTCGAACTGAAGAGACGGCAGAAGC
Source organism: Codonopsis lanceolata (assembly GCA_013146195.2). Taxonomy (NCBI): domain Eukaryota; kingdom Viridiplantae; phylum Streptophyta; class Magnoliopsida; order Asterales; family Campanulaceae; genus Codonopsis; species Codonopsis lanceolata. The sequence continues at coordinate 37,618,150 of CM028377.1, read as the reverse complement.
ATCTTAGAGAATTGCAGAGAAGGAAAAGGCCAAGCATATGGAAGCAATGGAGACGGCAGAAGCATCTTAGAGAATTGCAGAACTGGAATTGTAGAGGAGAATAGTTACTGAAATGAGTGCCTTAAAAGACACACAGGACAATCACAAAGCATTGGACGATAATGTTGTATCCCAGAATGATTTTAGGTATTCGAGATACACGATTGACGAGATTGAAGAAGCAACTGAATTCTTTGCTCAATCTCAGAAGATAGGGGAAGAGGCTATGGTCTCGTCTTTAAGTGTACCCTTGACCACACACCAGTTGCAGTGAAGGTCTTACGTCTTGGTGTGAGGGAAAGGAAGAGAGAGAGAGAGAAGATTGGAGAGGGAAGGTTTCATTGCAAAGGGAAGTGAAAGAGAAGATTGTATGCGTCTCTGATCCTATTGACTGGCAACCCATATGATTTGGTCTTTTTGCAAAGGTCGAAGATGACCAAGTTTTTGAATTGACATAAACCCCCTTGTATTTTAAACTTTTTAAAAACTCATCCCCTAAGAAACTTGTTAGTGAGGATAATTTAGTTATATTGACAAATTTTGGACAGTAAAAGTAACGATGATGATGGTAAGGGAGAATTTGATCAAAAAAATTGAATTAAAGGAGAAAATGAATATGTTTTCAAATCCAAGGATCAAACTAATATTTTTGAAAAAATCGAGAGACCAAAATATTTATTAATTCTTAAAAAAATGTTACTTGTATGATTGGCAGGTTTAAACAGTTCAAGTGAAGGGGTTTGAACCAAGATGAGTTGATAATTTAAGTGTATCCACGTGTGTGTGTGCGAGAGAGAGAGAGAGAGAGAGAGAGAGACAGACAGAAACTCAAGACGTTTTTTATTTTTATCCAACTAGATATCCCAATGAATCTCATATAGGGAGAATTTGTTTTACCAAAAAGTTATTGTTAGTACCAGTGATACAAATTGTCTTGTGAATGAAAAAATTGAAAAGTCAATTATGTCCTTCTCAAGCAAAATTGTAATATTAGTGGTAAGTAGTAGACCTGTCAAATGGGCGCCCACTGGACTTTGCTTAATGGTGAGTCGGGCCGCAATAGTGACGGGACTCATAGAACTCAAGCAGGCACATGCACGCTTCGGTCTATGGATCAAAAAAAAAACTATTTTTTATTAAAAAGAACTCACAAATTAGCTAATAAAAGTTATATAGCACACCAAAACACACATATTTACCAAGGTTCTAAAAATCGTTAGGCGGCCGCTAGGTACCACACTAATGCCTAGCGCCTAAGGGACTAGTCGGGGCGTAATCAAGGCCTAGGCGGAGCCTAGAATTAAAACATAATTACAATTTTTTTGATAATTTATATCAAAGATCAAACATATTGACTACAATTTTTTTTTTTATTTGCCATTTTATCAAACACTTGTCTGTATAACAAAAATATACAAACATACCATTAATCCCAATTTTCAACAACTTCAAAGCAATAAATCAACCAAGTTTAGAACTAAAAACAAAAAAAAATATTACTACACCTACCTACTGCCCCTACAACCCACAGTCTAACATATCCTCCATAATCTCTTCTCATTCTAAATTTTGAGTCTCGAGACAACCCCCTTCTTCTTCATCTTTTTTTTTTCTTCTTTCTTCTATCTATCTGGCAGACCCGCAACCCTTGTTTCTTCCTTTCTTTTTTTTCTTCTCTCTCTCTCTCTCCGGCAGACCGACTCTCCTCATTTTTTCATCCTCCAATCTCTTTCCTCCTAGATCTAACTCTTTAATCTATCCTCTTTCGCATCCCACCGAATATCCACAAAATCAAACCTTTTTCTTTCTACCTCCCTCTCTGCCTCACGATTACCACTTCCCCTTCCTTCTCCAGTTCGCCCCCTTCCTTCTCCGATCACCGCATGCCATAAAATCAAAGCTACAAAAATAAATTAAGGTCGACGAGGTTTGGCGTAGGTGCCGACTTTGTCGAATAGGCGGCGACTAAGAAAGTCGCGGCGGTAAAAAGGGGCCTAGCGCCTAGGCGGGGCCTAGACGGAGCTAGGCGGGGAGTTTTAGAACACTGATATTTACTAGTCTAACCTACACAATTACAAAGTAAAAGTGCAACCAAAACAAAAATAAACAAATGTAGTAAGTTCAACAATTAAACGAAATAGAAACTAGAAAAATTATAGTGTTACAGACTAAAGAAAAAATACATGTGCTACTTGAAGGGTATTTTTTTCAAAAAAATTATAACCAAATTGAAGTTCATCATACTGTCCTCAATTTTCTAATATGTGTTTTGAGAGGATAGACAAAGTTTTTCGGGTTCTAGTTTGCAAAACCATACTAACTAGCAAATGTTCATTTTTTGATTCGTCCGACACAATCTAGTATTTAACTTTTATTTCTTATCAAGTTTATACTATTGAAGTTTTTTTATTAGCTAATATCAGATAGAGATACGCAATTGAATAGATCAGTTTCGATAAAATTACTAACCACAACCATACTAAACTAGATTGGAACTTGGAAGATCAACTCTAGTTCCTCTTTGTAAGTGTCACTTCCATCAATTTAGAATATGAGTTTCAATCAAAAAGAGAACAATGATTTGGAAATAGATCATACTGTGTTATAAATTCATCTAACCAAAAGAAAAAAAAAATAGTCTAAATGAATGTATAGTTTTTGCTTTTTAGGTTTTATGTTTTAGTTTTTAAATTTTTTAATTAAGTTTAACTTTGTCAATCGTACGATTGGGTTGGGCCGTGATTTTTGGCCTTTTCAAGAACGGGCCAAACACGACCCACGGGTCTATCGAGCCGGACCAGAGAGGCCCAGTTTTTTTGGGTCTTCTAATCTGAGGCTCAGGTCCTTAAAAAGTCGGGTGTGCTAGCCCGAGCCTATGGGTCGGGCTCAATTTTGATAGCTCTAGTAAGTAGTAACACTAGTAGTAAGTCTAACATTACCTTCTTTTTTATTTAAACGAATATTTAACGATTTTGTAGAAGATAACGGTACAGGGGACTAACAAAATGCCAAAAGTTGAATTCAAGGACCAATGTATAAAATGTTCAACATCTATAGCCATTATAGAAAGAAAAAAATGTAAGTTCTGGGCCAAAATTATTTATTAATACTAAGAAAAAATATAATAAAATGATAAAAGTAACTTTTTTAAAATAAATAAATTAGAAAGTATATTACTCCTATGTTCCTAAATAATCGCCATGTTTCACTTGACACACAAATTAAGAAAAATTAATTGACTTTAATATAAATATTGCTATCATTAATTGTTACCTTAAAAACCCTTGTATATGTGACTATAATTAAAGTATGAATAAAAAAAAAGATAACGTGGTAAAAGTGTTTTTTTAAATAAAAATTTTAAAAGAAATTATATTTTGAACTTGACAATTATTAAGGAATGATATTTTTTAGATTGGCTTCAAAAAGAAAAATAAATCATCTTTTAAAGCACGGAGTGACTCTAGTGAGTAATATTTTTTGGTATATAATTATAGAGTGACCCTAAGCGTAATACACATTTTACTAAACGTAACACCATTTAATATTAAAATTACTATAATGCCCTCACTATAATTAAAACAAAAAACCCCTTACTCCAATTAAAACAACCCCCACACACAATTTCCAGCCATTTCTCCAACTCTCTCTCACACTCTCACTCTCTCTACAAACATTCTATTTCACAACTCTCCACTACTACTCCTTTCACTCCCTTATGTTGAGAAATGGATTATAATCCCAACGAAGATGAAGATGTTTATGTGGATTTGCATTTTTCAAGTAAGATTCAATCCCCATATAATGTTTTATTTTATTTTAGATTGATTTTTATAGCAAATGTATCAACAACAAAAAATTAGAATCTGGACAAATAGTTGTTGTGCCTTAGCGGATCTTTTGCAATATTAATGTAGCAAGAACCTAGCGGATGTCAACCTAAAATTTCACTGCATGTATGCGACTCTTTTTTTAAATATTCGTTTTTCATGAAGGACCAAAAACCAAAAGCTACGTGATAGTATATCAGATATTTTTTCAAACAATCGTTGCTATGTGACGGCTGTTTTTAAATAGTGTCGCTACACATTGGCGGCTGTTTTATTTTTATGTTGAAATTATTATTTTTTTGAAAAAGTTTCTACAAAATTAGTAATAGGTAGTAGGATAATATAGAAACAGAAAAATACAATTGTCTTTCTTTAATATGTCATATTCTTATTTGTTTATAGGATTACCACTTTGAAAACAAGTTTTAACAATTTCGAATGTCTCTCTCTTTTTTTTTTTGTGACTGAGGAAAAATTTACTGATCTAAAAATGGTAGAACATTGAGTTAGAGATACCAGCCGTCCCGAGGAAATGTATTTTTACGTGAAGAGTGTTAAAAATAAAGATTATGAAACTCGTAAAATATGGCTCAGTTGTGAGAAGGGTGGAACGCCTCAATACAATGGTAAGAAAGCTTTGAAAAATGCAGTGTTCTAAAACTCCCCGCCTAGCTCCACCTAGGCCCCGCCTAGGCGCTAGGCCTTTCTCTACCGCCGCGACTTTCTTAGTCGCCGTCTAATCGACCAAGTCGGCGTCTACGCCAAACCTCGCCGACCTTAATTTATTTTTGTAGCTTTGATTTTGTGGCATGCGGTGACCGGAGAAGGAAGGGGGGACGAACTGGAGAAGGAAGGGGGAGTGATAATGGTGAGGCAGAGAGGGAGGTAATGGGGGGCGGACTAGAGTAATATATTTTTTTGTTTTTTGTTCTAAACTTGGCTGGTTTATTGCTTTGGGGTTATTGAGAATTGAGATTAATGGTAGGTTTGTATATTTTTGTTCATTTTACAAGTATAGACAAGTGTTTCATAAAATAAGAAACATAAAAAATTAAATTTGTATTCAATGTGTTTGATCTTTGATGTAAATTATAAAAAAAAATGGTAATTATGCCTTAATTCTAGGCCCCGATTATGCCCCGACTAGTCCCCTAGGCGCTAGGCGCTAGTGAACCGCCTAGCGACCGCCTAACGATTTTTAGAACCTTGGAAAAATGTAAAAAAGAATGGTTCGAAAAAGGTTGATTGTAAATTTGAAGTGTATTTGGTGGAATAAAAGGTGATGGTTGGAGAATTCAAGTTAGCGAGTTCAACAATTCTCACAACGCTCCACTGACAAGGGAAGAAAATTAGCACACTTTTGCAGCCAAGTTAACAAAGGCTGAGATTCAAAGGATTGATGAACTTTATAGTGCTAACGTGAAGCCAAAACGAATTTTAAATCTATTGAAGATTGAAAATCTTGATAACAAAAGTTTGAGAAAGCACGTGAAGAATGTCCTGGTAAATACCAGAAATAAGAAAATGGGATCTTAATAGAAAAAAATTGGGTATTTTTTCAATCAGATGAGGCAACGAGGATATACTTTTTTATATAGGACAGAAGAGAATACAAATGTATTGACTGACGTTATGTTTGCTCATTTGAAGACCCCTGACATGTTGGCCTTATTTCTGTATGTCCTTCGTATGGATGCAACATACAAGACTAATAAGTATGACATGTCATTATTGGAAATTATCAGAGTAACTTCTGTCAGGAAAAAATATCACGTTGTATTTACATTCTTGAAGTATGAAAGAAATGAAACATTCGATTGGGCATTACGTCAGTTGAGGGTTTGTTAGCTCATGTTCTACAACCGGATGATTGTCACGAATATGAAATTGGCTCTTATGAATGAAATTCGAGATAACTTACAGGGTCTCCCCATATGTTGTGTAAGAGGCATATAGCTAAGGATGTAGAGAAGTATATAAGAAACCTACTTGGAAAGAAAAGACATGTAGGCGAATATAGTTGAGTCCAAAACTTGGGATGATTACTCGTATTATAGTGATACGGTGTCAAAAATCTGAACACCAACAATCAGTTTCAACCCTCTTATATAGCCCCAAACCCGTCGCAAAGCTCTCTAAAAACTGTTTGTTTTTCTTTTCTTTAAATGAACTAGGCTGTCACAAAATAGAAACCCACAATTCCCTAACAATCTGTCAAGAAACTACTAGTTTGTTCCAGCTTTTTAGGCTGCCCAAACCTGCTCAAAAATCCCTGCTAAAACAGCCCTTAATCTAGCTTGTAACACTAGTTTCGATCAGCCCAAACACTATCCAAAACTGCTCGACTAGGCTGCCCGAACAAGACTCCGAAACAGCCCCGCAACAACCCACACAACACACACACGGCAATAACAAGAAAAAAAGGATAACGGACTCACCGATCGAACTTCACTCGTTCGACATAAAGAAATCCGACGGACAAATCAAACTCGGCTTCACTCACCTAGCTTGGATTGAACCGATTTTGAACACAAGAACGGGACTTGTTCTTGGGAGAGTTTTCTTCAAAACCAAAATTATATTCTGACGTGTATAATGAAAAGCAGGCCTTAAATAGGCTTTACAAAATTATCCTAATCTTGGAGAGAAAGTAATCCTAATTCTACCTACCATAAATAAGACTTCCTAATCAACTAAACCATTAAAAGTAAACCAACTTTTAAGGAAACAAAATAACAACTAGATAAATAAAAGATTTAATTAACACCCTAGTCTAATTAGAATTCCTTCATGCATGGCGGTTATCCCTTCCCACCTTCCAACCATGACTTCTTTTCCCTTTAGGATTGTGGAATTCGGCCCCCCTTTAATTCCCTTACAGCTGTGCCTTGTCCCAGCCATTGTATGGGCTGCCTTCCATGCAATCAGCCATACTAACCTTCCTTTGCACTTACCAAACCGTTGTAGCAGTGCCTTGCTTGACCTGACCGATTTGGACCCTCTTGTAAACCCGTGCCCCCTTAGTTCCAAGGAATGTGTCTTCTTTAGCCCGTTACCTTGCGAACCCAAATTACTGTAGTCCTCTTACCCGCACTATTCCAAATTGTCCCAAGTAAGTGCCTCCAATGCCAAGCCTTCCCAATCCGTGGCCTCCTTATTGTCTTTGTCAACCCATATCTTGTAATCCACCCAATTAGACCGAGCAATAACGACCCCCACAAATGACACTTGTTTATCTTTTCATTGATGATAATTCAACCATGCGTCCCTGTCATTAATTGGTCTAAAAACAACCTTTATGCACCATGAAATGTGGATTAGTTGAACAACTTCTTCGTTGTTTGAGTAAGCCTCTAAAGTCTCCCTTGCTCCCGCATCATATAGTGTAGTGATGAATGAAAGGTGCAGAATGTCCTAACGGTTGTCCAATATGTTACTTCTCAGTGGTTAGAGTCGTATACGGATAAATTTGTTTTTATTTGGACCAAGCTATACATGTATTTCAGCAATCGAACGACCAACAGGAAAAACTTATACTTTTTTATGAAATGTAATATTTTTATAAGTATACAAATTTATCATTTATGAACATTATGTAACCTTTTTGTTTGATGATATGTTGCAGAGTTGAGAATGTAAACTCCTAGTTTAAAGAGATGGTTATGCACGTCAGCTGGAGGTTTCAATCATATATTCGAGTAAATCCACTCCGTTATCGAGCTTCGATTCAATAAGATCCTGACTCAATTTGAACGGGATCTGAATGTAGTCAATCCTAACACAATATCAAATTATGTTCTCCATCGATTGAGATTTAAAGTATCATTTCATGTCATGAACTTACTACAAGACGAATGGAATACAAAACAGAAAGGAAAGACGCCAATTAACGGTGGCTTTGAGAGATGTGAGTGTTTATACAAGCTTACCTACGGTGTACCCTATTCCTATGAAATGTGGAGCCTGACGCATAAAAAGGTCCTGATTGAACCCCATGATATTCATGTGTTTTGGAGGACGTTGTATATGGACGGAGTTCAGGATATGAGTTAGATAAAAGAGTCTGCGACTGATTTGATAAAAAAAAACATTTTATCACATATAGAAGGGGCTCCTGAAGCACATTAATATCACTATGCTAGACAGCTCTTCAATTATGTATATCCCACCAAACATTCCCAATCCAAAAACTCGGTAACACAAAGGGCATCCAAAGAAGAACTCGACACAAAGAGACCCCTCAGGTTTAAATGTTAAATGTTTACGTTAAGTACTTTTAATGTTTGCAGTAAATACTTTAATTTTTAGAATTGACACCTAACCCTACAACATAATCGAGTTACGAGTATGCTAACCGCCAACCAAAAAGAGAATCAGGAGGAAGGGGTGGAGGGGTGGAGGGTGGAGGTGGAGGTAGAGGAAGAGGTCATAATTCATCAGTATCGACGGATAATTCAATTCCATATGCCTCTAAGTTTCCACCATTGATGATCCCTTATATATCAAGTATCGTAATGTCGAACCAGATGGAAATTGTGGTTTATGAGTTATTGCCCATTTTATTTACCAGGACGAAAAAAAATGTGATCAGGTGCGTAATAACTTGATGCAGGAAATGACTGAAACTCCAATATCTACGCAACATCAACTTGCTGGAGCATGATGTTCAAGAGGGTTACGTATAATTGACATAGGTCTCCGGTGCCATGTCGCCATTGGTTGAGTCCCGGCACACTCGGATATGTGATTGTTACACGGTATCCGAGGGTTGTGACATGTTTGCGCAATATGACGATTGGTTGCAATACATTGTTGTAGTTGGAAGCACGGTCTATTGATGGACAACCGCCAACCATAAGTATTGACTTTAGGTGGGTCCATACTACCCACTTCATAGCACTTACGATGAAACTCTCTAGTCCTCTAGCTTGTCTAGCCACACAACCAATATGGGAACATTTTTGTGACCCTACGATATGACATTGGCTGCCAATTTGGAATGATCGGTTAACTAGTTACCTTAGTTTAAAGACATAGCTTTGTTCATGAGATAGTGAATATTAACCCGTTTTGACGACTTGTCTTGCCCCCATCAACCACAACAAATAACTGATTGCCCTCGGTTCAAGTCTAACGGTTGGGGAAGCCAAACTATTCTGCAACGTCAAAAAATTAATACCACTAGACTTTACCTCAACTTCTATCTGAGAGATAGGCATGCGTAGGAGAGTGATAATCGCCGAGTTGATCATGCATAACTTAGTCTTAGCCAATATGGGTTTCCATGCAACTGAGATTTGTAATATTTAATAATCGTCATGCAATGTCTGCGTCATCTCCCTGAACTGTATTTGGAAACTGTTGGTTTCCGGATGCCATCGCTCAACGGACGTTGTTAACAACAACAAGTTTAGGTGCTGGAACTAATTCCTCAGGCGTCCCAACTAGCTATCATGTATCCACCCCATCATGGGACCATCGTTTATGTCCCACGGTAATGTTGTTTAGTGGTCAACGAAGCTATGACAACTCAATACTCGTCTCTCCTATTGAACATAACAAAATAATAGATCATCAACATTACAATACTACTAAGAAGTGAAAAAAAATGCATGAAATAGATGGTGTTATATGTAATTTACCAATACTATAGGGGAATACATGCAATTTACCAATACTATGGGATTATATGTAATTTACCAATACTATGAGGGTTATGTGTAATTTACCAATACAATAGTTGATCAATATGCCAACATAACTAAGAAGTTAAAATGCACAAAATACACAATGTTATATGTAACATAGTAATAATAAAAGGGGTTAAGTACAATTTACCAATATCATAAGGGGTTACACGTAATTTACCAATACTATGGGGGGTTATGTATAATAAATTGAATTACCAAGTCGTACCACATTGTAAATGTAACATAGCCAAGAAATCCAGTAAGTATCTCTAGGTTATGGGGGGCCCTAGATGTGAATCCATCAATATTCAACCATGCTCATCATCGTCCTCATTATCATCACCACCACCATCACCACGACCTCCTACTCTACCTCTGCTAAGTTCTCGGTCACCTCTTTATCGTCGAACTTCACCCAAATCCTCTCCTAATCCTCAACTACATGTCGAGATCTATGTTGCAGTGCTTTGAATACATCAGCAATCAATGGACCCTTCCCTCGCCCATGTATCATGCTCAAACCACCCTTGCCACTACCACTCACCCCACCCATATCAAATATCGAAGCACCCATGTGGCTGCCACTTGCCCCACTCATGCCTCTACCACCCGAGTCACTCACATGAAATCACGGCTCGTACGTCATATGTAATGAGGCCTCTTATCTCCTCATCCACTCTCGATATAGGTGAAAGACCATTCTGCATTGATGGAGTAGAAATATGAGGCGCGAATGGAGTACCCACATCAATTATGTGGACTGGATTACTCATATGATCTCGTGGATGGGAATCCGCATATAATATGCACGGACGGGAGACTATGTGACATAAGCCCGATGTGTCTGATCATTGGTTCTCATGCGTGTCAAAGCAGTCACAACCATGTTATGTACTCCACTCCGATCATCCTCTGGCTCTGGTGTCGGATACTTTCCTCGTCCACGTCGACCTCTTCATGCCATCTATTTAAAAAAAAATAGAAAACTTAGGTTATGTTTGATAAAAATAAATGTAAAAATATTATATATATATATATATAATATAAAAAATAGATAAATAATTATTCAAAGAAAAACAAAACACCCGCTAGAAGATAACGAATGTTTTCAAAAACATCTGTTTGGTCGTCACGGCTGTTTGCCAAAAAACAAAAACAATTTGCAGGTAGTTTGAAATAGGTTCGTCAAAATTTTGCGAAAACATTTTAAAAAAAGACGCACATACTTACCAAATATTTTGCCAAAATTCCGCTGTGATCTAGGGGATGTAACTATGAAGCTCCGATGTTCCTTAGCGGATGTTTCTTCAGAAAGCACCGTTTAGCAGCTGCTTGAGGATAGAGAGAGAGGGAGAATGAAGATTCTAAGAAATGAATCAAAATGAAAGAATTTTTTTGTTTTTGTTTTAATTTGACGGAGGTTTGTTGTAACTAGGGGTGTAAATCGGAATCATCAAACCATGGAACCGAACCAAACCAAACCAGTCGGTTTTGGTAGAAGACGGTTCGGTTTCGGTTTCAGAAATTGGAAAACCACCCAGCTCGATTCGGTTCACGGTTTTTAGTATTAAACCACCAAACCAAACCAAACCAACATATATATTTTTATTTATTTATTATACAATATATATTATATTACATTTGTTAACTATTTTGAACATTTGAATCATCTTATATGCATAATCTAGGCCTTTGATTTAGTCATTATATATATATATATATATATAGACATACTAAACCAAACAAAATCTTGATTATTGGAGAACTATTATTTCTTCAATTGTTTGTGTTTATTTTAAAGAATTTGTATTGTTTTCTTTATGATAATTTGTTGTTAGTTGGTTATTTCCTAATTTTGATGTTAATTCCAAATTAAAATATTATTTTTATTGTTATTTTTAATGTTGGTTAATTTGATTAAAAATAATTTATATAAACCAAAAAACCGAACCAAACCAAATCGAATGATTCGGTTCGATTCGATTCCAAACCTTACCCAGTTTGGTTCGATTCGAGATTTTTTAAACCAATAAAAGATGGTTCGATTTTTAATTTTGGCATAAACCAAATCAAGGCGAACCACTTACCCCTTTGTTGTAGCAATTTTTTTTGTTATAGGAGGTAATGGGATGAACTGATGTAAGGTAGTTAGGAAGTTTGTTATTAAATAGTGTTACTTTTAGTAAATTTTGTGTTAGTAAAATGATAACTATATTCTGACCTTTTGGTTCATGTCAAAAAATTTTTTTAATACCAGTACGTAGTAGCATAAAGGAGCCATGCTTCGTCACATGACGAGCTTACTCAGAATAGATCCATATCCAATCACCTATCTGCATTACATATTTACATGGAAACAAAGTCAAAGTCTGAGACTCTCAACCGTTGATTAAGAAACTCTAGTCAACCTTATCCTACACTGTCAAACAGAAGAATAGCCCTAGGCAAAACGCGAAAAAGGTCATTTACATATTGCCACATCCTTCAAGTGGGGCCCATAGAACGGTGATGGAAAGGAGTCGGCCTCGTGGCCCTCATCACCCACTCCCAAACAAAGAAAATTGAAACAAAGCATTTATTAATCAAAATATCTATATATATCTATATCTATATATATATATATATATATATTACAAATAAACTAGGTAATTGATTAGGGCTATTCAGAGATCAGGATTTATTTTTTTTACTATTATCCTACGGTTGTCATTTATTTGGGTAACCTCCTCTTCTGGGTTTCCTTATACTGTTAGAATTATGTTTTCTTATAAAACAACTAGGTAAATTGACTAAAACTATTCAGAGATTGAGATTAGATTATCTTTAAAAATTTAATGGTTGAGATTCACCCTCACATTCACATATGTGAATAGTTATATATTTTTAACCCCCTACAATTAATATTATGAGTAGTCACCCCTTTTTCTTCTCCATATATTTTATCTTCATATTACAAAATCGCACTCTGCGATTAGTCTTTTGATCAATCACCCCTTATAAAATATCAGTCCCTCAACTATCACTTGAAGCAATATACCCCTCAACTGTAATATTTTTTAAATAACACTTTCTATTTAGATACAGTCATTTGAATTGATGAAATCATATATACTGGTACCGTGTCATAGGCACAGAGATGCCAAAACACGTGTGTAATTGGTAAAAGCTAATTATATGCTGAGATTAATTCTTTTACTGCAATCCTACGCTCTACATTTAATCTAAATTGTAAACGTGTGACAGACATCTACTTTTTCCAGTTTTACTGCTTCTTTTTCTTCCAAAAATAGATAATTGTTCCAATAAAGACATATTCTACGACTTACTTATTATTTACGGTTTTACAGTTTTACATTTATTATTTTATGATTTTACCGATATTGTTTTACTGAGATTTATTGTTTTAACGTGCTTAACTAATCAATTTAATTTTAGTCAAGCAGTAAGTTTTGAATATTTGTATTTTAATTTTTTTCTTTTTAATTATTATCTTAATTAACTTAATCAATTTAATTTTTTTCCGACCCGCAATTTCGTATACAAATAAAAAAAATCGTAAGTTTTGTAATTTGAAATTTTTTTTTCTTTTTAACTGTTATCGTAATTAACTTAATCAATTTAATTTTTGTTCGGCCCCTTTTTTTGTTCGACAATTTAATTTTTTTTTCCGGCCCGCAATTTCTTATACAAATAAAAAAATCATAAGTTTTGTTCGGCCCGTTTTTTTGGTCGGCCCACAATTTCGTGTACAAATTAATGAATTATTAATTAATCCCTCTGTTCCGGACAAAGAGACCTTTACGGTTTTACAAATATTTAGTTGTAATTTCTTAATTAATTTTTTTCATCATGCTCGGTTCATACATTGATCACGCTCTTACTGGCACCGTGTCATCGGCATGGGCACGAGTTTATTTTTATAGAATGTTGGACATCTTCTCATTGTTGTGGTTTCGTTTGTTGGGGTATGTGTATTGGTTTCCATTGATTTAATTACCATTTTTTTAGCTTTTAGGGTTGATTAATTTGGATCAAATGCATCTTCGTTTGCCTGTTAGATTTTGTATGATAATATGTTGTAGGATTCGAGTTTTGTAGATGAAGCAGAAAATTTGGTTAATTGAATATGTTTGAATTTTCTTTGTCTCATGTGTAGGTGGAAATAATAGACAAAGTTATTGCATTTCATGTTTACAAAGTTAAGCAAAAACCCCCAGAAGAAGAAGACTGAGTTTTCGTTATTGAGAAAACAATTAATTTTTTTTATATTTTAACAATAGTTACAATTAAAATATATATTTCTGGATTTTCTTATAAAATAAATATCGAAGTAAAATGTTTTATTTTGTTAGGTATTTGGGTTCATTTCCACATTATTTCATTTATTGATAAATTCCCAAACTGGCGTTGTGCCATCGACACGAGCATATATAAGCTAGGTAGTTTAAAACTGGTAAAATCACGTCAAAATATAATTTCCAAAAAAAGAAAGTCATCTTTAATAAATATTATTCTCTCCGTTTCAGCAAAAAGTTCATTATCTTATTTTCGAGATATTTCATTCTAATTGCTTGTTTGGTAGTTGGATAAGGATAAACAATATTATTAATCTCAGCACTATTAGTGCCTTTACTATTAATCATCACTTGTATATCGGGGTAGTTTTGAGATTACGAATGTTAATCCCAATTTTTTTTAGTGAGGGCGCTAATAATATCACTCTCTCCCTTAGTATTAATAATGAGGGGATAATGATTTTATCCGAATAACTCGTGCTATTAGTCCCGACCACCTATTGCGTACCAAACATCAGGCAACTCGGTTTATTAGGTCTCGTCTGGTGCAACGTTTTGAAAACGCAGTATTTTCAAAACGAAATTTTTTTCTTGTAAACATGTTTAGAAAACTATTTCAAAACGCTATTTTCATAAACAAAATAGTTGTAAACGCAACATATTTTTAAAACACTCCAAATTGGAGCGTTTTAAAACGTTGCACATTTTTAAAACGCTGCGTTTTAAAACGTTGTATTGAAACACTTTGAAAGAGAAAACGCTGTGTTTTTTACCAACGTTTTGGTCAAAACGCTCCACCAAACAAACACTTAATCCTATCTGGCTTTAATCCTGACTACCAAACGACACCTAATAGTCTATTTTAAAAAATTATACTTACAATTTCTATAATATTTTATCATTACCCTCCACTTGTGTTGTATATACATTGTTTTTGCTTAACTATTTTTGTAATTATGAAAAACTTTAATGGCATTAATATATCTCTTAATAATTATAATTTTCAGATGATAACTCTTTGGATGGAACGGATGAAGTAATATATAAGGGCATCCTCAATGCTAGCTGATTCTTAGCTGGGTCTCACTGCCACCTACACATTTTAAGAATTTCTTATTCTAAGAATTTATCTTCACATTGCTACTCATTCTTCCCTTAATTCTTAGTTAGGTCCCACTACCAAATCATCCACTTTATTTGCACATTTTAAGAATTTCTTACTCTAAGAATTTATCTTCCCATTGCTACTCATTCTTCCCTTAATTCTTAGTTAGGTCCCACTACCAAATCATCCACTTTATTTGTACAACTTTTTTTATTTCAATACTTTGTAAATTAATTAATTAAATTAATTAATTCGTTTATAATTTTAATTGTAATATTAAATAGTACAAATAAATTTTAAAACAAATATATTAATTTTAAAAATTACATTAAAACACCAATAATTAAAATTACATTATAACATCAATAATTAAAATTACATTAAAACATCAATAATAAAAATTACATTAAAACATCAATAATAAAAATTACATTAAAACATCATAACACAGAAAATTTAGTCATCACTAGTTCTCAT
This sequence comes from Codonopsis lanceolata, assembly GCA_013146195.2. Classification (NCBI taxonomy): domain Eukaryota; kingdom Viridiplantae; phylum Streptophyta; class Magnoliopsida; order Asterales; family Campanulaceae; genus Codonopsis; species Codonopsis lanceolata. The sequence goes on along the minus strand of CM028377.1, from coordinate 37,602,714 downwards.
CGTAACGAGCCCATATATGCTCAACCAAGTCGTGGCGAAGTTCATGATACCGATTGCTATCACGTAGCTCGTTATTTCGCTTCAAATAATCTGTGAATGCTTGGGTTGAGCCATAGTTGGCTTCTGTAGGGGAATCTTCTGTATCATCAGCCTAGTTCGTAACGTGATCACCCTCATCCTCGACAATCATGTTGTGTAGAATAATGCATGTTTGCATAATTTCTTTCAAGTTACTTCTATAACAAGATCGAGTAGGACCTTTTACAATCGCCCACCTTGATTGGAGTATTGCAAATGCCCGTTCGATGTCTTTTCTTGCTGCCTCTAGTCTTTCCTTGAATTTCTTTCTTTTAGGATCCGTCGGGCACGAAAAATTCTTCACAAAAGTAGCCCAATTCGGATAAATTTCATCTACTAGGTAGTATCCTTTTGTATAATGTGTGTTATTAACTACAAAATCAATAGGCGGTGCAGTTCCTTCGAGTACGGTACTGAATAAAGGTGACTTATATAGCATATTAAGATCATTACGAGAACCCGCGACCCCGAAAAATACATGCCATATCCATAGATCTGCAGACGCAACCGCTTCAAGCACAATTGTTGGCTTTGCATGACCTCTTGTAAATTTCCTTTGCCAAGCAACTGGGCAGTTTTTCCATTCCCAGTGCATACAATTAAGACTTCCTAACATACCTGGAAATCCGTGCCTCTGTTCGTGCATTTGGAGAAGACGTTGTGTATCATCGGCATTTGGTCTTCTCAAGTATTGATTTCCAAACAATTGAACAACACAATTGCAGAAGTTGAACAAGCATTCCATGGCAGTTGTTTCAGCCAATCATAGATACCCGTCGAGATGGTTGGCCGGAACTCCATAAGCCAACTGACGGATAGCCGCCGTGCATTTTTGAATTGGTGACATACCTCTTCTTCCAACTGCATCCAACCTCATTTGAAACTATTGTGAATGATTCTCCAATGCAGTAACTACCCGAAGGAATAAGCTCTTATGCATTCGAAAACGTCGGCGGAACATGTTATCAGGATATAATGGCTGACTTGAGAAGTAATCATTGACAAGTTGAGTGTGTCCAATTTCATGCTTTCGATCTAAATACCTCATTTTCCTTCGTGTTCTACTGGTTTGCGCTTTCACCGATTCGAGTAATCGTTCGTGTTGTTGAACTATCGCCTCCATTAGTTCATCACCTAGAGATTCATCGGAGCTGGTTGAGGAATAAGTATTTAGGCTACTGAAAGACATCTTTTGTGGTAAAATGATAATTGGTTCGTAAAAAAATTCTTGCAGTTTGAAGATGTCTAATACTAGTAATCTATATATAACATTAGTTTGTAACGGCTAATTTATAACGGCTATTTTACAACGGCTAGTTTGTAACAGCTATTTTACAACGGCTAGTTTATAGCGGCTATTTTACAACGGCTAGTTTGTAACGATTATTTTCTAAATTTTCCAATGCAGTAAAATATTACATATTAAAACACCAATAATTAAAATTACATTAAAATACAAATAATTAAAATTACATTCAAACACCAATAATAAAAATTACATTAAAATGCGAATACTTCAACATTATCGGGGATACGAGAATTTTGATTTTTGGGAAGATTTGGTGGGTATTGAGGGGTAGATGAAAATTGAGAATGTGGAACATTATCGGGGATACGAGAATTTTGATTTTCTTCAACATTTGAAGAATTAAAAAAATTCTTCAAAAAATTAGTCATATTTTTCATCCATTTGATAATGAAGAAAAACTGATGATATAAAAATTGATGAGATAAAACAATTAAAATAATATAGAGAATTTGTAGAGAGAATAGATTGAGAATGAAAATTTTGGAAGAAGTTGGGGTTTATATAGGAAGAAAAATGAAGTAAAAATGGTGAAAATTAAAATAAAAAAAAGTGAAAAAAAAACTGACAAAAAAATCAAACGGCAAAAAAATTGAAAAAATGATCCGCTGAAAAACGGTCAAAAGTTGAAATGGTTTTTTTTAAAAAAAAAATTACACCAAAACCGTTCAAACAAGGAAGAGAAAAGGAGTACAATAATGTGGGTCCCACAAAACTTTGAGCTCACACAACTTTTGGGAGATGTGGTACACTCTCCATTATTTGACAAGAAGTGTGGTTCACTTGCTTTTGGTGTGAGTAGAGAATTATTTTGCTGCATTCTTAGAGAATTCTTCGTTAAGAATTCAACCCCACTTATTCTTATAAGAATGGAGCCACAATGGGGGGTTGTTCTTGCCTTATAAGAATTAGCATAAGAACACCCCCAATGAGGATGCCCTAAGGTAGCATGTATTAATAACACAAATCTCATTAATTGATTACTCAACTCTCAAGTAAACATGACTATGAAAATTTATAAATTTGTAAAAATATTTTGAAAAGTTATTGTACTAAAAAAATTCAAGTATATTATAATTACTCGCGATTTAGTACAATATATTGACATAACTAACAAAGTATATAAAAAGACGATAAATATCTAAAATATTTATTCATTTCATCACATCTGAAATTTTTATAACAAAAAAAAACTAACTTTATTTTCTTATTTCTTGAAAATACAAAAAAAAAATCTTGAATATACAAATATCTAATTTAAAAATCATTTTTGTTTTTAATAGGTTGCTCCCTTAATCATATTTTTTCTATATTTTTTATAATCTTCGTCTTATTTGAGTATAATTTAACTAAAAGAAATATATATATATATATATATATATATGTGTGTGTGTGTGTGTGTGTGTGTGTGTGTGCATTTAACGCAACAGTGTAAAACTAATTGGTGTTAATGTTAAGGTTGGAAAATAATCAAAATATTTGGTGAAACATTGATATTGCTGGGATTTATTAATCATTTAAAACGAGAGCTTATGGTATTTTTATAAACAAATGTCAAAATGGTTTGATGGTTAAGCAACAATGATTGGGATGTTCATCTCGTAAAATGTCAAATTTGATATGACTGTTTAAAAGTTTAAATAAATTTGATTTAACGAAAATAATGCTAAAACTTTTAAACGTAGAAATATTACAAACTTGAATTCGTAATATCATACGTCTTAATAATATAATGTATCAATAACTTTGTTAATGTGAATAGTAAGATCGTAGATAAAATTACTTATGTTCTGCATTGTTACTACTTACTAGAGGGTCATATCACATCAACATTATAAATGTTACCTTTAATATTTATTTATTAAGGTGATAGATGAATTAAGCCTCGTAATTGAATGAGTTGGGTTGGGTTTGAGTTAGGTTGGAATAGGTAATAGGTTGAAACAGATCGAAACTCATTAGAACTCAAATGTCAAAAGGGTTAAAATGGGTTGAGTCAGAATGAATCGGGTTGAAATAAGTAACAGGTTAAAACGGGTCGACCCGTCTCTCTCCAAAAACATCAATTTATAGCATAAAATGTCACGGGTCGAAATGGATAGCGGGTCCGATCCACTTTATCCCGACCTGACCCGACCTAACACATTAATATTATTGGATCGAAACGGGTTACCCGCTTCAACCCAAAAATATTAATGAGTTGAGTTAGGTTGGATAATTAGTGGGTTGGGTTGAGTTGGATGGGTTAATGGGTAATGAGTTATAATTGTTAGGCCTACGTAACTACGAAATATAACAATATGTTTTTAAAAATTGTCTTCATTTTTTTCATAATATTTTAAAATAAGAAAAATGGTTAATTTTGTTATTGTACTTTGATCGACCGTTACATTTTGGCACTGTACTATTTTTCGAGCAAAATTACCATTATACTTGAAAAGTAAGATACAATTTTGTTATTATAACTAATTGTTATTTAATTTTTAACGAAATTAATTTCAGTTGTCCCCCCTAAGGTTTTTTAAATATAGGAAGATATTTAATGATAGTTGAAGTTAAAAATTAAATGATTTACCGGCTGAGATTAAATTTTAAAAAAATATTTAATAGTTGAGTTTAGTGGTTATCCTTTTTATTAATAAATTAGTTATTAAAATATTAAAGAATTACTTAATAATTATTAAAAATAAATTAATAAAAAAGTATTTAATTAAATTTTAATAAATTAATAAATTATTAAAATATATTTACAAACTAATAACTATTATTAAATAAAACATATTGAACATATATCATTAAATAACATTAAAAAACTGTAAGAAAAATTGTTCTTATAAAAAAAGAGTATTATTCATAAAAAAATTAACATATCACAATTTTCATGGTGGATATTATATGTTGAACTAAATGTTTTTTTTTATAATCTTATATTTACAATTATTATTTACAGATTTTGAAAAAAAATTAATACAAAAATAAGTTATACTTTTAATCAATTTTCTTTACAAATTAAATTACATTTAGTGAATGAGTGTTAGCAACTAGATTTAGTGAATGAAAATTTTCAAAATTTATTAATGATTAGATTTATTTTAAAATTATTATGTTTTAATATTAGTATATTTTTATTATATTATTCATTAAGATAAAATGTATATAATAATTAATTTAAATATTTTCTCTCATTTTTTATTCAATCAATGTATCTTTTCTTCTTATTTATATTTTTTATATTTCATTAATTCTTTCATTTTTTGTTTATAAAACAGTATCTTTTTTTAACCCTTAAAAGCCACAAAAAAGGACCCCCTTATAATTTAAAAACAAAAAAATCATATACTTTTAACATCAACAATTATTAAGTATCTTTCAACATCTTAAAAACCTTTAAGGGAGGCAATTGGAATTAATTCCGTTAAAATTAGATGACAGTTAGAATAGTAGTGAAATTACATCTATTTTTAAAAGTACAATGATAATTTCGCTCATAAAATAGTACATGTACAAAATATAAAGATTTGTGAAAATACATCGACAAAATTAACTATTTTTCCTTTTAAAATATGATAGAAAATGGAGGAAAGACAAGTGAGATCAAAAAGAGAAAATTCAATCACAAACTAAGCAATTAAATTGCAAAAAAGAAAACTCCCAAAAAAGCAATATGCCAAAAAATTTCCAAGATGTGTCTCCATATTACGTTGGGGATGCGACTAATACTCACTCGCAATACTTGGTCTGCTACTGTGTTAAGAAATTTGTGTTTGATGAGAGCCAAATGCATAAAGTTTTGTTAAATAGATCGTTCTACACAAGAATTTAGTGATGATCAAACTACTAAACCAAAAAACGTCAAAGAAATTTGAATACAAATAAAGCAAACATGGCTTAATTGGCTATGGAGTGAGCGTATTATAAGAGTTCTAAGATTTATAGTTTTAATCTCTAAATAATTATCCGTTGATTTTGTATCAGAATTATATATATATATATTTTTTTGTATGTCTCCTGTAAAACCGTTTTATGGATCTTAATTCGTAAGATGGAGTATCACTCTCTCACAGCCTAACCCACCATAGTTGGTCGGATAATTATGATTCATCTTACTAAAATATCCATAAAATCGTCTCACACAAGTTTTTGTCATTTTTTTTGTTGCTTTAGAACTCCGTTTAGAATTATTCAACGAAGCATAGGGGTTATGTAGTTCAAGTAACGGTTACCTTTGTTTTCTAATTTATTTTTACTTGAATTTGATTCTTGTGGGCGATATTTACAAAATCATACCAAATGTGAATTTCTCATGAAATAACTTCGTTTTAAGCTTTGTTCAAAAAAAGGAATAAAAGAAAGGAGCTCTAAATGAGAGTGTCTTAAGTAGGAATTCTTAGTTTTGAACACTTAACCTTTAACCGTACCTTAAAATGTATTACTCTCTCCGTCCCTAAATTATCGTCTTCCTTTCTTTTTCGTCTGTCCCAAAATAATTGTCCAGTTTGAAACTTATTTTTTAAAACATCACTTTTACCACTTTACCCATACTTTTTCACTCTACTTTAATTATGGGCCACATACACCTGAGTTTTAAAGGAAACTATACATTAAATCAATATAAATAATCAAGTCAATTGTTTTTTCTTAAACTGTGCACCAAGTCAACTAGGAAGATTATTTAGAGACGGAGGGAGTAATAAATGTTCTACTAATACAAATACCTTCAAAACACACACAATCCGTTATAATTGGCACAAAAAAAAAAGTGAATTTTTTAGCCTATTTACAAATCACTCAAAGAATTCATACATGGTATAGATAGACGTGGACATACGGATACGGTTCACGGTTCTGGAATCGGCGGTTCTTAGAGGGAAAAATGTTGAATCAGATTCAAATCGAGAACCGACACGGTTTGGTTTTGAACCGTGAACTGTTTTCACGGTTCACCAAATTTAAATTTTTTAAAAAAAAACTTTATATTTTTGATTTTTTTATTTTTATAAAAACTATGTTTAAACATTTGTAAAAAAAATTCTGTAAATATTTTTTGAATTTTTAAAAGTGACAAAATTTCATTATTTTAACTTTGTGTAAACATTTTTTACTTTGTAAAATATCAACAATATTTTGTAAAAAAAACAAGGACGGTACCCTGACCAATTTTATTAATATAATAAAAAATTACAATGAGGGGACCACCAATGAACTAAAGCCAAAGGAGCTTTATTTTTAAATTACAATTTTTTTCAATAAATAAAAAAATATAATCTTAAAATTATAACTTACAATCTATAAATTAAAAATTCTAATCTAAGTTATAACTTACAATCTACCTTGTCTTGTGTTCAAGCCATTTATTTAACCTAATCGCCACCAAAAATTGAAATTTTAAATTTTTTGGACTCAATTGAGATCTTCTTTCATCTAAAACGTAGTCGGAGACGTTAAATGTATGTTCAATGACGACGGTTGAGACATGAGCAGCTAGGACCTCATTTGCAATTAATGATAGAGTTGGATAATTTTAGCCCTTTTTTTAATATTATGGTGTATCATCAAAACTGATATTATGTTCATAATTGGTTTAACTTTATCACGTAAAAGTCGTCAAACCATTATGCACACACAAATTTAAAATATGATATATGTATCTAACATGAAAATTTTTATCACAAATTGATGGTTGACAAAATGAAATGAGTTCGGATAAAGTAGCAATATAATTTGATGTTTTACCAAATCCAATTTAAAATATTTTTTTATCTAAACCATATTCTTTTAAAACATTCATAATTTTTGCGGAAATATTACGAGTATTATATGGAGTATCAAAATCTTTAAGTTCAATTAATCGTTTTTGCGTTTTCCATGAGTTATCAATCCAATGACATTTAAATGCTATATAATCATGTCGTTGCCATTTATCATTCTAAATATCTATACATATTGAAACTTTTTGCAATAAATTTATAAATATAGTAATTAATATCTTTTTTCCTTACATGCAAATAATTTTTGTGTTACGAGTAACCATATTCTTATGAATTTCTTTAGCGGCATGATTCAATGATAATTGTGCAAAATTTGTCCATAAAACATCATTTACAAAATTAAACGGTAGACCTTTAGTACAAATCAAATTTACCATTTGTTTTCTATACATACCTTTGGTAAATTTAAATATAGAAGATGTATCTTGTTGAGATGATCTCGCAACTCCCGTGATTTGTGTTTGACCTTCTTCCATTCACATCTTATCAGGATCCTTCTTCCTTATCTGCTTCTTATGCGTGTCATATCTATTTCTAGTTTTGAAGCTAAATAGGGTGTTGCAATATTTACATGTGACTAGGAAATTCTTATCTTCAAGATACGTTTTTGTATAATGCAACGTGAATATATATCGGATTGTCTCGTTGTTCTACCTTGAACTCAACCTCTTGTTGTTCCACCTTGGCCTTCAGTTTGAGTAATACTCTCTTGAGTACGAGGGTGAGTTTCAGAGGTGTGGGGATTAACCGGCTCATCACTCTTTGGATTGTTAACATCATATTCGTTATCGCTAAAATCTAAATTAATCGTGGCATGTCTAAAATTTGCCAAAAAGTATCTTTGGGATCAACTTTTATCGGCTTGGGGATTTGGGGTCCTTGGAAAATTTTGTCTTTTCCCTTGTTCATACCGGATCGAGAAGAAGACATTTTTTTTGTAATAAAATAATTAAATAATGTAATACAACGTAGTTAATAGTATAAATTAATAACTACTAAACAATTAAAATTGTAATTAATTTTAAATATAGTAATTAACAACAATTAATGTATAATATTAAAACAAAATTATTATGATTTCTTGATAATTAATAAATAACGTAAACAATAGTAGTTGATACTTAATAATAATATAGATAATTAAAACGTTGATATAATGTATAGTACTTAATAATAATATATAATTACAACAAAAAACTTAGTTAATAAAAATAATTAGTAAACTTACTAAATAATTGGAGAGTTATAACTTGTAATAAATATTATATATAATTACAACAAAACTTGGAAAGTTTTAAAATAATTGGAGAGTTTTATAATTGAGAGAATCTTAGTTAAAGATAAAAATAATTTTTTAGTAAACTTACTAAATAATTGGAGAGTTATAACTTGTAGGTAACACACTTGGAAAGTTTTAAAATAATTGGAGAGTTTTATAATTGAGAGAATCAATTTCGTTTTTTTTTTCATAAACCCCCCCCCAAACGGTTATAAGACCATTCTGCACCCTAGATGCAATCTGGGTCGTCCAATTCGATCCAACATCTTTTTTTCAAAATCTTACTATTGGAATCGTCGGTTCACGATTCAGAACTATCAGTTCACCAAATTTGAAATACACGAACCTTTTCGAAACCGATAAACCTCTCTGATGACAATTCGATTTGATGCGGTTCAGTTCACGGTTCGAACCGTGAATCAATTATGTCTCAAACAAAAAACTAGTAAAATTTTACTCACAATTAAAACATAATTGACAAAAATATGAAAACTAACTACCTAACATAGAAGGACAAGGTTTAATGAACTCAAACAAAAAACTGAGTAAAATTTTACTGCTCCAAAAATTTGATAACATAATTGACAATTCAAAATAAGAAAACTATCTTCCTAACATAGTTTCTAAGGACAAGGTAATTACCATTTGACCATCTAATGACTGCTCCACAAATTGCTCGACGACGGACTCTTTACAAAAACTAAGAGGGCCAATGAACCTGCTAAATGAATTCCATGGGCCAACAAGGCGAAATGGAAAACAAATTGCTCGACGACGGACTTTCCTACCCAGCTACTTACGTTTTTTAAATTATCGTTTTAAGAGGGCCAATGAACCTGCTAAATGAATTATTTTTCTTTTAGGAAAATATTTTTATCATTTATCCTTATTTTTATATATATTTTAATTATGGGCCAACAAGGCGAAATGGAAAACAAGCATTTCCTACCCAGCTAAACCACACATTTCGCCAAATATATACAAAAACGCGGAGAAATTAAAGATGATAATAATTCGAAAACGGAAGGAGTTTCGCCATTTATTCATACATATTTTAATTATGGCACACACCCACCCACCAAGGATAAAAAATCATTATACTAATTTTGTTCAAGCGTATTAATGGAAACGCGGAAGGAGTTTAATGATATTAAAATATTATGCAGTTATACACCAAATAGGTTTGTGAGTTTGAGTCCCCATGTGTGTAAATGGGGAACTAATATTCATTTTATATTTGATATTAAAATATTATGCTTTTGGCAAAACACCTTTAATGATAAGATGTTTCACTTCTCTTTTGGTTTGTGAGTTTGAGTCAAAACACACCTTGTGTAAATGGGGAACGATAATATTCATTCTCTTTTGAAATTAGGCCTCACCGAAAACCAAAGGCAAAATTTTCGAAAATTGAGATGACTTATCTTGCACGTTATCTTGACCGTTAACCTTTGATTACTTATCTTCGAAATCAAATACCGCCATCGTCTTCAAATTACAACGAAATCAAATCTAGATTTTCTAAAGACTCAATCAACGGATCTTCCATCAATATGAGTATTGATTCGAAACAAAGGAAAATAAATTCTAACAAATTCACATGACTAAATTCAAGCGTCGATGATTAACCAAATAACAAATTCCATTATCGAGCATAAATTCTCGATGATAACCAAATCTTTATCGAGCATGAAGAACTCTCTCTCACAAGCACAAACTTCGGATGGATGGATTACTCCATCGTTTCCAACTCTTTCCCTCTCACACAAAAAGCCTGAGCCGAAAGATAAGGAAAGATCAAACCCAGATCTTGAATTTTTCATCTTTCCCTCTCAATTAATCTAGAACACAAACTATGGAGATTGTGCGAGGGTCTGGAGACGGGGCTCGCTTGGAGTAGAAACGACCCGTAGGCTGGCCTTGCAATCTTTGGTCGATGGAGGAGATGCAATCATAGCTGTTGGCGAAGGTGGATCGCTCTGTAGTTTGATTTGAGGGAGCGAGATGATGGTGATGATGGTGATGGCCGAAGATGTCGATGAGAGATATAGCGTGAAGAGTTGTTGTGTGATGGAGGCGGTGGTGGATCCGGATCTAACAAATCTAGAGATGGTGGTGGGGTTTCGATGGATTCTTCCTTGGTTTCACACTAGACGGCGATTGCGAACAGGCAGGCAGGCGGATTGATTGTATTGGTTTGATTGGCGAAGGAGAAGGCTTGACTAGGAAAGGCTAGGGTTTGGGAGACAGAATTGGCTGACGAAGGGAGACCGTTGGTCGTGAGAATACCAAGGCGGCATCGTGAATCTATAAGCATACGGACTACAGAGAGAGATATAGAGACGGACGATTGATTATGGAATGAGGAGAGAAATGAGGGAGGCGAGAGCGGCGGCAGATTGACGTCGATCGTCGGAATCGTTTTCCCATCTTTCTTTCCGATTTCGTTTTCTTCGTATGTTCCTTCTTCAACAAACCAATCTGCAAATTTTGATATCACATTCACCTTTTAATGGAAGATGCATTCACCTTCAGAACAATCAGATTTTACAACTTTATTATATTGGGAGATATCACATGCCTTCAATTTTAATTTCTTTATTATATACAAGGTAATAATTATTCATTTTCAGGGGTAAAATAGGACTTTAACATAAGTTAACAACGGAACTTAACGTCCATCCAAAAATTGGGTTAACATGCAAGATAAGTCTGGTACAGTGGCCGCACTGAAAATTTTGACGTCTCAGTGGCCTAATTGCAATGTTTGGCAAAGTACAGTGACCCAAAGGTGTGTTTTGCCTTCTCTTTTTGAAAAACGAGAAAGAAAAAAAATATAGCGATTATTCTTAAATATTTTTGTATTATGACCAATTTTAATACTAAAAATATATTCTTTAATTAAACTTTTCAAATATCTATATTACAAAACAATACAGAATCTAACTGGCGTCCCTGATCGAATTGTGTCAAAAACATCTGACCGATCCAGATTGATTCATAAATATGTGAGTTACATATAAATCCCTAAGTTATGTGTTTATTTGAATTACCTCCTCCACAATTACATATAAAACCTTCAGTTGTGGGTTTTGTTTGAATTACCCCCTCAGTTATAGTTTTGTTTATCTCAAATATCAATTGAACTGATCTCATACAAACATTGTGCCTATGACACCAGCATATATACTAGTAGAATTTTAAAAAAAACTAATAATTGAAGGATATATAATTATTTATAATTACAAAAATACTTGATTATGATCATTATGACAATATCAAATATGAATGATAAAATTGAAATATTATGGTAATTGTATACATAATTTTTAAAAGTAGTCTTTTGAATGAAACATCTAAAATAGTATAATGAACTTTTTATCTGAAACCGAGAGAGTATTATATTTCTCGTTTTTCCTAATTTTCTTATTACTTTAATAATGACCACATTCATGTGAGTTTTTAATAAAATTACATTTTACATAAATATTTATACTATAGTCAATTAGATTTTTAATATGTATAGTTAATCAAATATAACAATAATTTAGAAATATAAAGTGTATATAAAGATTTAAAAGTGAGGACCTTATCCATTCTACTAAAATTCAATACCGAAACTAAATTGGGTATAAAATTATTTCGGTTTAATTTTTACAGGTTCGATTCGATTTTATTGGTCCGACCCGTATTAGAAAAAAATCGACTGACCATGTATATCTCTCCCTCACTCTCACACATTAATTCCTTCCACTATAAAGTCTCAGCTATTGCCTCTTTCATCATTCTTTTTCTCTCTCTCTGCGCCACCTCCAAACCCACCCGCTCTCTCTCTCTCTCTCTCTCCGTCCTACCCTTTTCCCTATCTCTATCAGCCATTGAATCTTATATCTCAATCACAATCTGTGTTTGCGTGTGACAAAGACGAAGGAAAACTTAGAGATGACCGACGACCGCTGGGCCAGGACGGCGTTATCGGACGATGCGCTGGTAGCGGATATTTTGTTGAGGTTGAAACGCTCATCGTGGATTTCTTTACCCGCCGCCGCGAAACGACTACCACCGTCGCAATATCAATCGTTGCTACCGCTTCCGCTTGGGTGGGGCAATCGTCAGCCGCGGTCTAAGTCGGCGACCACCACTATTACTAGTGCTACTAATTTTTCCAAAAAGGAACGGGAGACTACTAGGTGTAGCCCCACCACTCCACTGTCTTGGAGTGGCGCCTCCACCAGCGATGGCTATGACGAGTCCAGCCGCCCTTCAGATCGCTCCTCTGGCGGCAGATCCAAGGTTTGTACATTTTCCCTCCCCCTCCGGTCACTCCGCCGGATTTCTCGCTCTCTCTCTCATCATCGATCTCTTTCTCTTCGAAAATCGCTTGAAAAAATTAACCTCCGTTACAGATGAATTATATCGTTCACGCTTCAGCCTCATTACTGTCGGCGTGTAACGGTCATCCTCTTGACCGTTTCGCCATCAGTTTCGTAACTTCTTCCCCCGGTGACTCTATTTACTCGTCTGCCGGTGAATTTTCGGTCATCTGATCGGAACAGTTAAACAATTTATTTCACGTAGGACCGAACTGCCCCTCCGCTGCGTCACGACTCACGAGTTTTCTGTGGGGTATTGGGAGTTTCCATTTTTGAGGTCGCTTTTTTGTTTATCCATAGACCTGACATTCCTTGTCATCAGATTGCTCTAATTACTAATTTACCCTCATCGCGTTGTCGAATTTTCAATTACCACCATTCTATCGTTTCTATGTTTTGTCTCTTGGAAATATACTCCGCCGTGTACTGTATCCAGTACTTTTCGTCTCTCTCCTTCCAATCGTTTTCATTTTTTTGAGCTGTCGAAAATACCCCTGGTCAGCATGTGTACTTTTTAGTCCGTCTTTGTGTTTGAACTCGTAGTTCGATCTGGTAATTCCCCGTTAGATCTCGTTGACCCTGGTCAATCTTCCCTTCTTGGGTCTCAAGTTAAAAACTTGTTGACGAAAATACCCTTGTGCATTCTGGGAATTTCACCCACATCACGTGAGGCCATGAGGCCGGAGATATGGAAAAGTGTTTTTCTAATCTTTTTTCTTCATTGAAAATTCAAATGGACGAGAATACCCTTGTCGGACTGGTGGCTCGTCCGTGCAGACTTCGGCGTCATTGAGATCCGGGGAAACTTCTCCCACACAGCTCTTTCTCGTTATGGACGGAAATGCCCTTTCCACTTTTCCCAAAAATATTCCTGAAATTGGTGGGCTTGGTTATAGTTTCGTGAGGGCCCGTGGGAAGGGGTCGAGGGGGATTTTGTCTTTTCCCTTTTTTTTTAAATTTCTAATTTCTTTTTGTTGCGCTTTTTGTGTTGGTTTAGTTGGCTGTCAATAGAGGAGGTGGTGATGGTGAGGGGAATTATTACTAGCAACGCGGGTTCGTCGTTGTTACGGTGGGGTTCAGGGGTTGTTTTGGCGTTGGCTCCTTTTTGTCAGTTACGTACTTACGTATGCGGGTGTGCGTGTCGGCTGATGCTTTTTATAGAGTGGTCTTTTTTGTTATGTTTTTTTCTCCAATTTCTCTCTTTTTTTTTTTTTTTGGAAATTCAATAAGAAAAACTAGTGTGTGTGTGTGGGGGGGGGAATCGAATGGGACTATTGTATGGATGTTCAATGTGGGTTTTGGTTTTCATGTTTCGGGTTGTTTTTTTGGGTTTGGATAGCCTTATTTGGAGCTTTCCCTACTTTATCGAATCCTTTTAATGGGATAAAAAGAGATCTTTGATTCCTTTGTTGTCTCCTGATTTCCATTTTGTTTTATTTCTACTAGAAATGAAATTGTTGAACAAGTAAAGGGTGGTTTGTAGGGGATGACTTTTACTTTGAGGTACGGCGGAATTTATTTCTAGAGTGGAATGACTTGGTTCGGATCTGCCCTAGGAGTGAGGAGTTAGTCGAGGTGGGCGATGACTGATGGGTCGGCCCACAATCGCGCTTTCACTAATCAGCGTGAGTGGAATGCCTCGGATCGGATTGGCCCAAGAAGGAGTACTAGTCAAGGTGCACGTTGGGTCGGTTGGGTCGGGTCGGCCCATCATCTCGTCGAAAAAAGAAAAAAGAAGAATGTTTACAGGTGACTAAGAGCTACTGGGTAGGCCATGTGCCTGGCGGCCAAGTAGGATTGTACAGTCATCAAGTTCTGTTTGATGAGTTATCAATTTAAGGGTGGGTTGAATCGTTAGTAATGATTTATTTAGTATTATTAAAATAAAATAAAAATCTTGGTACTAATAGATTCTTTGTGTAAGGAAGTCACATTCAAATTCAATCATATGACTTTTCTTGTTTATTCTTTCTTCAAGTGTTTTTCTTGGATTTTTCTTCTGGTTCAATGACCCCAACTACCACATATAGGGCCAAGCATTTCGCATGAGCTGGGCTAGGCTCAAGTTTATCCATTTTCTTGTGGATCCTTTCATGACTTGCTGTTTATACAGATAATGTGGGCTTTTTTCTTTCTTCTCGCCCAGTCTCACACTCTTTGGCTCACCTTTTATTTGTATGACCTTGTTTGGCAACACCATAAGAGATGTACATGATGTTTTATATGACAAATTTGATGCAAAATGTGCATGTTTATCCTATTATAGTTCTTGTCTTGTTTTTGTTCTTGGGTAGCTTCTGTAATGTAACTCGGGAATTAGCTAAATTGCTGTCTTTTATGTGTACTTTCAGGCTGTTTTTCCAATTGAGTGTGCAACGGCTACTACCAACAAGAAATCAAGAAAAAGGAAGGTAATTTTGAGTTCCGCTGTTTAATTGTCCATGTTTTATTTATTAGGTTTCTTGAATGAATTGGATAGGGTTGGTGAGATTAATGGTGTAGTTTATTTTCTGTAATGGCAGACGTTTGCTGAACTTAAAGAAGAAGAAGGCTTTCTTTTGAAGGAAAGAACACATCTAAAGAAGGTATTTTCCCACTCCTAGATTACATTGGCACTTGCTTTTTTTCTAAGATTGTTTGCCTTTAGCCCTTATTTATGTTCTTTTGTAATCAGGAGTTAGCATCAATGCAAGTAACATTTAAAGAACAGATTGCTAGAAGTGCAAACTTAAAGAGACTCAAGGTATTCCTTCTTCTCTTTTTTCGTATTCCCGGTCCATTATTTGCTATATAATGTTTTCCGGCTCATGATTGTTGCCCTGAGCAGCAGAGCTTTTCTTTCATATTTTGATGTAATTCATAACTGAAGTTAAAATTTTCTGTTTGTTGATCAATTTTGAACTATTTTCAAGCCATTTGCATGAGCTACTTTCCAGCCATTTGCGTGCAATTCTGCATTTGTTTCATGTACTAGTTGTTTAGCGGTCTTCTAACCTTTTCATGTATTTTTGCAGCATGGTTTGCAGCTCCAACCAGGAAATAATATGGAGGATGGATCAGATAAACCAGAGACAACAATTTCCTATCAATTCAATCAGATGGAAGCATCATCTATATTTAATCAGGCTCACTCATTCTTACCGAGACATTCTGTGCACAGTAATCAAACGTCAATGGAGTTGTGTGAAGTACAAAACGATGTCGAAACTCAGGAAAGAGGGTTTGTGCTACCCGATCTTAACGTGATACCAGATCTTAATATGACACCCACTGAAGAAGAATCAGGGTCAGCAATGAGTTGAGAAGAATCAGGTTTGCAATGAGTTGAGAAGAGGAAAACAAATGGGCCATTTTCTGCTGGTGCTGAGCTTGCATATGGGCATTGAAGATGTTTGTAAAATACAGATAAATCTTCTTCACCCTGAGGCGGAAGTCACACAATGGCACGTCACGCTGTATTTGCCAATTGTTTATGGGGGGCAAAATCAGAAGGTGGTCTAGAAGAAGGTTTTCTTCATTTTAGTATAGCTAGCAATTAGACAATGTAGAAAATTTTGATATTTTGCAGGTTCTCTACGTTTATTTGGAGAGATTCATTTGGGGTAAGCCCTCTTTACTTATAGTTTTTTTTTACCTTTATTGTTACAAATTCACAAATGCATCATCCTTCATTCTTTATGAGAAGATGTACAGTTTTAATGTTATATAATGATCGTCAGGACAATGAGTCCACTTCTTTTTATACTCGAGTTTTCATGTTTTTTTCGTTAGACATGTTGAGATCAGTTGAACAAGGGTAGACTAGAGATGATATCTTTTCGTGGTGAACTCTGGTACGAGAACTAGACGTGAAAAGGGTTGTCGGACAGATTGAAAAGGAAGCAGTGAAATTCTTGTAGCTTTGTTAATCTGCTGAATTTGCTGTTTCTGTTGATGATCTTAATAATAATAGAGTTCAATCTTGAAGATTGGTCTGAGGTTAGGAGGGCAAGAACTTCATACATTGCTTGCTTTCTGGTTTTTATAGAGTCGTCTCTTTCCTTGACCAAATTCTATCGCTTTGGTTTTACCGTATTCACCGGAGACATGCTTCTTTCTTCAGACCAATGTTATCTCTATGAAATTTGTGTTTCAGTGTCGGGGCGATGCCTCCCCTCTTTTTGGTTTAGGTCACACACACACACACACACACACACACACAGAGACAGGTCCCCACAGTAAAGTCATTTCCAACATCTAGGACATGTTTGGACTTATTTTTGCAATAAAATATATACATTAATAACAACCATGTGTATACCGTGAACAAATATAAATATTTATCGTCAATAATAGGTTAACGCCTAAGACCATAAACAACAATAGTGCTTAAGCCGGTGCTTAAGAGATTTTTTGAGATTTTTTAAAACAACAAAGATTATTAAAAATTGTTTAATAAGCAAAAAGTAAGTTTGGGAGCAAAACAAGCTCCCATTGCTTAACAAAAATATTCAACAAAAAACGACACCGATTCACCGAAAAAGGGCCAAAACGACGGAGTTTTCACCGACAACATCTGCACACGGCTTTACCCTTCCTGACTTTGCCTATTTCCCACATGTCACATCATCACTTTTTTTTTCTCCACTTCTTTTTTTCATCAATTTTCAGCTATAAAATATATATTTTTTAATATTTTTTTTCCTGTATTAAAGTAAACATTTTACCTACAAATAGAGATTTGATTTGTTTCATTTGGATATCAGAAAAAATTTCTATGAATTTTTCAAATTTCTAGACATTTTTCTGTAAAAATATTAAATTATTAGAGATAAAGATAATGGAGTATATAAAAATATTGGAATTTGTGCATTGTTGGAAGAGTATTTTTATTAGGAAGCTTAAGTGTGGAGCTTAATGGCATTTTTGTAATAAAATAGAAAAAAATGGAGCTTAAGCTCCCCAAATGAAAGAGCTTTGTTGTTCTTGCTCTAATATTATACTCCCTCCGTTTCGCGCAAGGAGCCTCTTTTTAAAAGTCAAAACTTAAAAAAAAAAAAATTGACATTTATGTCTTAATTTTTTAAAGTGAATTTCTTATGTGAAACATTTAAAAATAAAATAGTGGACTTGTTACCCGAAAAGAATATATATATATGGTGGAGCTAACCACACTCCAAAACTCACTCTATGGTCTCTACACCTCATTTATTGTAATGTACAACATAAGGTATAACACCTACAAGAAATGAGGTGTAGATGATAGATTTAGGGAACAGTTGGTCTCCTGTTAGATGGTCTTGCTGATCCTTATCCGTAAGACGGATCTATCCAGGTTAAATGGGGCAAAATTCAGAAATCTCAATACAACCCCTTAGTTTTTAAAATTATAACGCCACCTCTCATATTTATATATGCAGAGTGTCACTTTTTACTATTAAAAATATCACTTAATGGTATAAAATGTGTAACTTTTGGCCTTAGAAGTGTCACTTTGCATTTTTAATAAAAATTATAATTTTTTTCCTAAAAAAGTATTACTTTTTGGGCTTAAACGTGTCACTTTTAGTCTTAAATGTGTTACTTTAAGTTTGAAAAGTGTCTCTTTTTTTATAAATGAAAATCATTACGTTTGGTATTAAAGTGTTACTTTATAACATTAAAAATGTCACTTTTTAGCATTAAATGTGTTACTTTTGATTCTACAAGTGTCATTTTGCGATATAAATAAAAATTATCATGATTGACCTTAAAAGTGTCACTTTTTTGCATTGAAAGTGTCACGTTTTAATATTAAATGTGTCACTTTTGGCGGTCAACGTTAGTTTTAAAGTGACACTTATGTGTCACTTTTAACGATCAACGTTAGTTTGAAAGTGACATTTTTTAGTATTAGATGCGTCACTTTTTAGTATAAAAATGTTACTTTGTATTTTAATGAGAATTATAATAAATTTCTCTTTATAGTGTCACTTTTAACCTTAAAATGTATCATTTTTCCTCTTTTCAATGTGTCACGTTTGGCTTTAAATGTGTCATTTAACATTTCGTTAAAAGCCGTTAGGATCTGTCAAGTATCCTGAGGCAACTGATGCTAACAGAGTTGACAAAGGATTAAACTGTAAGACATGAGAAATATAAACCTTGAAAGTGCAAGGACACCGGATCAAAATAAGGAATTTCACATTAATATGCAAAATAAATTAATTCCACAAGCTGTGAGAGTCAAATCAATCACATCACATTCCACCAAACCTTAAATATCAACTCTAAACCATCTTAGCTAACTTATTTTTATGATTTTTAATTACATGTTATTTATTTAATATGATCCATAAATTCTTAAATGGGACTTTGTCTCACATGCCTAAGATCTGTAAAACAGTCCTACACAAATCTTTATCTTTGGCGTGTGGCTCTCATTCACTATATATATATATATATATATATGTATCTATAGAGAGGTTTGTTAACTTGTCAGGATGCCTCTACAAGGATATTTTGAATATTACATTGTACAAAATTTATTTGAACACAAATGCCCTTAATTCAATCTGGCCCCTTACTAAAGGAGAGGGTGTAATTGTAATTTTGGGTTTCCTCAAAGTGACAAAGACCCACTTCCATCTCACTCCTTGTCTTTCCCTTGCTTCGGAAGTGACAGTTAGCCAGTTTTTAAACTCCATCATGATTCAGTGGTTGAAAAGATTTGGATCACAATTGCTATCTTAAAATTATCGTATGAGTTAATTTGATGTACAGATTAAAAAATATTTGATTTAATTATTAATATTAATTTGATATATAATTTATTTTATAATTTATGTATATATGGTTTATGATTAATATATGATAAAAAATAAGGATAAAATTATAAAAGTATTATCCTAAAGGAAAGTTTCAAATAAAACAGATATTTTGAAATGAACAAAAAAAAAAACATAACAATAATTTTAGAACGAAGGAAATATATTTTTTAAATAAATGTACTACGTATTATTGTTCAAAAAATATAGTTAGTACACAAAATAATATAAAAAAACTAACTAAGTAAGGGGTGACAATGACTGACATGACACGATAGTACGAACCAGCACGATACGATTATAAAATACGATTATAGAGACAAATGACATGATAAGCCCAGCAACGACACGACACAACACGAAACATGATACGAAAGACCGAAATTGTTAATATATTCAAAATAATATTTATTGTTATATTTATGATCAAATAAGATAAATAATATGAAAACACGATAATAAGGTACGAAAACGATACGATTGCACGAATTGTCACCCACACACCGTGTGTTTCCCTCCCTATCCCCACAACCACACCATTGATTTTATGAGCAAGTCCCACTTGCCTTTCGTTTACTTGGTTCATCATAAACACCATTTTGATTCTCCATTGAAGCTCTCTCACATCTACTACCCTTTCTATAAATGATTCGTTTTACATAATATTGTGTATAACGGAATACTATCAAATAAATTAACAAAGTATAATAGGATCAATCGTAAAGAATAGAGAGAGATTGGAACCAACAGACTGTCAAAATTTTATTAGAGACTCACCTTCAAATGTTCTAAGTATATAACTATTTATATGGATACAATAGAAACCCTAAAACCCTTAAAAGGATAAAAAAACAGACAATCTGCAAAAACCTAAAAAACGGGGTTGAGTGGTCGCTCAGCCCAAGTACTGGGCGACCGCGCAAAAACCAGTAGCAGCCTCGAATGATTCTTTTATTGAGCGATCGCTCAGCCAAAATAGTGAGCGATTGCCTAACCCCAAAAGTCAAAATGCACTTGTCCAAAACCCTTAGAGAGAACTGATCTGTTACCTGGTTAATCAAGTCATCTCATTCTCAACACATAAACGGAGGAATCTCCCCGAGTCAAATTAAGAAATTTGATAGGCAAAGTGAAACATAAAGACCTGGAGCTAAACGTTGCATGCACCAATTAAATAGGCAGGTTACTAATGTAGTAATGTGTCGTTGCCCCTTTAAAAACATAATAAATACATTCTTCATCCATATATCCCAATCTTGGTAGGGTTCTTTTTTACATAGATACTTAATACCATACATGTGAAATACTTATATTACAACACCAAATCTACTATAAATTTTACATCGTCGGATTAAATATGGTATTTTCTAAATAATGATGTAGATATTCAAATCACTATCAACTTAATCATTTTCTCATTAATATCATGAAGCTTAATATCATTTGTCCATGTGAAATACTTAATACAACACCTTTAAAAAAAAATTGATCAAATTACCATTTTTCTCATTTTATGAAATTAAAAAATAGAGAGAATTGCAAAAAAAAAAAAAAAACCTATTCTATTTCACGTTTCCAAATTCGACAATTAAAACCTCCACCTATTTTTTTTTCATTGTAAACCTTCCGTCTGCTAAGCGTTAGTCTAGAAGACGAATGCTGATTCGGCTGCTTGCGTGGCGGCTGACGTGTACATTTCTTTGCAATATAAACTCTGTCCAAATAATAGGTTTGCAAATTTAACATTTTTCAACGATTTCCCTTCATTCCAATAAATTTCGTTCCATTATAAACCATGTCCAAATAATAATTTTGCAAATTAAATCTTTTGTCTCACTTATAAAATCAACAAAATTCCAATTAAATTCAACTAGAGGTGAGAGGGAAGTTTATTTGTTTACATTTGTTTATTTTATTGTAAGAAATTCTAAAACATGTATAAACGAGAATAATATTTTTTTTCCAAAACATGAATTAAAAAATTATGACAATTGTCACTAATAAGACATGTATAAACAGTTTTATGATGAGAGATTACTATTCTATTTTGGAATGTTCGGTTAAAAAAATCACTTTCAATATTTTTGCATTCAATCTCCATAACCTTTCAAGTTTACTGTTCACATATGTTATAAACATTTTGGCAAATGCTCAAATCTTTTTGTAATTGTGATCAATTTTATAAATACTTGTATACTACATAATTATTAAAATTTTCAAACATGAACTTTTTGAGTGAAATCGAAGAAATATTTTTATCTTAGGTATTGATAATATAATTATGGCAAAATATAACATATGCTTTTACTTGTTAAACACTTATTTATACAAAGTGATCTTTTTGTCCCAAAAACTATGTATAGCGGCACTCGAACTTGTGAACAAATGATTATTGAAACAAAATTTACTCACTTTGTTTTCCTTGCAAAAATTAGTGATATTAATTTTTGATTTTTTGATTTTATCTTGTTTCAACACCCGCTTCTCTCTATCTTTTTTTTTACTAATTTTTTTTCCTTCTGTCGTTATAAAATAAAAATATAAAACCCAACAACCATCCTCAAAACCACTTTGACAAACACATCACTATATCTAGGTTCTTCAAATGCACCCCTTTGTGCACATGCTATCCAAACCATCATTAATGCAATATTAAGAATATTAAAAACAACAAATTGTAATTTTTTCTAAGAATTAGTAACTTTTTATTAATGTTAAATCAAATTTTCATCAAGTTAATCAAATAAATAAATAATTAATTAATTAAAATTATTTGTTTGGGACAAAGGAAGTATATTAAATAAAATCATTGAACTGAAGGAGTCATCGTAGTTCATTAAGTACTACAAAACTGGTTGGATGATATTTGTTTTGTATTTATATTCGACATATCAATCGAAAATCATTAAGGAAATTAAAATTTTATATAAAATAAAATTAAGACTTTGAAGGTTTTCACCCTGGCATGAACGTCCTCTTATTTTTGAAAAAAATAATTTAAATTGGTACTTTCAACTTTACCATATACTCCATTTGTTCCTAAATAATTGTTCTGTTTTTTATTTTTTGGTTCATTCCAAAATAATTGTCTTGTTGCTACACTTTCCTTTAATAATAAAAAAACAATTTTACCACTTTAATTATGATCACATGTACAATATCTTTAAGAGAAAATACACATTATACCATTATTTATAATAAAATCAATTGGTTTTTCTTAAACGGTGTGACGATTCAAATCGGACGATTATTTAGGAGCGTATGAAGAATAATAATATAATGTACTTCCTTTGTTCTATACAAATAGTACACTATTTTATTTTTGGATTTAATTGGAATTTTGTTGATTTTATAAGTGAGACAAAAGGTTTAATTTACAAAATTATCATTTGGACCGGGTTTATAATGGAACGAAATTTATTGGAATTGAGGAAAATCGTTGAAAAAAGGTTAAATTTGCAAACCTATTATTTGGACATGATTTATATTGCAAAGAAATGTACACGTCAGCCGCCACGCGAGCAGTCGAATCAGCATTCCGTCTTCTAGGCTAACGCCTAACAGACGGAAGGTTTACATTGAAAAAAATATAGGTGGAGCTTTTAATTGTCGAATTTGGAAACATGAGGTTTAGCATGCAAAACGTGAAATAGGACAGTTTTTTTGTTTGCAATTCTCTCTAAAAAAAAGAAGGCACGTGGACTGGGCAGTGGGCGGTCCGGTGTGGGCTGGATGGGGGATGGACTGTGGGAGGCCTAGTCGATGTTTGAGGGGCGGGGGAGGGACTGGAGGAGGCCCAATCGATGGGCTGGGCTTGAGGGAGGGAGCTGCCCAGGCAGTAGGCGTGGGGCTGGGGGACTGGGTGGCTGGGTAGTCGGTGGTGGTGGCTGGGCGATAGGTGGTGGCGGCCGGTGGCGGTGTTCAAACAATTTTTTTTGTTAAGGGTAATATAGTATTTTTACAACCAAAAGTGTTGTATTAAGTATTTTATAAGTGTGGTATTAAGTATTGTCCTTTTCCCCATTTTTAATAGGGGTAAATTCGACTCGGTCCTTTTCTCAAACTTGTAACCCTTTCACTCCCCTAGTTTTTTTTTTCAACCGCTAAAGTCTATTTTTCGAAATATTGTTCGAAAATGTCATCAGCTCTTTCAATAGCTCCGACAAACACATTTGATTCGAAAATCACCATTTTTACGTAATGAAACGGGAATTGACTTACCCGGTCAGGTCACGGGGGTTCGGGGACAACGCCCCCGAAAGATTAACAATTTTTCCGAACCATTAAGTACGATACTGTAATGGATTTGGACTGGATGATTTTTAGTAAGGATGAATGCAAATGATGAAGAAGATGACTTATAACAGAGGAGGAGGAAGAAGAAGAAGGCGGAGGAGATGCATTCGAACCCAATTCGCATCGAGATACATCAATTGGTTTCTTGAATTGATGTATCGCGGTGCATAAAATTGGTGCAGAGCGATACAAATTGGATTATGTAATTTAAATCGGTGCATCGCGGTGGAAAAGTTGATGCAGTGTGATGAACTAAGTAAGTGACCTCCATAGCGTGCCTTTGGTTCATTAAGGGTATCGTAGTCATTTTGCTCCAAAATGTGACTTTTTTCGGTTGAAAAAAAACACGGGACTCGAACAATTGAAAACTTTAGAAAGGGGACCAGCTCGCATCTTTCCTTTTTAATAATTTGGGGTAAATTCGAGCCGGTCCACTTTCAAAAGTTTTCAATCGGTACAGTCCATCATATTTTTTTTCAACCGTAAAAAGTTACTTATGAGGGCAAAAAGACTATGATACTATTAATGAACCTGAGACGCACTACGGATCACTCACCCCTATGCACCGCGTTGCATTAATTTAATTTTATCAATTTTTGCACTGTAATTCATCAAATTATTTAGCTAATTCAAATTTGTATCGCACTGCATCAAATTATGCACTTCGATGCAAATATATGTAGTACAACGATGCATTAATTTAAAATATCATATAATCATTTGCAGCACAATGCATCAAATTATGTATTGCAATGCATAAATTTAAGATTACCAAGCCTTATCTACATTTTTCTAATGCACAATCAACAAATGATTGAAAATACATATGCATCTTTTCTACATCCCAAATCCAAATTAATGCATCACAATTCACTAATGATGCATTGTGATTCAAAATTAATGCATCGAGATTGAAAAAGGTATCCAACAACGAAAAAACAATTTATTCAAGTATTTTATTGAACACTTTACATGTATAGCAACACAAAACACATAAAAAGTTTTCTGTTTTGTGTTACTAAATCTATTTTGAATCATATAAACACAAATAATGAAACAACAACAACAACAACATGATATGAATTAGTAAAAGAGTGGGAAGTTTGTATAACAAAGAAACAATATGTAGTAACTATCATTCTTCCTCGTCACTCAACTCCCCACTTTTTTTCCACTTCATACTTTTTTTGTGTCTTCAAGTGAACGATGAAGAAGAAAAAATTTATAGCGTTAGCTGAATTTTGGTAATATTGAAATAATATTTCAAAAATGGACTATAACAGTTGATAAAAAAGTGTAAATCCAGTTGACAGCGAAATAAGACTAGAGGGGGTGAATAGCCTTTTTAAAAACTTTGAGGGTTGTTTTGAAAACTCTTAAAAGATGCAGCAGAAAATAGAAGTTTCCAACATGTAGCAGCTGCTGAAGTAAAAAGAGTAGTTTTGTTTGTTTTCTTTCGATCACTTAAATATATGACTGAATTGAAAAATAATATATATGATCAACTAAGTAAAGAACTCGGGATTGTAGCCTGTCAAACACTTAATTAGATAAAAGCTGCTTAAGTGTATGAACACTAAAAAAACAGCAGGTAGACTGAACACAATATTTGAAGTGGTTCACAGTGTTAAAACTGCTATGTCCATTACTAAGTTGGTCAAACTTGGATTTTGATGGGCACTAAGATTATGTAAATGCTAAGTGATCACTAACGGATCAGTGTACAACAAAAACCAGCGTTTGAGGAGTTTGATCTAGAAAGAATCAAACTCGTGCAACAATATGTGATCCTTTAAGGATTTGAAAGAGTATAGGAACAGAAAATCAAGGATTGTTCAAAACAGAAACTATAAAAGAATAACTATGAAGGAAACTATCTAGTAATGTTTTGGAGAAGAAGCTCTTCAAGGAAAGATTTGAAATTCTTGGTTTGAATGAGAGCTTCGACTAGTTTGTCTATTTTGAGTGTTGTAGAGAGAGTTTGATTTATAAAAGCTTGAGCACGTAATATTGTAAGGGTGTCTTCTTCAATCCTTGCTTCAAACGTTTTATAGATTAATCCAGAATTGTAGCCGTTTGAGAAAGCGATGTTGAATCTTGAATTTCTTGATGAAGTGATGCTCCATTGAATGCCCAGAAATCCAGGAAGACTGTAAAAGATAAAGAGCATTTTCTAGCATGAAATATTAAAGAGAATGGTTAGTTAGGTATGGGTAAACAAATAACATTTATAACATACACAAAAGTTGAGGTGACATGTGAATAGTTCTTTTGTTTGAAAAAGTTTAGCAAAATAATATATTATACTAAGCGCGTGAATGTCAAATCTTTTCCAAATAACAACGATGATTTCAGCAGGTAGAAATTTAGAGTATAAATAGGTGCTGGCATAGTGTATCAGTAGCTGCTAGTTGCTGATGATTAATACTTTAAGCAGATAGAATGAAACTGAAATGTAGGCTTCCAAGCAAAGTCAAAAGATATTTGTTGTTTACACAACAGAGAAAAACTTATCTGGTAAATGTTTCAGCAAATAGATTTAGACTTGTTAAAAAGTCTAAGTTTAAAACCGAATTGAGGGATTTTGGGAAAATATTCATACTAGTTGGTTTTAACTTAATGATTTTAAGTAAATCTAAGATATGTAAGTTTTTACAAAAAGAATACTGGACTAGAGAGAGAAAATGTTTGGGAAATAGTATCAGCCATCAATTTTGTATTATAATTTTGTTATAAAAAATGTATTTTGGGCTTTTTTTAGTGAAAGCCGCAACCTTATAAGCTATATGCTAATAAGGTCGCCTAGAATGGCTGACCATCTCCATAAGGTCGTTTAGGTCACGGCCTTCCATAAGGAAGTCCTTCTCCTGAGTTTTTTCACCCTAAAAAGTTTATTTTCTTTTAAAAAAATTATGACTATATTAAATTATATTACTGTAAAATGAGAATTTACATGGACACCATCATCATGATTAAGATCCATTGTTTGCAACTGTAAAAATTATCCATTAGAGGCTAAGAAAGAAGTAGAGAGCACTTTAAATAACTTATGTTTTTTTTTCTTCAGAAGGGCACCTTGGTAATTGTCCTTTTAAGTTGGTGCGACATTTAGCATGTATGTGTATAAAATTCACGAAAGAGAATCCCAAAAGTTGGGTACAAGGGCATCCTAATAAAACACACACTAATGTGTCTTAGTGTCTATAGATGGGGAAGGTTTGCAGTATTCAACTAATCAATAATCTCAATCATTTATTTTCCATCCAACAAATAATATAATAGTTACGTTTTACTCACTAACCATTGTTGGTTATTGAGATTTATGAATTAGTTAAACAATGCAATTAATTCACTTCAAAAATTACAAACTAATAATTCCATTATCCAACTGATCAATAAATTCCAGTCTTTTATTTTTGATATTATACATGATATTAATTGACATTCAATTTTTTTATTAGGTATAAAAATCAAGTATATAGTTCTTTAAAAGTAAACATTGCTATCAACGAATCAAATATTTTTAAATAAAAAATTAACAATTTTAATGTCAAAACTGAAATTTGTGTTCACAAAATCTAGTGTGTAGTTAATATGTGATAAATGACCAATATGATTGTATTTTAAAGGCATTTTTATTAAAAAAATAAAAACTTATTTTTTAGGTCGCATGTGTAAATTTTGTTTTGCACCGACGGTGTATAAAAATTTTATTCTATATATATTTGATATTCAAAAAATATATAATATATATTATTTTGTTTGAATATTTACATTTTTTACTGTAATTGTTTAGAAAATTATTTTAAAAAAGTAAGTTGAAAAAAATAAATTATCTCATTTTATTGTACCAATAACTTTATAAAAAAGAGAATGATTACTAGTAAATTTTTCCGATGAGAAGAGTCACCAAAGACTGCCAAAATTGAAGTCTTTCCGTGGGAGAGAGAGTAGATAGAAAACTGTGGAATCCATAGTAGATGAAAAGGTATGAGGAGAGTAATAATGAGACATTTCTTTTATTGGAAAGAGTGTAGTGATATTAAGTTTTTTAAGGAAAAAATTTAGTTAGAAGATTTTTTTTCCAGCATAGAGTTAAAATGGAAAAGGGCTAGGGCGGGAATATTTTTTTTATGAGAAGTTGTCACTTGTGTAGTGTAATTTTTTGTTTTGGTTATAGTTATAGATGTGAATAGGGTTACACACTGTGGCTTTCTCATTGTCTCGTGAGGGGTATGTGGTGTCAATTTTTGCACATTAGTGTCGAAGGTTGCATTTTTGTTACAATCGAGAGTCAAACGGGGTTATCATAACATGCTATCCACATGCACTTTTTGTGAGATTGTTTTCATGCTTGATATGTTCTTTAAATTCATGTGTTTGGCATGTTCTTCGTAAGGGATGAAATTACTCTTAATAAACAAGAGCTAAAAGATGGAAACAACGACACAAAAATGCATATAGATGGCACATGCATGACGACCGTTTCTATCCAAATATTTACACAAATCCCCATCCGACCTTCAATTGCAACAAGAATAAGACCTTGAACGCTAATATAGAAAAATTGAAACTACGGACTCCCAAGTGCAACAACAAACAAACATGTTAGTTGCGACATATGTAGCCTCTTATTAATTTCTTTATGTCTAATACTTAGTCTTAGAAGACTTCCTATAAGCATAATTGTATGTACACTACGTGCTACATCTTAGCGGCAACTCGACTAAATCTGAGGAATAACTAGTTAGGAATGGTGTATTTCAAAGCATGTCAATTAACGGGTTCATGTGATTTGAAGACTTGTGCGTTGAGGCCAAGTTTGTCGATGTAGTTTCATGAAGCAAACTTGTACCAAGAAGCAAAGTGTATCGATGCCCTCATTCTACAATGTCTGCTAATAAAGAGGTCTCAAAGTGTGCAGATCCCTAATCTGCGTGAGTGTTTTCACTAAGACTGCAAAAAGCACTTTCATCTTTCAAACAACAATTTAGAAAGGACACCATGCTACAACATTGTTGCTGAGCCGTCCATAATTCTCAGCATGGGTAAAAACGTCTTTACAATCTGGTTACTTGAAACAAGGGGACTCATGACTTGGAGATCAAAAGCACTATGGGCGAACCATGCCCACTACTGGCGACCCGGGGGTAGACCATACAACCCTAAAAAGTATCGTTGTCCACTATTGTTGCCAGCTAATCCATATCACATGCTTGTTGTCCACCTCAGCAGGACATATACACCTTCTAGAAGGCCTCCGTGGCTTAACGAACTTTAATTTGTACAACACATATATAAGGGTCATGACCCTTCACAGAAAGGTACGCATTCTTTTTTACCTCCTTACGCTGTCAAATCTCATTCTCTCTCATCATCGATCTCATACTGACTCTCACGCCGGAGTGGATTTGCTGGGCCACCCCTGCTCAGGTAACGTTTGCTTATCTATTTCAGGTACCGATCCAAACTAGTTGAGCAGATTCCCGATCATATCCTTGGCACATAAAATAGCATCATCAGTTGCCTACGTCATTTTGGGTTTAAGAAAAATGTCCTTGCAATATCCTGAAGACTATCAAGAAACTTGGTCAATAAGATTTTTGGTGGTTGGCTTTGAATGAGATCTCTAACTTTGATGATAGCATCATCAGTAGGACATATACGTGTTCTAGAAGGCAACGTGGCTTAACGAACTTTAATCTATGTAACTCCTATATAAGGGTTCTGACCCTTCACAGAAAGGTACACACTCTTTTTTACCTCCTTACACTGTCAAATTTCATTCTCTCTCATCATCGATCTTATACTGACTCTCACACCGGAGGGGATTTGCAGGGCCACCCCTTCTCAGATAACGTTTGCTTATCTATTTCAGGTACCAATCCAAGCTAGTTGAGCAGATTCCCGTTCATATCCTTGGCACATAAAATAGCATCATCAGTTACCTACGTCATTTTGGGTTTTAAAAAAATGTCTTTGCAATATCCTGAAGACTATCAAGAAACTTGGTCAATAAGATTTTTGGTGGTTGGCTTTGAATGAGATCTCTAACTTTGGTTTTGGTACCAATATTTACCAGTTGACAAGATATCCATTAAAACATTAAAGATTGGGTGAAAATCAAGCCAGTTCCTCCACATAGTTTCCAACACCTATATAAGGGTCTTAACCCTTCGCAGAAAGGTACACACTCTTTTTTACCTCTTTATGCTGTCAAATTCCATTCTTTCTCACCATCGATCTCATACTGAGTCTCACGTTGGAGGGGATTTGCAGGGCCACCCCTGCTTAGGTAACATTTTCTTATCTATTTCAGGTACCGATCCAAGCTGATTGAGCAGATTCTCGATCATATCCTTTGCACATAAAATAGCATTATCAGTTGCCTACGTCATTTTTGGTTTTAAAAAAATGTCTTTGCAATATCCTGAAGACTATCAAGAAACTTGGTCAATAAGATTTTGGATGGTTGGATTTGAATGAGATCTCTAACTTTGATTTTCGCTCCAATATTTACAAGTTGACAAGATATCCAATAAAACATTAAAGATTGGGTGAAAATCGGGTCAGTCCCCTCCACATAGTTTCCAACCACTGAAAGCTCCCATACTTTTTTAAAAAAATCGGTAAAGCACTTTTCGAGCGAAAGGAAGAGTATACCCTTAATGAAATTCGATTAGGCACGCGCTACATTGGAATTCCAAGTCTGTACATCGCAATTTTAATTTCTGCATCATGAATTCAATTTTTGCATCATGAATCAAATTTCTGCATCGCAAATCCAATCTGTGCATTGCAAATCCAATATTTGCATTGGGATTTACTTTTATATTTTAATTCCAAATTGATGGATTGCAACTCCAAATAGTTGCACGATCGCAAATGCAAATTGATGTTTAAATCAATGTAGCGCAATTCATCATAATTCTACATCGTGATACATTGATTTGTGAATCGCAGTAAATGACACATGCATCGAGATTTACTTTTGTATTCTAATTCTAAATTGATGCATCACAATTCAAAATAGATACAACGCGATTCAAAAAGAAGGCCAAGAACCAACAAGTTCCTTCTCAGACATTTCATCGACTAGTTTACATTCATAATAACTCTTGAATGATTAATTGAAATATATGTATCTTTATCCTTTTTATGATATTCTCAATCAAGTGTACGACATAAGAATTCTTATAGTTCTAATTAAGTTAACACAAATCAGAGAGTGAAATAGTAAAGAGCAAGCCTTAAACTCTTTCGCCCACATTGGTGTCATATCATACACATGAAAGGATTGGGAGGCATCATTGATTCGCTGGAGTAGTTTTCTGAGGCAGGATCACAGTCTTCCTTTAATGATGTAAATATAATTAGAGAAAAAAAGCTTCTATTCGACCCTCGCTCGACAGCATGGCATGGGTACTGTTCACAGGAATCATGAAGATGTGCGAAGATAAGGGCTTAGAAGACAAATTAAGTGATGACTCAATCACTAGAAGATAGAACAACTAATGCAATCCAATACAATAATATTATAATCCTACACTTTTGTATATCATGTACATGGGTTTAAATATAAAGTTACATAGAAATACAATCGAAGAGATAAGAATGCATAGAATATAGATGGAGTAGTATCTTAAGGGATAATGATATCACTAAGGTTGAGGTTAAGTGTTCAACTTGGACTTTTCTTTTTTATTGGATGACCGTGTCTCACACGGTTTAGTTGCATGGTTCAATATCCCCCCGCAAGATGAGGGTGGTCGGCAGAACACACACAGCTTGTCCCAAAGAAACTTGAAGCGGGTTGAAGACAACGGTTTTATCAAGATGTCTGCGAGCTGATCTTTGGTGGAGATGAACTTAACTATAAGCTCACGACAAGCAACTTGATCTCGAACAAAGTGAAAGTCGATCTCCGCGTGTTTAGTGCGAGCATGGAACACCGGGTTTGCCGAGAGATAAGTAACACCAAGATTATCACACCAAAGGACCGGTGGGGAGAAAGTAGGAACTTTGAGTTCGTGTAAAAGGGACCGGAGCCATGTTAATTCAGCGGAAGCATCAGCAAGAGCCTTATACTCAGACTCAGTTGAGGAACGGGCAACGGTTCGTTGTTTGCGAGATGACCAAGAAACAAGGTTGGTTCCAAGAAAAATGGCAAACCCGCCTGTGGACTTACAATCATCAACACACCCAGCCCAATTGACATCCGGAAGGCTTGTAGTTGAGAGGAGGCATTTTTTTGCGAGGAGAAAGCCACAGTCAAGAGTATGCTTGTGTAGACACCCCAATTTCGTAACCCTGGTATGTGACATGACATGAAATATCAAGACCTGTTAAAACATTAACAAATGTCAAGTTACAGGGTCGAAAATGCAAAAGGACAAAGCATGATGCATAAAAGAGTGAAATGCAGGGTTCAAAACGTCAAAAATGAAAATAATGAATAGTGCTGGCGCCACCCACACTCAATGTGGGAGTGGCGCCCATTTATGCTATGGGTGGCGCCCAGTTTCCTCAAACAGTACTGTTCCTTTGCCGTAAAGTGCAATCTCTTCGGCGTTTTGTACAATCGTTTGATGCGCGAAGAAGGAATTTTAATTCCTTCGGTGTCCTCATCCCAGGCTATAAATAGAGCTTTGGGGTTCGCCTTCAGAAGACACAATTCATCTGCAAAACTCTCCGGTCCTCGTTACGCTAAAGAAATAGAGAGCGAAGTGAGATAGTGAGCGATCTCCTCAAAGCCTCGAAACCCTGCCAAACCTCCTCCAAACACAAAACCAACAGGTAGAAGTGAGCCTTAGCCCCCCAGCTAGGTATCCACCCTATTTCCCCGGTCCAAAAATCGTGGAAAGAAGCGGTTGCTCTGATTTAAAAGGCCAAATCGAAGTCGAAATAAGTCTTTATTACGCCCGATTTCGCCTCCCTCAAGCCAACAAACAACCAAACACAAGCGGTTACTCCCCAAATCCGAGGCCAAAGTAACTTTCGAAGCAATCACTGCTGAATCTTCACAACACACACAGCAACAAAAAGACTCCCTCTCCCTGAAGGACAGAGCGAGCACACCATAGGCCATCAATAGGTAAGTTTTAAGTTTTTATTTGTAAAAGTGTTATTTTCAATCCGACCCAATGTAGATATATAAGCAGTTGTGCTGCCTGGATTTAGTTGGAAATAGCACTAAAAAGAGCCGTTATTATGGCCAAATATTTTCAAGTATATTTGTAATTATTTGTAAAGGGATAGTTGCAAGTCTGTAAATAATGTAGACAAAATGGATGTATTTGTAGGCAGTTAATGCTTTATTTATCTGTTAAATAAATATAACAAAAAGCATACTTTAGCCAAAAACTGTTTTGAGACCGAAATGGCGAGTTGGGTGCCTAGCACCTTCCCAACTCGTAACTTAGCCTCCGGATCCGTTTTTATTATCTCTGGGTTTTTTTTTTGTTTTGCTTTATTTCTTCCTCAAAATAAAGATGGCGACTCTAAAACATTTTGGATCCAGTGGGGCCTCGCAACATCCTTCCTTGCACTTTTCTGTTTTCCCCTAAAAAGGGAGAATGAAAATGGAAAGGTGATGTATTCCTATATCCTGGTATCCCCTAAACAAGGGATAACTTGATGTAGAAAACCCAAAGCACCCATAGTGATCCGAAATAGGCCATAAGGCTATTTTCATAAAATCCATAGTGAGGGCGCCGCAACACTCCTTCTTTGCACTTTCCCGCTTTCCCCTAAAAAAGGGAGAATGGGAATGGAAGGGTGATGCATTCCTATATCCTGGTATCCCCTAAAAAAGGGATAACTTGACATAGAAAACTCAAAGCTCTCATATTGGATCAAAAATCCACTAAAGGCAACCGAGGCGCATTCAAACGCGCTATTATGACAACACTCCTCTCGCACTTTTGATTTCATCGTCCCCTAAAAAAGGGAGGATGGAACGAGAGTCGTGGATGTCCCGCATCCGCACGTACGCGCACCCCTATCCAAGGGCGCGCGGGGTGCGCATTTCCTGGGAACCCACCGTGGCGACTCTGCTAGGGATGTCGTTTTCATTTTAAATAAAAATGGAGGGCTAGACTCAGTAACCAAAACTTTTTTTCTTTTGTTTCTGGCTAAAGTATACTTATTATATTAATTTAAGCATTTGAATATTGCGTTCCTTTAACATCCGTGTCTATATTTGTGGATATGATCCTCCATCTTGCAGCAGTTTCATTCCAATCACTGTTACGGAATACTTCAAAATATTTGTATTTTTCAAAAAAAAATTGCAAAAATGTGCAATAATTTCCGGGCAGCACAACAAAAGGGCCGGGGCTTTATTTTTAATATCGCTTCATTTTCGGCCCTATTTATTACTTTATTATGCTTTATTTTCATTCCGCAATATATATATATATATATATATATATATATATATATATATATATATATATATATATATATATGCATTCATTCTGTCATTTTATTTTGGGGATATAGGACACATTTGTAATTAATAGGAATAGATAGATTCCCCACTTTTCTTTCTATTTCTTGATGGTATACTTGCTTGCTCACGCTCAAACTAAAAAGCCGAGAAAATCCATAAATAACGACAAGGCAGGCCATATACATTTTATTTTCTTTTCTATATCGAAAAAAACTTTTTGCTTTTTAGATACGTACACAGCGCACATGCATATAAATATATTAATTGCTACCCTACACCATGGCGACCTACCCTGCATAAACCAACGTTAGGCTGCATATAGATTCTCAGGACACTTCAAAGACCGACTGGTTTTTGCATTCTAAATCGTGGGTCAGCCCTTGTCAAAAAAAAATGTGCGCAAATAAAAAAAAAGAGTGCGCAAATAAAAAAAATGTGCCTCAAGTCAAAAAAAAAAAAAATATATATATATATATATATATATATATATATATATATATACACAGGGGCTGATTTATTATTTTCTAATGCTCGACCTAGAACATTTCGAATGGTGGATCGAAAAGTATAGGCCCTTCGCTTTGGGATCGATCCGATCTTGGGGAGTCGAAGGCGGGTGGAATACGTTGGTCCTATATTACGGAGAAAGAATCCCTTGTTCGAGGAAAAATCTTGGCTGTCAAAATTAAGCGGTGCTTATCGGTCAATTTGTAGGAAAATAATAAATAATAAAATATACTAATAAAGGCACGTTGTACCCAAGCCCGAAAGCCTTGACCCGACCTTACGATACATCAAAACTCATTTTCCTCAGAAACTTGGCCCGAATTTGGAAAGGCAGAGACAGTACTAGCCGGTTGATACGGGAAACAAGTGCAATCGAGATCGAAGGTATCGAAACAAATCGAGATAAGGCGGCTTGATTAAAGTGCAGATCTAGAAGCGGTATGGCGTGAAAGTGGCGATCCGGTATGGAGTACGAATCTGAGGGGCTCCAGTGCGCTCCGACTCGGCAATGCAACGATGGCTAGACCAAAATTTGGGTGCAACGGCTGATCGTATAATGAGCCAAATGGCTAATCTGGTGCAAAGCTTGAAATCCAGTAGTGAGGTAATCTCTTCCCCTACAGTCCCACAAGAGGCATCAACATCCCATGTTACTCCAAACCCAAACTCTCAGCCAAACACTAACCCACCAAACACTGCCGTCACCCCAAATCCTAACCCTCTACCAATTCCCTACTACCCAAATGTCAACCCTTACCCATCCTACCCTCCATATCCTCTCCCAAACACCAATATTCCCTAGAGTCCAAGTGACCTCCCTTTTCCCATAATCAACCCACTCCAAAACAGCCCACATATGGATCCCCAAAGATATAACCCGTCAGGCCAAGTTACTACCTATTTACCTTTCAATGACCCTGGCTGCCAAACCGAAACCGCAAATAACCCACCAGCTCAAAATCCATATCCTGCCAATAATCCACCAGCCCAGAATCCATATCCTGCCAATAATCCACCAACCCAAAATCCATATTCAGCCCAGAATCCTTATACTGCCCAAAATCCTTACCCAAAACCCATATCGGCTTACATTGCTCCAAAACCCATATCGGCCGACCCAAATCCTAGCACAGCATTCCCAATCTGCCGGCATATACCTAAAACCAACTCCCCCAGCCACCAAAATGGAAGCCGACATGGAAAACATGAAAACCATGATGCTCAAACTTCTCAACAAAGGGGAATTTTCTATGCGGGCACTGGCATTATAACCTTCAGCAATACTGCCTTCAAAATTCAAAATGTCCGATATAGAAAAGTTTGATGGGACTGGATGCCCTATATCCCATTTAAAATCCTATTCCACTGGTATGCAGTCAAGGGGAGCTAGCTTTGAAGCTATGGCTTCCAACTTTCACCTCACCCTGGTAGGGGCTGCCAAGCAATGGCTGATGTTGTCAGACAGTAGCACCATGAATACATGGGACCGGATAGCCGAGGAATTCTTGGAAAGGTACAAAGATAACACTAGCCCAGAAAATAAAAGAGACCTCGAGTCATGCACCCAAAGAGAAAAAGAAACATGTGCTGAGTTTGCAGTCAGGTGGAAAAGAAAGTTGGCCCAGACTTGTGACAGACCTGATCCGGTTGAGTCATGCAGAATGTTCATAAAAACCCTCCAACCCATATACTTGGAACACATGCGGTATCTCCCCTATACAATTTCAAAGAAGTGGTGGAAATAGGGGTTCGTATTGATGAAGATATACGGACCGGGCAATTAAAAGTCAATACACCCTCTAGCTCTTTCCGATACTCTAAAGGAAAACGACCTGACACCGGTAGACGTCAATATGGTAGGAGATGCATCGGCCACTTTTCCTACCCAAAGCTATAGCCTTTGCTCCATGGTCTATGGACGAGCAGTCTGTCAACTTCGGTTGGAGGAATAATGGCCCAAACAGGAATTTCATGGGCCAGAACAGGGCCAACCGATACTATGATAAATTGCAAGCTCCTCAGTCTATAATATTACAGGGGTTAATGGCTCAGGGAGTGTTGAAACCTTTGGAAAACTATAGACCACCGAACCCCCTGCTTGACACTTGGAATCATGCCCAGTATTGTGAATATCATCGTTACAGTGGTCACCTCACCGACTGGTGCTACACGCTCAAAAATGCTATCCAGGATTTGATAGACGATAAGGTGATTGAAAAATCTCCTCTCGGACCAAATACAGTCAATAACCCTCTACCTCAAATCAACATGATTGAGGTTGATGAAAAAATCAGTGTGCCCAAGTTCGAAAAAATTAACCACCCATTACCCTACATCCTCATTCCCTTCTCTCCATCTACATCCATAAAAGAGCCTAGCTGCAATATGATCTCTTGGGACACTATCCTGGGTAGCCAAAATACCTGCAACATCAGAAAAGCCACTTGGGTCGGTGAGGATGTTAGCCACCTTACTAGATCTGGCCGAGCCTACCAACCAAACCTGGAAAAGGGTGACCACTCGAGGCAAAGACCAGAAAGCAGTCTTGGGGCTAAAGAGGTGGAGGATACTCTTTTAGCTCAGATGAAGAAACCCCAGACCAACATTTCCATCTGGGGCTTACTTTGTGCTTCGAAAACCCACCGTGATACGCTGGCCAAATCTCTAAGCCAGGCAGTCGTCCCTATTGAAACCTCCCCGAATGAGCTTACTCAGATGATCGGAAACATTCATTTTGGAAATGTCATAATGTTTACTGATCTAGATCTGCCCAAGGAAGGAGCCTCCCACATTGATGCTCTTCATATCACTGTGGGAATAATGGAGAAACGGGTTCCCCGAGTTCTGATAGACAACGGGTCCTCTTTGAATGTGTGTCCCGCCAGCACTTTAGCCAAATTGGGAACAAAAATATCAGAACTCACTCCTTCCTCACAAACAGTAAAGGCATATGACAACACCAGTCGATGTGCCTTAGGGGTGGTCACTCTGATGCTGACTATTGGGCCACTAACCATGCCAGTCGAATTCCAAGTTTTGGACATACCAGCCATTTTTAGCCTGTTATTGGGACGCCATTGGATCCATGGGGTAAAGGGGGTAGCCTCTTCATTGCACCAACGTGTCAAATTCATCCACGATGACCATATAGTAATTATTCTAGCTGACAAAATCGTGGAAAACAAAGAAAGCGAGGATATCCCGATCCTCGAGATAGAGCATGAAGACACGGGTATCTTCCTCAGTGGTTTTGAGGTTATCCCCCAAGCTGTGGTCAATGCCCTTGAATATGGTCGAGAAACTGATATCACTGAAAGAAAACCACATCCCTAGGAAACATGGTCCCTTTAAACATGTTCCGGAAAATGAATTATATGCCTGGCCTGGGTCTCGGCAAAAACCAGCAAGGACTTGTCAATTTAGTCCAGGATGAACTTAAGGAATGTATCCCTCCCTTTGGTCTAGGATACACGCCTACTCCAGCTGAGGTAGCCGCCGTCATGAAGCAAAAACGTGAGAAAAGAAAGGCAGAAAAGGAAAAGCGTCCTTACAAATATCCTCCTCTCCAACCATACAGAAAAACCTTAAATGGTTACTTCATAAGGAAAGGGGAAACAGAAGCCTATCTCATGTTTCCTGAGCCCTGGATAGACCAAAATGGGAAAAGATGCCCTAGTTGGGAGATCTTTGAAGATGTCAGTTTGCTCACAGACAAAATGGAACAGGTCACCCTGGAGCCTCGTAGCACTGCATATAAGACTGCCACTTTTGAAAACACTTGGTCTATAGACCATGATGACTATGCTCTGGTCTTATTTGATAATGACGGCCTGGGAGACATCTTTTTGGGTATGATAGACGGAGGCACTGAGTATGGAAAGCTCCCTGCTGAGTTCGAGCTTCTCGCTGATAAGCCTCTGCAGAACTGGTATACTACAACCGGCCCGCTCTTGACTCCCGCAGACATGGTGGACCGCTTTGGATATACTATTCCCCTAGCTTTACGGATTTGTCATCTACCGATCCGCTCCCTAAAGTTGAGGATCTCAAACCCCAGGTTCTCAATAATGTAATAAACCCTGTGCAGTTTGCTATTAATGATAATCTGAATGTCTTTGCTTATTCCTTAGTTGCACCTACATTAAAAGACACATTAAATAATCATAATAATGAGTCATTTAATAAAATGGACCCAAAAGATAAAAATTATTTGTTTGAGCTTGTAAAGTCAGTTGAGCAACAGGAACAACATCATTCATCAACAGCAGCTGAAGACTTGTCCATCTTCAATCTGGGGCTGAGCAATCAAATCAAAGAAATCAAAATCGGCAACTCCCTGCAAGGCTCTGAAAGGGTAGCGCTCATTGACCTCCTCAAAGAGTTTGTTGACATATTTGCATGGTCCTATGAAGATATGCCAGGGCTAGATCCAGCCATTGTTGAACACCGGATCCCCATATATCCGGATGCTCGGCCAATTAAGCAAAAGCTCCACCGGATCAAGCCGGAATGGTCACTACAAGTCAAAGAAGAAATCATGAAGCAGCTCCACGTCAATTTCATCCGAGTGGTAGAATACCCGATCTGGCTGTCCAATATAGTGATTGTTCCCAAGCCCAACGAGAAGGTACGGATCTATGTAGACTTCCGCAACCTCAACAAAGCGTCGCCCAAAGATGACTTCCCTCTGCCCAATATTGATATTGTGGTTGACGCCGTTGCTGCTCATAAAATCAGATCATTTGTCGACGGCATGCTGGGCTACAATCAAATCAAAATGGCAGTAGAGGACCAAGGGAAGACTTCATTCACTACTCCTTGGGGTACATATTGCTATAATATCATGTCATTTGGGCTAAAGAATGCCGGGGCTACTTATCAAAGGGCTGCCACCACCCTCTTCCACGACATGATCCATAAAGAAGTGGAGGTCTATGTGGACGACATGATCATGCACTCCAGCGACGCCAACGGTGCCCATATCAAAGACCTTCGAAAATTCTTCGAAAGGTTAAGAAAGCATCAAATGAAACTTAACCCCACCAAATGCACATTTGGGGCTACCAAAGGCAAGGTCCTGGGATTCATGGTGACCGAAGCAGGGCATCGAGATCGAGCCAGCCAAAATCAAAGCCAATATAGAGATGCCGCAGCCAAAAACTCCAACAGAAGTCAAAGGCTTCCTAGGCCGACTGCAGTATATCAGCCGCTTCATCAGACAGCTAACGACCACATGTGGGCCCCTCTTCAAACTCCTAAATAAAAATATTGACAAAGTCTGGGACGAGAAATGCCAGCTAGCCTTCGAAAAAATAAAAGCCTACCTTACCAATCCCCTTGTGCTAGCTCCACCTCATACACATAAACCTCTCCTCATATACCTAACCGTCATAGACACGTCAGTAGGGGCCATGCTCGCCCAAGAAAAGAAAGATTCCTACATCGAAAATGCCATATACTTCATAAGTAGAAGCTGCAAGGAAGCGAGTTGAATTATTCAGCATTGGAGAAAAGCTGCACTGGCCTAGTCTGGTCAACTCAAAGGCTCAAAACTTATCTGCAAGGACGATCCATCATGCTCATCTCCAGAATGGATCCTATAAAGTACATCTTCGGCAAGCCATCACTTTCCAGTCGACTGGCTAAGTGGTCCTTTCTTCTCAACGAGTTTGACATAACTTATGTCACACTCAAATCTATCAAAGGCAGCGTAATTGCAGACCACTTAGCTGATCTACCTCTAAAAACCGAAGATGCAATCGAACCCAGAATTTCCTGCGAAGGTGTCTTGGAAATCACCGACCACGACACCGGTGGCGGATGTTCTTTGACGAGCCGCAAACAAAAGAGGCTTCGGCATCGGAATCTTGCTCATCGATCCGACAGATTCTCACACTCCACTGGCCATAAGATTGGAGTTTGAGTGCTCAAACAACACAGCTGAGTACGAAGCTTGTATTGCCGGCCTAGAAGAGGCTCTCCAAAGGAAAGCCAACAATCTCGAGGTCTACGGAGACTCTGCTCTGATCATAAACCAAGTTGGAGGAGGAAGACCCAAGATCCTCGGTTGCAGCTCTATCATGCCAAATTAACAGCACTTGCCGCTCGATTTGATTCTATCTCATTCCACTACTTGCCGCGGGATAGAAATCAATTTGCAGATGCAGTAGCCACTCTAGCATCATTAGTCCAAATTCCCGCAGAAACCCAAGTCCAACCCTTTATAGTCGAGAAGAAGGTCACGCCTGCATACTGCTTCAAAATTAATGCAGCCCCTGAAGCAGATCACGAGCCCTGGTATGTTGATATCCTAAATCTGCTTCAGAAAGGAATCTACCCCCTGGCCTAGACAAAAGAGGGAAAATCTCCCTGTAAAGGTGGGCATCGCAATTTGTATTCAGCGGTGGCAACTTATATAAAAGGCACTATCAAGGCCTCAATCTTTTATGCGTCGATCAGGCCAAAGTTGAACAAATCATGGACCAACTCCACGGTGGTACCTGCGAACCCCACATGAACGGCCATATGCTATCCAAGAAAGTCATCCGGCAAGGGTACTATTGGAGCACGCTTGAAACCGATTGCATTCGGTGGGTGCGACATTTCGACAAGTGCCAACGTTTTGCAAATCTGCAGCACCTGCCCCCGCATATCCTATACAACTCCACAGGCCCCTGGCCCTTCTCAACATGGGGAATCGACGTTATAGGCCAAATTCACCCGAAGGGATCCAATGGCCACGAATACGTCCTAGTAGCTGTCCACTACTTTACAAAGTGGGTAGAAGCTTCTTCCTACAAAATCATGAACGCTCGCAAGGTGTCCGAATTCATCCGGACCAACATTATATATCGCTACGGAGTGCCTTTCGAAATAATCTCCGACAACGGCACGTATTTTGAAGGGGACGTGAATTGTCTACTCGACGAGTTAAAAATCCAAAGACACAAATCCTCCCTCTACCGGCTGCAAGCCAACGGTGCCGTTGAAGTAGCCAACAAGACACTAGAAAACATTATCAGGAAAATGGCTGACATAGGAAGAGACTGGCCAGAAAAGTTGCCACTAGCCCTCTGGGGCTATCGCACCTCAGTTCGTACACCCACTTGGGCTACCCCCTATTCTCTAGCATATGGCATGGAGGCAGTGCTGCCTATCAAAGTTGAAGTACCATCATTAAGAGTAATGATGGAATCTGGCATAACAGAAATTGACTGGGTCAAAGGGCGATTTGAAGAATTAGCCCTGATCGATGAACGGCGTTTACTAGCCCTAGAGTATACCCGAGCCTATCAAAGGCGCATAGCCCGGGCATTCAACAAAAAAGTCAAAGGCCGCGACATCCAGGTCGGAGATCTCGTACTTCGAGAAAAACCCCCTAGTTATGTTGATACTAGGGGAAAAAGGAAGTCTCCATGGATGGGACCGTATCTTGTCAAAGAAATCCGGTCAGGGGGTGCCGTACTTCTCACAAACCAAGGAGGAGAAGACCTTGTTCAACCCTTCAACCTTGACAAGCTCAAAAGGTATTATGCTTGAGCCAACCTATCCGGTAGATGCTTCCCTCCCCCAGCTCGCTAGATTGAAAACCCGAAAGGGCGGCCTAGGCAAAAGTTAGAGCAAAAGATAAAAAAGTAAAAACAATAAAAAGAGAAATAAGGGCTCGCTAGGTTGAAAACCCAAAAGGGCGGCCTAGGCAAAAATTAGAGCATATAAAAAAAATCAGGAGAAAAAGGAGAGAGAAGGCACTCTTTGAATTCTCGGCATCCTACCTACGGTCTTCAGCATACAAATAGGCTCGACTGACAAAAGAAAAAGAAAAACCACGACAAAAGCTCGCATTAAAATACTAAAACATAATATTACGGGTCCTAAGGTGCAACTTAGGAATACTTATTAAGACATTCGGATTATGCATTATGCCTGTACAAATCTATTATTGCCTCTACCCCCTTTGTTCCCCCAAAACTATCCTTCATTTGCAGCTTAAGCCCCGGAGTAGTCCATTACTGTCTGCGGCGTCCGCCCAGCCGGGCCCATATACTCCTTCTGCAAGACACAGAAGAGGCTCAGTCTCATCAGAATAAGAAGCACCAGAAGTGTCCTCGTGCTATTCATTATCCGCATTGCCGTTGTCCTGAAACAGCTGGACGACTTGTGTTCCGACCAATCACTGCTGCCCTGATTACGAAGAGAAACGCAGGGGCTATGAGAATAACATTATGCCAAGTGTAACCCTGCAGCAATTATGTGGCCAAGAACAGGAGGAGGCGACTGCCTTTTCTCCCCAAATATCTCTAGAAAAGCCCTCTCGAGCCCAAAGATGTATTCTTTTAAAATCCATTTCTGAGGTGCAGCGTGTCACTACCCTTAGATATCAGTATAGCTTTATTTTCTGCATGTATTTTGAGTCTGCATTTTATTTCTTGCATTATAGTATATTGCATTACATAATAAATGTTTGTACAGATTCCGGTGTAAATATACGAAGAGAAAAAAAAGAAACTAATGTGTGCATATAGTAGGAGCTAATAAATCGCAGGACGCTCTGCCCCTATCAAAACCACCTCCCATCACTCAAGGGCCCATTCCGCCGCCAAGCCTGTGACCTCTACCTCTCACCCGAGGGCGAGCCGACCCGCCAGCTTCATCGTCATCATCATCACGGCGTCTGGTCTGCCACATAGCATCATTACCCCGACAAGAAAAGTCATCCATGAACCGCTGGTAAAGTTTGCTGATGCTGACGAAGCCCCGCAGCAACCTCTTATATGTGAACACCTCGACCTGAAAAAAAAAAAAGAAAAAAAAGAGGGTGTTGAAACAAAAAAAAAAGGGAAATGCGTCATCCGAAAAAAAGTAATATAAAAAAAATGAATGATGATGATGCTAAAAAAAAAAGAGAAGAAATGGGAGGAAAGAAAGGTAAGATTCTCGTAACCCCTTTTTCTTGCGTAATCGGTATATATTAAAATTTAAAAAAATGTGTATTTCGAAAATATATGTTGTATTCTTTTACATCCTTTTACTAAATAAAAATGCATTTTGTGCGTCTATACATATATTTTAGCCATAAAAAAAAGAAGAAAAAAAAAGATTATGTGTATTGTTTTGCATCCAA
This sequence comes from Codonopsis lanceolata, assembly GCA_013146195.2. NCBI lineage: Eukaryota > Viridiplantae > Streptophyta > Magnoliopsida > Asterales > Campanulaceae > Codonopsis > Codonopsis lanceolata. The sequence continues at coordinate 37,558,748 of CM028377.1, read as the reverse complement.
ATAATTATTTTTACATCCTAGGCATCATAGAAATACATGTTAAATATAAATATTACATTTTTGCATTTATCATGTACATGTAAAAATAAGAGAATACCCATGCATTCACATTAAAAAGCATCTCATATATTTTTAGCATCACATTCGCATCAAATAAAGTGATACATGTATCCATTATTTGCATTTATTGTCAAAATAGCTGCATTATGGCATTAGCAAAAAGGAAATAAAATGTCACCCATCATGAAAAAAGAATATCTCCTTGGCATTTCTTATATCCCTACAGCATTGGCATGCATAAAAAAAATAAGTTCTGGTGCATAAAATATATTTGTTTTGTCCTGCATATATCCGAAAATGTATCCGAAAAATGCACCTGGAAAAATTTGCATTTCATTCAGAAAAGTCCGTCTCGTAGACATATACCATGTAAAAATATTTTTAGGCCTAAAACATGCATCATATAGCCCCATTTGATTAATAATATAAATCATGCATAGTAGGGTCAAATAGTGACCACTAGTTCAATTGTGCATCGTAAAAATAAATTGCATAAATTTCATGCATCATTACCAAAATTGCATCATTTTAGCTCATAAATTGCATGCATAAACATCATAAAGAAGCATATATATACTCCAAAAGTCCAAAGCAGTACAGGAATTGAGAAAATCTGGAGAATTAACCAAATGGGTGGAAGAAAGAGTATACTTACAATAGGGTCTGGAAGATTCGAGACATGTTTGTACCAATCACACACCAGATTACCCCAGTCATGCTTTAAGTAGTAATAATCAACATGATTCCGGACCAAAGGAGGAAGTTCCCTCCTCTCTTCACCTGATTCGTTCATCGGTGCTTTCCTCTTCCGAGATCTCGAAGAAGAAGCCATCTATGCAGAAAAACAAAATTTTTGGTGGAAGAAAATTGAGAAAATGAGAAGAAATGAAGAAAATAGAAAAAAACTCACTCCGTCGGTAATGAAAGAAGCTAAGAAGCAGAAAGGAGAAAGAATGAAGACTCCTGTCTTCATCCCGTAAGTCAAGAAGGAAGGAGAATTTGAGATTTTTCAATCTTCCCCCTCCAAGCAACTCGAAATTCCAAAGTTACAAAATGACCCCTAAAACTTGACAGAAAGTTAACAAAAGTAATTTTGTTAACCAAATTCGACGGCCTTTCATCCCAAGAAGAAAAATTCATGTCTCCAGCAAGTCAGCCGTAAGACAAGCAGAAAAGTCAGAAAATTCGGCGGCAAAGGTAAGCATCCTTTCTTTTTTGTAAAAATAAAGTTTACATTAAAAAAAAAAAGAAAAAAAAGAAAGAGAAAAAAAAAAAAAATAAAGCATGCAAAAAGAAAAAAATGGCAAGCAAAAGAAAACTCAAAAAATAAAGTCATGAAGAAAATCAAAGAAAAAAATGCAAAACAAAAAAAAAGAGAAAGAAAAAAAAAAGAGATCCCCAGCATGAAAGAGCCAGAACTGCAGAAATAGCCCAAATCAGCTGAACCAGCAGCAACAAAAAAAAAGAAAAATGCATAAAACAAAAAGAGGCATAAAAACAAAAATTTGAAAGGTAAGAAAGGCAAGGTTTGCTTATCCTACCTTCAAAAATAAAAGAAAAAATCTTTTTCAAAAGGTTTTGTTCAAAAAAAAAAAAAAGAGGCATAAAAACAAAAAAAGAAAGAGGAAAGAGAAAAGAAAAATCTCTTTGTCGTATCCGACGGATTTTGATCAGTTGGATACAGTTTTCGAAAAATTTGAAGAAAATTCCTTTTGTCGTATTCGACGACGGATATTTATCGGTCGAATACAGTTTTCGAAAATTTGAAAGTTTTCATATTGTGTTTAGAAACAAGGTATTGACCAGCCAGACACAATTTTGAAAATGCCTCTTTACGTATTTCAACGACAGGTATTGACCGGTTGAAATATGGTTTTCGAAAAACACAAAAATCTTCATACCGTATTTGACGACGGTTTTTGACCGGTAGAATACGATTTTCAAAATTGAAAATATTTTCCTTATCGTATTCAACGACGGGTATTGACCCCTTGGATACGATTTTCAAATTTGAAAATCTTTTTCTTATCGTATTCAATGACGGGTATTGACCCCTTGGATACGATTTTCAAAATTGAAAATCTTTTCCTTATCGTATTCAACGACGGGTATTGACCCCTTGGATACTATTTTCAATATTGAAAATCTTTTTCTTATCGTATTCAACGACGGGTATTGACCCCTTGGATACGATTTTCAAAATTGAAAATCTTTTTCCTATCGTATTCAACGACGGGTATTGACCCCGAGGGTACGATTTTCAAAATTGAAAATATTTTCCTTATCGTATTCAACGACGGGTTTTGACCCCTTAGATACGATTTTCAAAATTGAAAATCTTTTTCTTATTGTATTCAACGACGTGTATTGACCCCGAGGATACAATTTTCGAAAAATTGAAAATCTTTTTCCTATCGTATTCGACGACGGGCATTGACCCCGAGGATACGATTTTCGAAAAATTGAAAATATTTTTCCTATCGTATTCAACGACAGGTATTGACCCCGAGGATACGATTTTCAAAGATGAAAATCTTTTTCCGTCATGTTCTCGGACGGGTATTGACCCGAACGACATGACATCCTAGTTGGTTGACTGATTTGTTTGAGACCGAACTACGTTTGGTCTGATTCCTTTTATTAAGGGATACGTAGGCAGCCTACATCAGTAGGTCCGACCATTAGAGCACTTAATTTGCATATCTGCTTAAAAATTGCGATAACCTGCTATAACTAACTAAAAAAGTCTAGGATATGGAGGATTGATTCACATTATAAACTGTTGCATTATAACTGCTACATGTTGCATCTCTCTCCCCTGTATTAATTGCGCGAAATTGGAGAGTCTATTTCTTATCAACGATGTTCGTCTACTCAGTAAGCTGCGGGTTACCCGTAGACTCCATCGTTGAGGGGCTCTGTAGACACCCCAATTTCGTACCCCTGGTATGTGACATGACATAAAATATCAAGACCTGTTAAAACATTAACAAATGTCAAGTTACAGGGTCGAAAATGCAAAAGGACAAAGCAGGATGCGCAAAAGAGTGAAATGCAGGGGTTCAAAACGTCAAAAATGAAAATAATGAATAGTGCTGGCGCCACCCACACACAATGTGGGAGTGGCGCCCATTTATGCTATAGGTGGCGCCCAGTTTCCTCAAACAGTACTGTTCCTTTGTCGTAAAGTGCAATCTCTTCGACGTTTTGTACAATCGTTTGATGCGCGAAGAAGGAATTTTAATTCCTTCGGTGTCCTCATCCCAGGCTATAAATAGAGCTTCGGGGTTCGCCTTCAGAAGACACAATTCATCCGCAAAACTCTCCGCGTCCTCGTTACGCTGAAGAAATAGAGAGCGAAGTGAGATAGTGAGCGATCTCCTCAAAGCCTCGAAACCCTGCCAAACCTCCTCCAAACACAAAACCAACCGGTAGAAGTGAGCCTTAGCCCGATTTAAAAGGCCAAATCAGTCAGAAATAAGCCCTTATTCTGCTCGATTTCCGCCTGCCTCAAGCCAACAAACAACCAAATACAAACAGTTACTCTGCCCAAATCCCGAGGCCAAAAGTAACTTTCGAAAGTAGTCACTCTGCCCGAATCTTCACAACACACACATGAACAAAAAGACTCCCTCTCCCTGAAGGACAGAGCGAGCACACCCTAGGCCATCAATAGGTAAGTTTTAAGTTTTTATTTGTAAAAGTGTTATTTCCAATCCGGCCCAATGTAGATATATAAGCAGTTGTGCTGCCCGGATTTAGTTAGGAAATAGCGCTAAAAAGAGCCATTATTATGGCCAAATATTTTCAAGTATATTTGTAATTATTTGTAAAGGGATAGTTGCAAGTCTGTAAATAATGTAGACAAAATGGATGTATTTGTAGGCAGTTAATGCTTTATTTATCTGTTAAATAAATATAACAAAAAGCATACTTTAGCCAAAAATTGTTTTGAGACCGAAAGGGCGAGTTGGGTGCCTAGCACCTTCCCAACTCGTAACTTAGCTTCCGGACCCGTTTTTATTATCTCTGATTTTTTTTTTTGCTTTATTTCTTCCTCAAAATAAAGATGGTGACTCTAAAATATTTTGGATCCAGTGGGGCCTCGCAACATCTTTCCTTGCACTTTTTTGTTTTCCCCTAAAAAATGGAGAATGGAAATGGAAAGGTGATGTATTCCTATATCCTGGTATCCCCTAAACAAGGGATAACTTGATGTAAAAAACCCAAAGCACTCATAGTGATCCGAAATAGGCCATAAGGCTATTTTCATAAAATCCATAGTGGGGGCGCCGCAACACTCCTTCTTTGCACTTTCCCGCTTTCCCCTAAAAAAGGGAGAATGGGAATGGAAGCATTCCTATATCCTGGTATCCCCTAAAAAGTGATAACTTGACATAGAAAACCCAAAGCTCTCATATTGAATCAAAAATTCACTAAAGGCAATCAAGGTGCATTCAAACGCGCTATTCTGACAGCACTCCTCTCGCACTTTTGATTTCGTCGTCCCCTAAAAAAGGGAGGGTGGAATAAGAGCAGTGGATGTCCTGCATCCGCACGTACGCGCACCCCTATCCAAGGGCGCGCGGGGCGCGGGTGCATTTCCCGGGAACCCACAGCTTGCGGTATCGAAGGATACGTTTGATAGTAGTCCAGTGAGAGGTTGGAGCATGCATGAATTGACATACTTTATTAACCGGGTAGAACAAATCTGGGCGAGTGAGAGTAAGGTATTGGAGTGGACCAACAGTCTAGCGAAACTTTGTTGGATCAGAGAAGGGGCAGCCAGAGTGTTTGGATAGTTTTTCCGTGGTACAAAGGGGAATGAGACACGGTTTTGCACCAAGCATCCCGGTGCGGGTGAGGAGATCGATTATATATTGATGATGGGATAGGAATAGGCAGAAGAGTGTTTGTGAACTTGAATACCAAGAAAGAAGTGAAAAAGACCCAAGTCCTTGAGAGAGAGCTCGCGAGCCAAAGATTCGATCAGTGACTGTATGTGAGAAGGAGAGTTGCTGGTGACCAAAATGTCATCAATGTAAACAAGAATATAGATGAGAAGGCTGTTATGAGAGAAAATAAACAAAGAGGGATCGGTTTTGGAAGGAACGAAACCAAGGGTGATGAGAAAAGAAGTGAGATGTTGAAACCAAGCACGAGGGGCTTGTTTAAGGCCATACAGCGAACGATGTAGATGACAGACATGGTCAGGCTTAGACAGATTGATGAACCCAGGCGGTTTTGACATATAGACAGTTTCATCGAGAAAACCGTGAAGGAAGGCGTTGTTCACGTCAAGTTGTCGAATGGACCAACCACGAGAAACTGCGAGGGAGAGTACGGTACAAATCGTGGTTGGTTTGACAACAGGACTGAAAGTCTCAGAATAATCAAGGTCGGGATATTGATGGAAGCCTTTTGCAACAAGACGTGTTTTATATCGATCAAGGGAGCCGTCGGTGCGTTGTTTGACACGATACACCCATTTGCAACCAACAAGGTTCATGGACTATGTGTGGGGAACCAGGGTCTAAGTACCATTGCGAATGAGTGCATTAACTTCCTCTGTCATTGCATGACGCCACTGCGGGATTTTATTTGCATTAGAAAAACACGTTGGTTCGACAATGGAATCAGAACGGGTGCAGACGAAGGCCCTAGGTGAGGGAGAATATTTTAAGGAAGGTTTAGGATTGGAGCGAAGGTGCATAGTGTGAGTGCGCTGTGCAGGTTGAGGTGGTGTGGTGGAGGGGGAGGAAGATGGGTAGGCAAAGGCACCGAGGCTGGAATAGTCGGGTGGGGAGATGATGGGTTGATGTTAGGAGATGCTTGACTTTGAAAAGTCTGTGGTAAGAGAATTGGAGGTGTTGGATCCGTAGGTATTTGACGTGCACTGGAAATAGGAGTGGGCCGAGTTGGAGATGAAAAACTAGGTAGGGAGACAACGGCCCAAGGGAGGGAGTCAGATTGAGGCAGTGGGAATGGGTCCAAAGAGAGATTGAGGTGGACTGGGAGGTGGACCAAGGATGGATGGGCCAGCAAATGGATAAGTGAATTCATCGAATCGAACATAACGGGCAATGTATAGACGTGCGATGCTAGGGTCATAGCAGCGATAACCTAAGTGATTCGAACTGTAACCGAGAAAGACACATGGAGAGGATCGAAATGACATTTTGGGTCGATTGTAAGGACGTAGGTGAGGATAACAGAGACACCCAAAGATTTTTAGGAACGAGTAATCGAGCTTCTTTTGGAATAAATACTCATCAGGTGATAAATTCCTAGACACATGAGAGGGCATTCTGTTAATTAGATACACATCAGTATTGAACGCAAACTCCAAGAATTTAAAGGGGACTAAGCTTTGAGCAAGGAGAGAAAGCCCAGTTTCGACAATGTGACGATGACATCTTTCCAACGGAGCCTTTTGTGCATGAGTATGAGGACATGGAATACGATAGTGAACTCCACAAGATTTAAAAAAGGAATTAAGAGGACAATATTAGCCACCCCAATCACTTTGGACACTTTTTATTTTGGTACCAAATTGGCATTCAACAAAGACTTGAAATTGTTTAAATATATGAAGGACATATGATTTTTGTTGCATAGGATAGTACCAGATGAATTTAGAGAAGTCATCAACGAAAATAACAAAATATTTATTGCCATTAGAAGAGAGAATGGGAGAGGGTCCCCATACATTGGTAAAAATAAAATCAAGGACAGAACTCCTAGAGATATTATGTGAAACAAGAGGAAACCTAGTGGACTTGCTGATATGTCTTAAATTTATACCTTGCAAGTGCACATGACTATTGTAGAATAGATTATGGTAGCAAGGGTCGAACCACAGAGACAAGAAGTAATCAGATAACAAGTAAACTGGTAACAATTAAACTAAGGGGGGGTTTTATTTATTTAATCTAATTTATTATAAAGAAAGCAGGAAATCTAATTTAATAGTTTAAAGCAATAATCACATATATGAAGATCTAATGGTGGAGAGAAATCTAGGAATGTAGATTCACTTATACTCTATTGCTCTTTTAATTAAAGTATCAATCAATTTAATCTTGGGTTCATTCACTAAAGATTGGTATAGATTGTCAAATTATAATTCAGTCTCCATCCTAAATAATTCATCCAATCTATTCCCTTAAGCACAAGAACATATGAATTTCCTATCTGTCACATAGGAACATATATATGAACCTGACCCTAACTTATCACTCTCGTGCATTGATAAGGTCAATTTATCACAATAGTAAGCCAGTGTACGACATATGCATATGGTTGTGCAGTTATCCGCACCTCTAGGTCTTTACTAATTGTGATTCCATTCATTTGGTCAAAGCTAGACAGTAAAGAGATTGATAAACATTGTGATTAACAAGATTTGATTGAATATAAATATATATTGAGCAATAGATTCGATACAAGTTACCTCCCAATTCCTAGATTAATGAGCGGTTAGTTCATCCTTGCAGATGAACAGATCATTGGAATGAAAGAATACATGAATCGATCTTCGAACTATAATTACAAATACTAAAAACTATGTATTACACACTAAAATCGGTGTAGAAAACCGTCTTTGGCTTTAGGCTACATGGCTAATATTTATAGTAGGGTGTTCGGGGGAAGGAGATACAATTAAGGTTAAACTTCCATGCAAGATCTGGGAGGCTTGCGAGGGCAAGGTGCAGCTAGAATGCGGCCACAAGGCCTTTGCACTGAATGGGCTGACACATTGGAGACCTTGCGAGGGCAAGGCCTCCTACCCTTGCATCCGCAAGGGGTTTCCTTCTTCAATTCAAACAGCTTTCCAATGTTTGCACTTTGCACCCTTCCTTGAAATCTTCATTAAAAGCCTTGTAAATCTCATAATTTCACCTAAAACCCTGAAACTCACAATAAAGCTCAAAAACACATATTAGTAGCCAAAGGCCTCGTAGAATTGCTATTTCTAAGCTATAAAAATACCCAATAGATACGTATAAAACACATTTATCACTTGCCAAGTTAGCAAGCGTTATATAATGAACTAAGAGAGGGAGAGGAGCTAGTTAATTTGTTTGATTGAATTATTTGACGAAGGACTCGAAGATGTGGATGACTGAGACGATGATGCCAACACTCTGAAGAGATGGGCGCAGTGCTGTGGACAGACGAAGCAGAGGGGGATGCAAGTGTGTAGAGGCCATCTTTACTTGGACCGGTGAGAAGTGTGTGCTTGGTTTCCTGATCCTTGACACACACAAAAAGAGGGGAGAAATTCAAAATAAACAGTATTATCTTTTGTGAATTGATTAACAGAAAGTGATTTTGAGATAGAAGGAACATGAAGCACTTGATTTAAATAAAGTAACCAAGAGGGAGTAGAAATAGAGGAGGAACCAGTATGAGCAATGGGAAGACCTTTACCATTTCCAATGTGAACACTATCAGGACCGGCATAATCATCAAACTGAGACAAGACAGAGAGCTCAGGGGTTACATGATGTGTGACACTCGTGTCGGGGAACCACTTATAAGGCGATAAAGGGGGTGACATGTGGGTGGCCAGGAAGGGAGGCTGAATGGGACGGTGATAGTAGTTGGCGGGTGTATGATTGGTACCACCACAGAAAGGACATGGAGGGCGAGGATGAAAGGAGGAATTGCGATGTTGGTGGGAAGGGGCACCGCCATTTGAGCGACCATAGCCATGACCACGTGAATTCCGTCCACATTCTCAAGTGGAGGAGTTACCACCACGGACGGAAAAATGGGCAGCTGGGGAGGAAGGGGACAAGTTCGACGGGGAATCAGGAGTAGACGGTGAGATGGTGAAGGAAGATATAAGGTCACAATTAGGAAACTCACGGCTAAGAAGGAGGCTATAAAGTTCAGGAAAGGTGACGGGTTCGGCACGAGTAGAGAGGGTGGCTATAAGCGGTTTGAACTTAGAGTTTAGGACACAAAAAACATAGATGTTGAACTCGGGGTTAGCTACAGGAAGACCAACAGCAGCTAGTTCGTCGGCATACCATTTGGCCTGTTGAAGATAAATTGTGACACTACGATTTCCTTGGCAAAGATCATGAAGGTTAGCGTGAAGATTGAGGATGTGGGTATAAGAGGGTGATGCGAAGATGGCTGTGAGGGCAATCCAGAGTTCATGGGAAGAGTTACATCTGACGGCCATGTAAATGTCACTTTTAGATAGAGATGAGATAAGCATACCCATAACAGTTTTGTAACACTCGGCAATTGCACATTTTATTAATTATGCATTAGGGTGCATTAGCATGATTAATTACGTGCTACATGTTATGTTTAATGTGTTTGTGTTTTGTGTTGTGGACTTGGGTAATTGTCCTACGAGAGTTCATTTGAGCTCAAGATATGTTGGGGTTTATGTGTGATGTATTTAAAGTTCCTATTGGACTTTGGTTATGTTAGTTATGATTTATAACGTTGGAATAGGAAATGACACGTTAAAGTTGGAAAAATATATATTTTTGGCTAGATTAACCCGAAATGTATCATACGTTACGTGTTTCTTTTTTATTCTTAAAATATATTTTTATTTTCACATTGACTAATTAATAATGATTAATTAGTGTTTAATTGAGTCAAATTGGAGATTAATTGATTTTGACAATGTTAACTTTTGACCCACCAATGAGATTGATTTCTCAAATGACTAACTATATATATTGAATATTATATTAGTCACCAAGTGATCATTCACTTGGAATTTCCAATTTCTGCTGGAGACTTAGTAGTCAACAATTGGTTTATTTCTTTTCCTTTGTTTTACTTAGGTCGGTCAGTGTTCCGCCTCATATAATTGTTTTGGGTGAGAGTCTCTCTCATATTTCTTATTTCCTTCTTTTTTTCCTTCTTTCATCAGTGGACGATGTGAGATATATAACGAGGGTTTAGTTTACAAGCTTGATTTATTAACGAAATATTACCCGTTTTTAATTCCGATTCCGCAAGGGTGTTTTATGTGTTGAGGGCTACATTTACACCCGAATATTTTCTGTTTTTACCGATATTTTTCGGTAGAGGTAAGTTACTATTCCATCCCCTTTGTATGTAACAATTGCATACATGAACTGTGGGCTACTCCCATATGATTTGTTTTGAATATGGAGTATAAATAATTTAGTTACGAATTATTATTAATTTCAACTAGTTAATGTGTTAAATGGTTTTAAACCATCATTATGCCAAGTAACACGTCGGTGAGATTCTGTTGGGATGAATCCTGCAAATCGCGGTGATGACCACAATTTATAAGTATTAAACGAATGACTCAACGGAGTCAATTTAGGGACAATAAAATATAACGAGTGACGTGCTCTATTCCTACGATAATGGGGAATACTTTGGTGTAGTTTACTATATGTAAAATATTACTTACATTGGTATTTGCGTGTAAGCAAATAAATGCTTAAGTTTTTATTTACAGGTAAATAAGCATGCTTGTTACGTGTGTTGAGCTCCCCTACTTTGGGACTCGACGGTTGTATTTATTAACAAGTAAACATCTACTTGTGCATCGCACTGAGTCCAGCTGGCATATGTGGTTATGTCGACTATGGGATGACAGTAGTCTTTACGAGAGTTAAATCTCGTGATCGCTACGGGTCGTTGTATGGGTCTCTCCCTTGTTATTGGTCGTGACAAGGATGTAGCCTTGTTAGAACAATTCGCATGACAAACAGAAGGCTAGTTGGTTGGTTGTGGTATTTATATTAATCACAGGAGTAACTATGTTTTAGCAGGTGATTTTATTAGCCTATTATTAGTGGGGGCTTTACACATGTTTTGTTGTTTTATATGTTTGTTCGACGCTCGACCCGAGGCTTGTATAGAGATTGGGGGTCAGATCGTCATAGGTGGTATCAAGCGTGGTTAGCTGACGGTCAGGATAGGATCTTTGGCCTAGTTGGGTTGAGTGTAGGTTAGTGTGTTTTCTGAATTTCTTACGCCGAGTGTTTATGTGTAGGTGTAGGAATGGTGCATACTAGGCAAGGTGCTAGCACTGATAGGGCTGGACTGAGTGTGAATGATGGCGATAAGAGCACCAAGAGTAATAACCATGTGCGTGATGAACAACCTAGGCAGATACTGGGCAATGAACAGCCACAACCAGTCCTGAATAATCAGCAAGGGGATATGATAAATGTGCTTCAGTTACTGACCAGAATGGTAGCTGATATGGGCCAGCAGCAAGGTAATGCACATGTACCTGAAGATCCTGCACCACAGGCACAGGAAAGAGCACTGCAGCCTGGGATTATAGTATAGCAGCCTAAGAAACATGTAACTACTATGCTTGATAGATTTCTAGAGATGAAACCTCACAGTTTTGATGATGAACCAGATGCCAAAAAAGATTAAAGATGGGTTGAAAGTATGGTTAATATATTCAGAGCACTGAAGTGTAGTGATGAAAACAAGCTAAACTGTGCAGTGTACAAGCTTGAGGGTGATGTTGATCATTGGTGGCAAGTATTATTGGAGAGTTGGGAGCGAGACAGGGTGCCACAGACTTGGGCTACTTTCTTGCATGAGTTTAAGGCTCAGTATATTCTGATAGCTATTCGGGGTAAACGTGAGGCTGAGTTTATTGCATTGGAGCAGGGTAATCTTACAGTGGCGCAGTATTCAGCCAAGTTTACAGAATTGTCTCGATATTGTGTTATCATGTACCCAATGAAGAAAGGAAGACAGAAAAGTTCGTGAAAGGACTGAAGAAAGAATACCAGAGGCAATTTTTATCCTTGTGACTTATGGACTACATGGAGGCAGTTGACAGGGCCTATGGTATTGAACGAGATATTGAGGAGCACCGTGGTAAGGCCACTTCTAATGTGAAGCCACAAGGCCAGAGTCAGTGGCGTGGATAGAGTTCTGGTAGCTACCGTAGACAGGGTACAGGTGGGTAGATAAAATCCCAGCCTAGTGAGGAAGGAGGTACTTCTTCCTCTACTGTCCAGAACCGATCGAATTCGGGGTTAGTTTGTACATTCTGCTCGAAGCCAGGGCATACAGAGAACAAATGTTACTTGAAGCAGCGAGAGTGCTATAATTGTGGTATAAAGGGTCACATGAGGAAAGATTGCCCTAAACCTCAGGGAAGTCAGTTTGTGGGTATGGTGACACAGTTGTCTGGGTCTAAGAGGGATAACGACGGGAAACCTAAAGTTTAGGGTCGCGTATTTGCCTTAGATCAGAGGGGTGTTCCAAAGTCTACCACCGTAATAGGAGGTACACTTACTGTATTAGGTTTGAAAGCACGTGTTCTTATAGATCCTGGTTCATCACATTCATACATTGCATCTCATTTTGTGGGGAATTTATGTGTTCTTCCCCAGTTGTTGTCTTATGTGCTGGAGGTGTCTACCCCAATGGGGGAGTGTGTGATTGCTACTGATGTGTATCAGGCGTGTGATATATGTACAGATAGTCACACTTTACATGCGGATCTAACAGTCCTGCCCATACGTGATTTTGATGTTATTTTAGGCATGGGTTGGTTATATGTGCATCATGCTGTGGTTGATTGCCATCGTAAGGTGGTAACATTTTATGTGCCTGACATACCTAAGTTTATGTTTATGGGCGAAAGGGCCATGGGTGGCTTGTCTTTTATTTTTGCTATTCGGGCTAGAAAATTATTGTCATAAGGTTGTACTGGTTATCTGGCTTCTGTTTTGGATGTGAGTATAGCTGCATTGAAACTAGAAGATATTTATGTGGTTTATGAATTTGCAGATGTGTTTTCTACTGAGTACAGTATGCCACCTAATAGAGAGGTTGAGTTCTGTATTGAGCTATTGCCAAGTACAACACTGATATCAAAGGCACCAGTAGAGTTGAAAGAATTAAAGGTACAGTTACAAGAGTTGCTGGACCGTGGGTTTATTAAACCGAGTGTATCACCATGGGGTGCACCTGTGTTATTTGTGATGAAGAAGGATGGCACACTGTGGTTATGTATTGACTACCGTCAGCTGAATCAGGTGACTATCAAGAATAAGTATCCACTGCCACATATTAAGGATTTGTTTGATGAGTTGCAGGGATCAGTTGTGTTCTCTAAACTGGATCTACGTAGTGGTTACCATCAGTTGAAAGTTCAGGCTGAAGATGTTCCGAAGACAGCCTTCCGTACGAGGTATGGCCATTATGAATTTGTGGTTATGCCTTTTGGGTTGACTAATGCTCCTGCTGTATTTATGGATTTGATGAACAGGGTTTTCAGACATTATATTAACTGTTGTGTTGTAGTGTTCATCGATGATATCCTGGTATATTCTAAATCCCAAGAGGAGCATGCCTTTCATTTACGAACTATACTGGAATTACTTCAGGAGAAGCAATTGTTTACTAAGTTTAGCAAATGTGAAATCTGGCTTGAAGAAGTTGCATTTCTGGGACATGTAATATCGGGTGCCGGTATTTCAGTTGATCCTTCTAAAGTAGAAGATGTGGTAAACTGGAAAAGACCCGAGATAGTGACAGAGGTGCATAGTTTCTTGGGGTTAGCTAGTTACTATCGAAGATTTATTGAGGGATTTTCGAAGATAACCACACCTATGACTTCTTTGACACAGAAGAAGACACCGTTTGTATGGAGCGACAGATGTGAGAACAGTTTCCAAGAATTGAAACGACGACTGACTACAGCTCCAGTTCTTGCTCTACCCAGTTGTGGTGATAACTTTATTGTGTATACTGATGCCTCCAAGGAAGGTTTGGATTGTGTGTTGATGCAAAACTGGAAAGTTATTGCATATGCTTCAAGGAAGTTGACTCCTTACGAGCAGAACTATCCTACCTATGACTTGGAATTGGCTGCGATTATTTTTGCTTTGCAAAAGTGGAAGCATTATCTTTATGGGGCCAAGTTTGAAGTCTATACTGATCATAAAAGTTTGAAGTATCTATTCTCGCAGAAGGAATTAAATATGCAACAACGTAGATGGATGGAAATGCTTAAAGACCACGATTGTTCTATCTTTTACCATCCTGGTAAAGCCAATGTGGTAGCAGATGCATTGAGCTGGAAGACTTATCTATCTTGCTTGTTGGTTCGAGAATGGAATATGCTTGAAGACTTAAGGGATTGGGATCCTTATGACTATGTACATGGGGTATTGTTTGCTAGTGTTCGAGCTATGCCTTTGTTATTTCAGCAGATAAAGGAAGCTTAAAAGAATGATTTAGAACTGCTAAAGATAGTGGATGGCCTGAAAGAAGGCAAGACACCTGACTTCGTAATTAATAGCGATGAAATCTTAACCTTCAGAAGTAGATTGTGTGTGCCTTCTTGTGATGTAGTGAAACAACAGGTACTTGAAGAAGCCCACAAGGCTAAGTACACTATTCACCCAGGGAGTACAAAGATGTACAGAGATTTGAAGCAGCATTTCTGGTAGAATAATATGAAGCGAGAGATTGTTGATTTTGTTGCGAAGTGTCTAACTTGTCAACAAGTGAAGGCCGAGCATCAGCTTGTTGCAGCCACTTGAGATACCTGAGTGGAAATAAAAGCATGTGACTATGGATTTTGTGACTGGGTTGCCTCGTACTCGACAGGGTCACGATGCAGTATGGGTTGTTATTGACAGACTAACTAAGTATGCTCACTTTTTACCAGTTGTGATGACTTATACTTTGAGTCAGCTAGCATCTCTTTATGTTCGGGAGATTGTTAGATTGCATGGTGTGCCAGTCAGTATAGTATCTGACAGAGATCCGAGGTTTACTTCTCGTTTCTGGTAGGCTTTACAGAGTACTATGGGGACTCAGTTGAGCTTTAGCACAGCCTTTCATCCGCATACAGATGGATAGTCCGAGAGATTGATTCAAATTCTCGAAGATATGTTACGTGCTTGTACAGTTGATTTCAAGGGCAGTTGGGACACTCACTTGCCTCTTGCTAAGTTTGCTTATAATAACAGCTTCCAGTCCAGCATTGATATGGCTCCTTATGAAGCTTTGTATGGGAGGAAGTACAGATCTCCTATTTGCTGGGACGAAGTTAGTGAAGCCAAGCTTTGGGGCCTAGAGATGGTTCAGCAGTCAGCTGAGAGTGTTAAACTGATCAGAGACAGATTACAGACAACTCAAAGCAGACAAAAGAGTTATACCGATAACAAACGATGTGATCTTGAGTTTCAAGTTGGCGATCATGTGTTCTTAAAGGTATCACCTCGTCGGGGTACTAAAAGATTCGGGAAGAAAGGTAAATTATCGTCAAGATACATTGGGCCATTACAAATCCTTGAAAGGGTTGGGCGTGTGGCTTACAGACTTGCATTGCCACCATCTTTGGCACATATTCATGTTGTGTTTCCTGTCTCCATGTTACGGAAGTATTTGAGGGATGAATTTCATGTACACGAGTATGAAGATATCACATTTCAGCCAAATTTGTCCTATGATGAGATACTAGTGGAGATTTTAGATACTAAGGAACAAATCCTGCGTACTAAACGAATTCCCTTGGTTAAAATGTTATGACGGAATCATGAGATTGAAGAAGCCACTTGGGAGACAGAACAGTATATGCGGGAACGATACCTTCACCTCTTCGATGGTTTAGATAAGAGAATTTAGGGACTAAATTCTTTTTAGGGAGAGAGGGTGTAACACCCGGGAATTGCATATTTTATTAATTGTGCATTAGGGTGCATTAGCATGATTAATTACGTGTTACGTGTTATGTTTAATGTGTTTATGTGTTTTGTGTTGTGGACTTGGGTAATTGTCCTACGAGAGTCCATTTGAGCTCAAGATATGTTGGGCTTTATGTGTGGCGTATTTAAAGTCCATATTGGACTTTGGTTATGTTAGTTGTGATTTATAACGTTGGAATAGAAAATGACACATTAAAGTTGGAAAAATATATATTTTCGGCTAGATTGACCCTAAATGTATCGTACGTTACGTGTTTCTTTTTATATTGTTAAGATATATTTTTATTTTAACATTGGCTAATTAATAATGATTAATTGGTGTTTAATTGGGTCAAATTGGAGATTAATTGATTTTGACAATGTTGACTTTTGACCTACCAATGAGATTGATTTCTCAAATGACTAACTATATGTATAGAATATTATATTAGTCACCAAGTGATCATTCACTTGGAATTTCTAATTTCGACGGGAGACTTAGCAGTCAACAATTGGTTTATTTCTTTTCCTTTGTTTTACTTTGGTTGGTCAGTGTTCCGCCTCATTTAATTGTTTTGGATGAGAGTCTCTCTCATATTTCTTCTTTCCTTCTTTTTTTCCTTCTTTCTTTTTTGATAGAGGTAAGTTAATATTCTCTTCCCTTTGTATGTAACAATTGCATACATGAACTATGGGAAACTCCCATGTGATTTGTTTTGAATATGGAATATAAAGAATTTAGTTACGAATTATTATTAATTTCAACTAGTTAATGTGTTAAATGGTTTTAAACCATTATTATGCCAAGTAACACGTAGATGAGATTCTGTTGAGATGAATCCTGCAAATCGCGGTGATGCCCCAAAATTTATAAATATTAAACGAATAACTCAACTGAGTCAATTTAGGGGTAGTAAAATATAATGACTGACGTGCTCTATTCCTACGATAATGGGGAATACTTTGGTGTAGTTTATTATATGTAAAATATTACATACCTTGGTATTTGCGTGTAAGCAAATAAATGCTTAAGTGTTTATTTACAGGTAAATAAGCATGCTTGTTACGTATGTTGAGCTCCCCTACTTTGGGACTCGACGATTGTATTTATTAGCAAGTAAACATTTACTTGTGCATCGCATTGAGTTCAGCTGGCATATGTGGTTATGTCGACAATGGGACGACAGTAGTCTTTACGAGAGTTAAATCTTGTAATCGCTACGGGTCGTTGCATGGGTCTCTCCCTTGTTATTGGTCGTGACATGGATGTAGCCTTGTTAGAGCAATTCACATGACAAATAGAAGGCTAGACTCTTGGGTAAAACTCGGGGTAATGAGACTCATGGTTAAGTCCCAAGGTCATTGGTTTTGGATACTATTGAGTTCAGACATGGTTCAGCATGTGATCAGACATGTACAGCGTGTGTACTGCGACATCAACACAGTTATGGTATTTTAGATACAAGCCGAGACGGAAAGCTCGCCTACAGTTATATATCCTAATTATGTGTTTAATTATTTTGAGTCAATGTGCATTATAACATGATCAACGTGATGTGTGCAAGTATATATACAAAAGCTCAAATAGACTTAGGGAACCTATCCCATAAGGAGTCTAAAACACATTTAAGAACACTCAATACAACTATGCAAATACCTAGGGTATAACTGAGGTCACGAAGAAGAACTATACGAGTAAACTCTCGACCGAGTCAAGTTTCTACCAACGTCGAGTTACGACTTGGAACTATAACAGGTTAATGAGTATGAACCACATACTACTAGAGTATTGGCCTCTAGAAAGCCTACCCACACATATCAAGACTTCTCCCAACAAGCCAATCAGGCAAGGTAAACGGGAGTCAAATGCGCAAAACAAAGAAGTCAAGCGCTTAAAGATTCAGGGTACTACACGTGCCCCGCTCGTGATAAGGTGGTTGCATGCTTTACATGTAACCACTGCTTGGGCCATTTGGGCCTGGCAACTCAGTTGCAAAGAGACACAATCCAAAAATGAATCTAAAATATTTTGTAATAGGCAACTGCTCGAAGCAGTCCGTCCCATTTTCAGACTTGGTGACTATTCGAAACAGCCTTACCCGTCTCCTTATCTCAAACTCATTTAATATATAGGAATAATTACCAGCCACACTTTTGTAAAATTGTAACCGCTCTACTCCCTTATTTTTTTATTCAACCAGTAAAGTGTTTTTTTATAAATTTGTTCCAAAAATACCACATTCTCTACCATTCCCTCTCCCACCCAACAAACTCACCAAATCAAAACCCCATCGTCCCCATTCTCTCTCCATTTCTCACAACAAACTCACCAAATCAAAGTACGTATTGTTAATTTAGAACATCAAAAAGCTGTGATTTTCGTTCTTTGTTTGTATGCAAAGTAAAAGGTAAAAGCACCAACTATATGTTAAAGAACTAGGATCTGGATGAAAAGATTATTCTTTTACCTTTCTGAATACAAATGTTTGCACAAAAGTATATATCCAATCTTCTGCCAACCACATCCTTTTGTGTACTGCTCCAACTATGAATCCAAAATACAAGTTGGAGAAAATATATTTTCCTATTTGAAAACAGAACATGTATCCACAACTTTCTCCACTTTGCTTTTCGTCAAGTCCCAATGGTATGTCAATCTCTCGTGTTCATCCCGAAGCCAGATCTTAAAAAGAATAGTCTTCCATGATAGAGAGAGTTCACAGTGTTTAGCGTACATAAGGTGGAAGGGCCAACTTGGGCAAATTTACAGAGGAAAATTCTGACGCTTACATCGACTCCGACGCCTTCATCAAAGATTCCAACGCCTGAAACAACTACCTCATCTGTAGATGGTCGCGAAGCAGAATGGGTTAAAGCCTAGAGTAATTCGTGAAAAGAATGTTTGAATGGAGAGAGTAGAGACAATCCATACAGGGAACAATCCCTTCATTCTTTTACCCCATCCAAACCCGAAACACTGTAACAATATAGGTCACCTGACACTGGCAACAAAGAACCACATAAATTTGCACCATAACAAATTCCAACCCTCGACATAATCTTAATTCTCTCTTTAATCTATTTCAATTTCAATGACCACATCACCCTCCTCACAAACTTCCATTGGAAACAACCCACCATGAGTTTTGTCAGTGTCAATCCCACCCAATTTTTCATTGTAGATGATTCCAAGCTATCACCGCCGTCGAGATTGCCTGCTTTGGCGGTGTATGTCAACCGTTAGGATTCATATTAGCTGTTCCAAGAGAGTTTTTGGGAAAATTCAAGGTACTGGGTGAGTGGGTGTCGGAGATGATGAAAGAGGTGCTGAGATGGGTAACTATTTATTGGACTTGGGCTTTTAACCACAATGCACCGTTTTTGGCATTGCGATGCCCAATTTTTGTATTGTGATGCCCAAATTTAGGCGAGGATTTTTTCATTACGATACCCAAATTCATTACGATGTCCAATATTTATATTGCGATGCCCAAATTATGATGCCCAACTTCATTGTGATGCCCAAATCTCTCTCTCTCTCTCTCTCTCTCTCTCTATATATATATATATATATATATATATATATATATATATATATATATATATATATATATATATTTAAAGTTGGTGAGGAGCATTATGGTTGTGTCACCTCACCCTCTTTTGTTAAATTTCAATTGTGAGGGTATGACTCTTGATTTCATGAAGACTTTTTGCATTCTAACCATTAACTAATAATAATACTTAGTAATAATTAATATAATAAGGGGTATTCTGAAATAGGTATATATATTAGCATAAGTCTTTTAACTAAAAATTTCTTCACAACCACATTTGCTAAAAACTCTAGCTAATTGGATCAAGAATTTGAAGAGTTTGATATTGTGTATTTAAGTTGACAAAAACCAAAGTCAATAGGGGGAAGGACCTTTTGCTAATATAGATCTCTAAATTTGAGCATTTTATTGATACATGCATGAGCTCATAAGTGATTGAACATATCTTCTTTTGACGATTTCTTTTCCACCCTTCGTTCTTACGTTTTGTCGGCTAGCATGGTGGTCGTGATGGAGGAGTTTTGTGTACTTCAATTTAATTTTCCTTTTAATTTGCTAATCTCAATTCTCTTACTCGGGGAGCCCCTACTCCAATAGACAATTGCCTTCTTCCCGCAGCTTTTGATCAGGTAGAGACATCACTAGAGAATTCTTTTATCTCACCTTGCTCCTCATATCATAGTTAGATTTTTCAGTTTTCTTGACAATATTGAGTAAAGATGACTCTTTTAAACTTTCTTCGTGAGATTATAATCTTCTAGATTTGTTTTAGGTTTCTATTATATACATGGTTTATGGTTTATGGTTCTTGATTAATGTTTTTGTTATAATAGTATTTTTTATTTTGGCCTTAATTTTTGATTTTTGATTTTTGATATTTAATTTTTGATTTTTGCTTTTTGATTTTGG
Source organism: Codonopsis lanceolata (assembly GCA_013146195.2). Classification (NCBI taxonomy): domain Eukaryota; kingdom Viridiplantae; phylum Streptophyta; class Magnoliopsida; order Asterales; family Campanulaceae; genus Codonopsis; species Codonopsis lanceolata. Next base: position 37,538,530 of record CM028377.1, on the reverse strand, counting down.
TTTTGGCTTTGATTTTTGTATTTTCCATCTACTTGGATGATAATATATTGTTTTTAATTGATTGTGGTCTTTAGTTTCGCATTGATTTTAGTTTTGTTTTGATTTTTGTATAAGTTTTTATAGTATTGGTTTTTGTTTACCCCTCTCATTATTTAACTTATTAAAAATAGATTAAATAACAATTAGTCAATTTTAAATGGAATTACAAATTATTATATCAGATTAAATATTAGTTAACCTATTATAAATATGATTATATATTATTTCACGTATCAAAAAAGGATATTACAAATCATTTAAAGAAAGAAAAGTTAGATTTATAATTAATTAAAGAATTAACGAATTGAAGTATTAAATATGCAATGTCATATTTACCCATTTTCTTTTTGATTGATCAGCATAACAATCTTACAATCACTAATAGTAGAAGATATTAATCATTTTAGTCACATATAAATTGGTTTTTATTTTTCTCTTGATTTTATCTTCCTTTTTTGCGTGGGGTATTAATTCCATATTAATCTAAATCAATCCATATGCTCTCATTTTTAATAAGATTCCGACTAAAAGCATACAAGTATTATAATGAGCTTCTCCATAGGTCTTTGACAACCGTGTGTAGAGGTAAAATCAACGATTTAACAAAAAAAATGAATATAAAATAGGATTTCTTAGGGCATAGAATACGGACTCAAAACTTCAATTAATAGAAAAACATAAACTGTGAAAATGAAATGTAAAAGGTCTTTAGAGAGGAGGATGAGAGAAAGATAAACAATAATTTGGTTATAATTATGTTATTAATGTGACATTAAAATGATCATCAATTTCATTCATTATGGTATTAAATATGTACCATTTAAAAGGAAATCTTAAGAATTCTCTTAACGAAGTCATGTAATTATATTATAACAATCATTTACTTTTTATTTGAGTATTAATAATAATTATAATAAAATAAACATAATCAATTACAATTTCTTAATTGACCAAATGGAGATATGTTCAATCACCCATGAGCTCATGCATATATCAATAACATGCTCAAATTTAGAGATCTATATTAGCACAATGTCCTTCCCCCTTCTATTGACATTGATTTTTGTCAACTTAAATACACAATATCTAAGTCTTCAAATTTTTGATTCAATTAGCTAGAATTTTTAGCAAAATTTGTTGTGAAAAAAACTTTCAATAAAAGACTTATGCTAATATATATACACTTATATCATAATACCTCTTATTATATTAATTATTACTAAGTATTATTATTAGTTAATGACTAAAATACAAAAAGTCTTCATGAAATCAAGAGTCATACCCTCATAATTGAGATTTAACAAAAGATGGTAAGGTAGCACAAGTATAGTGTTCCTCACCAACTTTATATATATATATATATATATATATATATATATATATATATATATATATATATATATATATATATATATATACACACACACACACACACACACAAAAATTTGTAAGGTTTTTACAATTCAGTTTATTATTAAATAATATTGGAATACCATATCATACGTACGTTTATATCATATACTATATTTTATAAAATAAGAATGTAACATATATTTATAAATTTAGTGAGAGAAAAAATAAAAATATACCCGTGCAGAGCACGGGTTACACACTAGTAAATAATAATGATGAGAGAGTTTGTGATAGTGAGTGTAAGAGAGAAAGAGAAAGTCATAAAAATTTATTGCATTCGTTAATGATGAGAGAGAGTGTGAGTGTGTGAGAGAGAGTGCGTGGAAGAAAGTAAGTGAGAGAGAGAAAAAGTAAGAAAAACTTTTTTCATTCTCAAGGTCAGACTAAGTATAATATTTACTCCGATGATGTTTCATTGTGATGCTTAATTTTGGATGGGAATTGTATGTTTGTCTTTTATTCATTAAGGGTATCTTTGTCATTTTACCCTCAAAAGTGTATTTTAGCGGTTGAAAACAACTATGAAGAACTTTTTCAGTTATAACATGGGATCAGTCCGGTTATCATATATATATATATATATATATGTGTGTGTGTGTGTGTGTGTGTGTGTGTGTGTAATTGACTAGGACTATTCAAAGGTTGAGATTAAATTATCTTTAAAAATTTAACGGTTGAGATTCACACTCGCATTCACATGTGTGAATAATTATCCATTTTTAACCCCCTACAATTAATATTATGAGCAAACACCTATTTTTCTTCTCCCTATATTTTATCTTCATATTATAAAGTCACACTCTACGATTAATCTTCTGAAAGTCACTCCTTATAAAATATCAATTCTTCAACTATCATTTGAAACAATATATCCCTCAACTGTAGCATTTTTTTTAAATCACACCTTCTATTTAGGTACTGTCATTTCAATTGACGAAAACAGATTTACTTGGTAACTCGTTGCACTTAATCGCGACCTGGCCCAAAATTTGTTTTTCAACAAATGTTTGTGTATTTGTATTCTTTTTTCTTGTTTCTGGCAACGATAACTTTCCCAAACTCTAGCCCTTCCATATGGTGTAGATTAGACCTGTCAATAGATCGGATTCGGATTCGGATCTGTCAAATCCATATCTGATTTGTTAAAAAATTATCGGATTTGGATCGGATCAGTGCACTTTTCACATATTTCAAAGCTCAATCAATATCCTAAATTTTCGAATTCGGATTGGATTCCGATTTTATTCGGATTGTATTCGCCCCTTATTAAAATACTTAATAAAATTAATATTGAGCTATTTTTGTTTAACCAAAGGTCGAATCAAATTAAAAATTGTTATTTTCATTTTACACAAACATGAATAACAATGTTAGTAACATATTATAATGAGCATAAAAATTTATTTTTAGTAGAAATAATAATGATTAATGACTAATAATTCAACATAAGTAACTTTATATGTATAATACTAATATATTTTTTTATACCGGATTGGATCGGATTGTTAACGAATCGGAACACCTTAATCCAAATCTTATTTGTTAAGCTTTCGGATTATCGAATTTGGATCAAAATAAGATTATCGGATTGAAAAACAAAATCTATATCCTAAAAATAACATCGGATTTGGATCAGATTCGGATCAAAATTCAATCCATTGACAGACTTAGTGTAGGTACTTTGCATGCACAAGAATTTGACAACTCTGTCAACTTCATAGAGTTCATCTTGCAGCCATCTTCATAAGTTTGACAAACTCATTCTTCTCTTTTCGATAATCAGTGTGCATCCTTTCGTTAATACAACAACACCAATAACCTTGGTCTCCTTGAATTGCACTTGAGAGAGAGAGAGAGGAAGGAAGGAATGAGGGCAATTGAGAATAGTGGAATTTGTCGAAATGAATTAGGTTTCGATCCAGTCTCGACGGGGCAGAAAGAGAAGAAAGAAATTTTGGGGTGAAGTTAACAAAAGTGTTCTTATGCGGTTTTATAAATAAAAAGAAAGTACTAGACCAATTGGAAATTAAGAAATATGGACTGGTTTGCAATTTATTCCTATTTAAATTTTAGGGTCAAAAGCGGACGGTACAATTTCAACATTTTTTAACCATTTTACTTTCCTATACTTTTTTTAAACCTAGAAAAATACACTTTTATGGCGAATTAATTACAAAACTCTTAATGAACCAAAAATGCACTAACAATCAAGTACACAAGGCATCATGATGCATAGATTTTGCAGTGGGACACAATCAAACAAGCGCTAACAATCAGGAACTCAAGGCATTGCGATGCACAAATGTGAGCATCATGATGCATAGATTTTGTACGGCGACACTTCAATCTGTTGACCACGATTACAAATTAATGGATAGCAATTGAAATTTGATGCATCACGATGCAAAAATTTTGCATCGTGATGAAATACAGATTAATGGCGAGGTAATATTATGCATCGTGACTCAAATTTTGTGCATCGTCTGAATCAATAGATGCATCGCGTGACTTCATAGAAATAGCATCTCCAAGTAAGTCTCCTCTATTCAATCCGTATCTTAAGCCAATGTGATTTTCAAAAACATCAACTATTATGCTAACAACTAAAATTGAGGCCAACACCACCATGTTTTTTTAAATTTTCTTCACAAAAATTGAGCTGAGATTCCACATAATGACATAATATTTCAAAGTTTAATTATCGAATTCAACGTTGCAATATATATACCTCTTATTGATTGTATCAAATCAGCTAAACCAAAATTCTTTGCAAGTTTTTTAACAATGGGATCTCCCCTGATTATCAACAAAAACATAAACAGATTTTCCATTGCAAGGAATGGAAGCAAAGAATTTGATACAGTTTTGAAAGAAAATGGAAAAATACAATCAATCAATTCGCAAAAAGAGTTTAGGAAGAAACAAACATAAAGGTTGTTACGGGGGCATTTTAGGAAAACTTTTATGAAACTACCTTTTTATGTTTGAAAAAATATTCTCTCCGGTCTGGGCAAAGAGTTCCCATTTGAAAGTCAATTTTTTAAGAAAATATCACTTTTAGTAGGTCATTACTAATAAAATGACATTTTCATGACTTAATTTTTTAAAGTGAACTTTTTAAGTGAAATATCCCAAAATAAAATAATAAACTTTTGCCCGAAACGAAGGGAGTATAGGGGACTAAAGTGATTGGAAACTTTGGAAAGGGTACTAGGCTGCATTTTTTCTTAATTTTTTGGAAAAATTGCAGCTAGCCTAAAAGGTTCTTAACCACTTTACCCCCATATATTTCATCCTAACCGAAAAAAAGCACTTCATATACCATGATATGCAAAAGCATGCTTCGCAATGCATCAATTGTATATTGCGATGCATCAATTGTATATTGCAATGCATCAAAGTCTTATTTTGTGCATCACAACGCATGATTTTGTGCATCGCGATGCATAACGTGTCTTTTTTTCAGTTACGAAAAAATATAAAGGTATAAAGTGGTAAAAAATTATCCAAAGAGAACCGACCCAAATTTCTCCCTAAATTTTTGGTTAAATTACAGGCTAGTACACATTTTTAAATTTTCAACATATTTAGTACATCTTTTTGTTTAACCACATAATGCTACTTTTGTTAAATCCATCCTAAAATGCCCCTACTCTCTCTCTCCCCCGTCCAGACTAATCAAAACCCAACTCATTTTGACAAATTCCACCATTCTCAATTGCTCTCTTTTCTTCCTTTCTTCCTTCCTTCCCCACTCTCTCTCTCTATATATACATGTAGATATGTATATGTATATATCCACTCCCCCAACAGTGCTTAAAAAGGAAGTGGAATTCAAAGAAGCGACTCTCCCGATAGAGACTACTCTTTAGCTTATTAGCTGAGACAGCAACGTAGCAGCTTAAGAGGTTATAAAGGTTTAGTTGACTACGACTCTTTCTAATACTGCTTCTGTAGGGAGAGGCTATTACTCTTTCTTTCCCTCCAATGAAAGCCCTGTCTCATCCACCCCGTACCAAACAATCTCATGTCGACCACTCGATCCTATCTCCATGATCTGGTTTCTTGTTTCCGTTTGTGGATCATAGGGAGATAAAATTGCATCGATTTGGAATCATTGTACATTGATTTAGAACCATGATGCACCGATTTGAAATCTCGATACATCAATTTGAAACTACAATGAATCGCTATGTTTACACAATTCGAAATCTTAAATCGCGATGCATATAATCACAATTCAAAATCATCGCATCACCATGCATGAACGGAAGCTTTGTGCGCGCATATTTGTTAATTAAGAGTGTACTCGCCTTTTTCTCGAAAAGTACCTTTTACCGATTCAAAAAAAATGTCATGAACTTTGACGGCTAAAAATTAAGTCAATTATAGGGGGAGAAATTTGGATTAGGCCCCTCTAGACAATTTTCAAACGTCTATATATTTTCAAAACCAAAAGAAAGCATGTTATGTATTGCGATGCACAAAATATAGCATTTTCATGCATCGTGATACATGAGGTGCCTTTCTCTGATTTCGAAAAATATCGAAATGTAAAATGATTGAAATTTTTTAATAGTGTACTAGCCCGCAATTTTTCCTTTTTTAGATATGACCATGTTTATATAGCATAATTAGTAAATGCACATATAATACACGTTCGTAGAAATAATTGAAATAAACTTCTATTTTTCATACTTAAATCAAACTTATAGATGATAAAAATATAAAGATATATATACACCAAATATGACTTACTTTAGCCTCATATTTCATATTATACTCGGTACAAATGTATAGATATATTTTATAATCACGTATTTTCACGACGAACCTTCATCATAACTTTGAGGGAAAAAATTTGTAGTATTAAAATACATTTTTTTCAGCATACTATACTCATCCGGTATATTTCTAACTATGCCAAATAGTATTCTTTTCTTCATTATGCAGATGAAAAAATCACAGAAAGAGATGTACATTGTGCAAGGAGACTGACAACGGTACATGAACAAGGTTAAAATGAATAAAATTAGCTGTTATCATTGAGTCCTATCAACAAGCTTATCAACACCAAAGAGAACTTTAGAATCCCATAATATACACCCCTTTTAATATATGATTGGAATAAAATCTACCGAGATGTATCATCAAGTAACTACATTAATCTTTGGAATGATTATGAGATTAAAAAGGGATTTTTCCCAAGAAAATTTGTAACATTGAGCGTTGTTTTTGTAGGCAATGCATTAAGTTGAATGTTTCAGATTTTCTTCAACAAGTTCAATGCAACGGTACAAAACTAGCTCAAGAGGGTTTAAGGCACATTGTATGTCAAAAGCTAGTTGATCCTGATCTACCTGGTTTTCTGCCGCAATGCCTGAGACCAACGTGCGCAAAGGCTGAAACCACTCGTTGTATGCCTTTGTTAACTTGTCCTTGGACAGCACTCCTGTGTAGTTCGTTTTCCCTGTTTCATATGTTTACCATAGTCAGAACAATAGTGGCAGTGAGCTGAACCTACAAGTGTTTCCTAACAGTGTCTCATTATACAGGCAAAAACAGTTCATGTAGCAAGCAAGTCCTTTTAACTGTGTTCCAGAAACAGCCCAACTTTCAGAGGATTCTTCTCCGCACCGAAGCCCGTATTTACCCACTCTTGTTTTTTCATTGAATATTTATTTTATTATAGTTTATTTTATTCTCAAGGAAACCAGTCAGATCATCATCCCATTACAATGGCAGCGCTCAAGTTCCTTGACATTCATGGAAAACTATTTGAGGTGATTGGATGGACTTCCAACAGCTTGAGGTGTAAAAGAAATGCAAAAAGCATAAAGCGAAGCAGATTGATCCATCTTTGACAAAACAAAGATTGGTAGGGGTAAAACACAGGCAAGACGATTTTGAACTGCATGGCCATCAAGGATGAACTTCAAGTGAAAGCCTCAGAACTTTCATTTGGCATTCATATGAAACAAGAAGGCATCTAACCCTGGACATATAAAAAATTCCAACGTCAGCTGAATGATACCTCCCCCAAGATCCTTTGCTATGCATTTCCTGCTATATTTTATTTTATTTTTTGATAGGTAAGTTTGGCCCCTTGGTATGGGTACAAAATCTGATATGCAGTAAATGAGTGCTAATTTATATGAAAATGAACTATTAGAACACACGTTCAAGCCTCTTGAGTTATTTAATGGAGGACAACAATGAAGGACACGATCAGAAAAGTTGGGTTGGATAAGTTTTGGGTGTAGAGGAAAGGATAAAAGGGCTGCTGTACTCTGAAAACTGTGAACAAAACGCAATACTTTCCAGAGATCCTGGCTAGCTAGGTTTTAGTCATTTCTCAAATAAATCGGGACTTTATAGTAAGATTTCTGGGGATGAAAACATACTAGTAAGATTTTTCCCCCTTCTGCACCGGCAGGGTCACCCCTTCTTCGAACTTCCACATCTTTTGCGATATACATGATCGGGAAGCTGAAGAGGTCATCGCTTTGCTTGATTTTCTTTCCCGAGCACATTTTCCCAATATTTCTGATTCTCGAGTGTGGACTCTAGAGAGCTCAGGGGTATATATACTTCTTGTTCGTTTTCCTCCCCATCGTTTTTTTTTTGCCTACTCCAGCTTCTTTTCCACTCTTTTCTATCATTTAGAAAATCTAAAGTTCCTTTGAAAGTTAAGAGCATTCACATGCACCTTGTCACCTTGGTTCTTAAAAAACTCAACACCAACGATATCTTGCAAATGTGTAGACCCTACAAGAGGATTTCCTTGGATTTGTTTCTTCACCATGGAACAGCTTGGCTCCTTACTGTTTGGGGTGGTTTGGAGAGGCTTGGGTTGGCCGAAGCACCATCTCTCTTTCCTTACAGATGCGAGTGAAGGGTTTTGGTAGTAGTAATGACAATGGCTTACTGTGGCAGTGTGGTGTTTTTGCTATCTTATGGGGGATATGGACTAAAAGAGCCCGAGGATTTTTAGGGATCACGAGTCATCTTTGGGCCTCTTGGCTTCTTCTCTGAGAGAGAGTGATCTATATGGCATCCCTTTGGGCATTGGCAATGGATGCGTTTCAAGGTGTACTCATTTCAGAGTGGTGGACTGGTTGGAGTGCTTTATTTCCTTCTTAGCATTTTCATTTCTAGCTATAGGCATTCGTATTTTGGGTCAAACAATTTGATGGAAGTCCCGTCCATCCTTTTACTACCTTCTCCTTTCTATCTAGTCTAATTCTCTTTTTCTAAAAGAAAAACAGTTCTGGATAGTAAGTATTAATTAGCGGTTGGACACGAAGAAGCAACAGCGGCTAAGAGAAATAGACCCTTAGGCACACCTAAGGACATAATAACTGAAATAGTTTCTTAAATGACTTAGTTTCTCCATTTGGGTAGAAAGAACAATACAGCCAATAGATTTGAAGTAACCCCAGCTACATTCAACAAGATGTATAAGAATAAACATTCCCAAACCAAAAGGGGTATAAATCTACTAAAGCACGTACAACAATCAAACATCATAACTTCATATAAAAACATAATACATGGACCAATACTATAGTCTATAGCCATGCCCAGTCAGGATCTTTTGAGATACCTTCTACTCTGAAGTAGCAGTTCTTTCCTCCTCTGAATATTTACTTTCTCCTGACAAAAGTCTATTTTCCTCTGAGATGTTAAAATAACTATCGATTTTGAGAAGTCTATTAGTAATGGTTGCTAACTTTACCATTGTACGCTTAGTTCAAGATTTTAATACTTTTATTTCGTTCATAGCAAAAATAGAACTGGCAGGCAAAAAGACATCCTAGACATCAAGGAACAAACAACACTAGTGTACTTTGTGCACGTGAGCACATGCTAATAGCTTAGAGCCGAACCATTCACAGGAAATTTTGTCCCATCCCCCAAAACAGCTTAGTTTTGATCAATATCATTTGATGACAAACCCCCATCTCCTAAGAGACACGTTTATGCGCGCACAAAGATGCACACATATATATGTTCTGTAAAAAGGTTATTTCTGAACCTTTCTATTCCATCCCCCCAGCAAACAAGCTGAACTCCCAAGTAATATTGATATCATTGGATGGACTCCCACCAGAACTCTCTCCTAGATAAAAGAATTGACCAGTGATTGTTTGCACTAGCCGCAGGTCAGATATATTTGGGCCCCCGTAGGCAGGTAATCAATCAGCTATGTTCTAATCCAGAGGTTAGATTTCCTATTTTACATTCGTGTTTATTTATTCAAGGTTACAAACACCCAATAAAGTATTTGCTGCTGATAGCACCTAAATCCCCAAAGCAATTAAAATATTAATACCCGAAAAAAAGTCAGTCACTGTATAACCTCCTCATCGCATGCTTTTATGCGCTAAAAAGCAGGTAAGAACCACGGAGAGATGCTTATATTATATCCAGTCCTTTGCTACACACCCAAACAATCTAAGTAATCCAGTCGATTTGGGAGATCCTAATCTTAGCTAACCGTCTAAAAATGAACTAAGAGGAAGAGATGGATGGACTCTTTAACTCAAGACCAGGCACGATCATCCATACCATGAAATGCAGCAATATATATATATATATATATATATATATATATATATTTGATGGTAAGTATGGCCCCTAGGTACAGGGATTGGAACCAAGGACCTCAAGGTCTTTGCCTTGAGTGCTCTTGCCATCTCTCAACCCCTGGGGTTGAAATGCAGTAATATTAGAACTTGCCCAAGTCTTGTTAAACTCAATGTGTGGCCATACAGATTATAGGCCTCAAGAAATAGGTAGCAAAATTTAAGCTCCATGACATGCAAGACACTAAAAGTTCATGAAGAACTTATCACGTTTGTTTTATATATAGAAGAAGAAAGAGAGTTAGCATGTACCAGAAGACTCAGTAATCAGCACAAATCTGTACAGGTTGAGTGCAGATAATACCTGGAGAACACGATAGAGTAAATATCATGGTGAAGTAGTGCACAAGTTTAATCAAGAACATAGCTATTACAGCATAAGTGCATAACCCTTATCAAACGATGATCACATAGATACTCAGGAGACTGCTTCTGTGCTGGGGTAACAGAGGATGAAATAGTGCAGAAGGGCACTGCTATATGCCTCTGGCTTTAAAATCCTGCACTGTCATGAACTTAAGAGTTCCCATCCACTGACAATGGCTAAATGCACCCAATAAGTTACTAATTTCCCAAAAATTATCTCAAGACCGTCATTGTCAAATGATTTTCTTTAGAATTCTCTTAAATAATTATCAGTCCTAAAACATCAGCATGAAAGCACACATAACTTGGCACGAACTTATGGGAGCCTATGTCAGAAGTTTTGCTCTAGAAGCTCCAAAATTGGTGTTTGGTGTGAAAAGAAATGTTTTAAGCTTCTTATATGCCATAAGCTAGAGCTTATGAACCAAATGCGAGTTTCAAAAGCTAGGACTAAAAGCAAAAGAAAACAATACCCTCAACTTGACATTACCAAATTAATGATATACAACCCCAAAAAAACCTAGCTGTCTCTAGTAGTTATAGGGGACTTGATTGAGTAAATTTCAGTTGGAAATTACTATTTCAGCACCCACTATAATTATCCCTTTTGATGAGATTTCGGTTTGCACAGATTTCACTTGGTAACATTAATTTTGGTTTAATTTGAAATTATTTTCCTAGAAAAATTATTAAATATTTTTAAGGGAAAATTAGTATTATTTGAAAATTTATTATAATGTATTACTAGTGTAAGCTGTTTAAAAATTTGGTGACAGTAATATAGTTAAACTGATATTATCTGCATAAGGGTACTGTGGTCATTGTTGTCCAAAATGTTCCAAAAGACAGCTAGTTACCAATTGCAAAACCCAGCTTGCATGTTGTGTTATTAGACAACTAGTGTTTGTACCCGTGCGTAAAACGCACGGCATATATGTTTTTCAACTAAATTATACATACAAAATTAAAAGAATAAATTAGGGGGACACTGCTTAACTAAAAATATATAACAATAAAATTAGTCATTATAGAATTTGAAAATTAATCATTTTCTACAACATAATTTTATATATGATTATTCAATTGAAAAAAAAGTAAACATCAAAATGATCATTTAGTCACACTATGATTTTGACATGGATCAAATAATTCAAACTTTAACATTACTACATCCGTCTCAAAAGAAAGGATGGCGATAATTTAAAAACGGATGGAGATTTCATTTCAATAATTTTTGGATGGACACAAAGGGAATGCTGAATAATAATTTTGGGTCAAAAGAAGTATATATTTGATGATTAAATATCATCTAATAGAAAAAGGCAATAATATGTACAGTTGGCCCAAAAAAAAAGTCATTAAATACCATGTTAATTACGTGCTCCCTCCGTTCCGGATAAAAAGTCCTTGTTTGAAAATCATACTTTTGAAAAAAAATGATACTTTTAGTAGTCCATTAGTAATAAAATGAATAATTGCGGGTCGGTTCTTTATTTGAAAATTATAACCTCTCTGGTGCACTAATTTTTTATCCAACCGCATAAGTCTTTTTTTTCTTCCTAAAATGCCCCTCCTTCTCGTGCTGATGGATATCAATCACCGGAGTTAACACGAATTCAAAGAAAATAGATCTAAAAATATAGGACTTAACATTTTAATTAGTTCCGTTTTAATTTTTTTCATTGATCTGGATAATTTGAGCTTGTCAATTTTAGAGTTGGAATTTTCCTAAATTATATATTGAAAAATTATTTCAATTTTGTTAATTTATTTTTACATCCTCTAATTTTTTAGACCTGCTTACTTAAAGCACAGATGTAGATCCTAAATTTTTAGATATGTAATCTATGAGAAGTACATAACTTTATTTTTAAGAAAATAAAATTATAAATATAGATCCTAACTTTCTAGATCGATTTAATTTATTTTTTAAAAGATCTGGGTAAACACCAAATCAAGGTATTTTAACATCGAAGGAAGAATTTTTTTTGAAGTAAAATGCAAAAACTAAACCATATATATTGGGCAAAGGAATCCAATATATATTTCCCATGTACAATAGGACTTTTGAAATTTGAATGATGCTCACAAGCATGATTGACACAAGTATGAAGGAATGTAAAAGGTTATTTTATATGGATTAGTGTGAAGTGTAATGATACATTTAATTTTTTTTCAAATAGCATGCAAAGTTGTACCTATATTAATAAATGAAGAATATTCTATTTTTGGAAAGAAAGTTTTGGCGGGATATTTCTTTTAATAGATATATCTGCCTTTATATATATATATAGAGAGAGTATTTGACAAAAAGACCAACTTACTAAAAGAGCTTTTCAGAAGCTACACCAAATAAGTATCAAAGATAGTTTTTTAGACATACAATTTAAATATATTAGTCTTGTTATATAAACGAGGATAATTTTAAATTAAGAATTTCACGTTTCTATCTTCGATGCGGAAACGAATAGGTCGAAAATAATAGTACCAAATATTTGGAAGAATAATGGCAAAGAAAATGGAAAATATGGGCAAGGGGGTTGCAAGGGAGATACACGTTGGGCATAATGGATCACTTAAGGAAACCCTAGATCGTACAATAGGAGGGAAGCTTGTGCAAGGTAGCGTTGAGCATGCAAGAGAGATTGAAAGTGGGCAAGAGGGTTGGGCACGGCTTGGACCAGCAACACGCCTACAAGGAGGGCAGCCGCTTGTGGTTCCTAGTTCCAAAAGGAATCATGTTAAGAGTTTCCAAATTGTTTAGTTTCCTATTTTCCTAGTTTTAGCAGGTTTTATATGTTTCCTAGTTTAATTTGAGTTGTTATTTAATTTTGTTTCCTTATTGCTTTGTAATAAATCCCTTAAGAATTAGGAGTTATTTTATTCTTCACGGAACAGGATTCATTGTTAGTCCTTGGAAGATTAGGAGTAGTTTTATTTCCTATATAAAGGCTTTTACTTTCTTAGTTGTTTTGACGTTCTTGAAGAGAAAAGTAATAGAAAACGAGTAAAGTTTTTGTTCAAACTATCGTATTTATTTTCCTTAGGTTTAGGAGGTATTTACAAAGGGATCTTTACGTTAGGTGAGTGAATCTTATCCGGTGAACCCTCCATAATTCTTCATCCCGCAACTATCTTTTGTTTATTGTCAAGACTTTCTTAGCTTTTTCCGCAAGCTATCAAAGTAGGATTTTCATGTACGCATCAAGTGGTATCAAAGTAAAGGATTTTTACGAATTCCAACTTCGTGAACGATCATGACGAATAACGAAGTATGTCCTCGTGGATTGACGCTAGAACAAGCTGCAAACTTGTGACGTGATCAAGAAATTCAAGAGCTACAACCACATTGGATCGCGTTTTGCTAAGGTTAGAGGCACGGCCTCAAGTGCAAGAAGATTTGGAGGAAACCAATTCGGATGAGGACTCCTAGGCCACGGCAACCACAAAAACGTGGGAAGGATGATGATGATCGAGGCTTGAAGCTTGACATCCCCGAGTTCGATGGGTCCATGGATCTCAAAGGCTATCTTGATTGGGTTCGTAGAGCGGAAAGGGTGTTCGAGTACAAGGACTATAGCGATAAAAAAAGGTTCAAAGTTTCCATCCTTAAACTTACAAAGTATGCATCTATATGGTATGAAAATTGAATCTTGGGACTAATTTAAAAAATACCTTGACCGTAGGTTTTTGCCTAGTACTTATATTCAAGACAATTTTACAAAACTTCACCATTTAAAGCAAGGAGATTCTTCCGTGGTTGAGTATATAGAAGAGTTTGAAAAGTTATTAATTGTTTGTGATGTGCAAGAGCGCATTCAACAAAAGTTTGTTAGATTCATGGGAGGACTTGAACCTGAAATTGCTAACATGGTAGAGCTTCAGCCGTGCTTTACTTTTGAGGAGATTTACAAAATGGCAACTAAATGTGAAAGACAATTGAAGAAGAAGAAGGTGAGCAAGGTTACAACTTCCAAAGGGTTTGCTAGTTACAAAACTGTGCCAAACAAATGAAACAATCCTAGTCTTAAGTTGGAAGAGCAAGTGGAGAAAGGTGACAAGTCTACCACTAGTGAGAAAGCCGAAGGAAAGAAGCCCATAAGAAACAAGGATTCCATGAAGTGCTTTAAATGTCAAGGCTATATGGACACTACCAATCCGAGTGCTCAACTAAAAGGGTGTTGACTTTGCACGAGATCCGTGAGATAGAAAGTAATCTTGCAACTCAAACTCACGAAAGCGAGTTGGGCAAGGATGAAGAAGAAGTAGAGGAATTTGATTCCAAGGACATCCAAGGGGAAGCATTGGTAATGAGAATATCTCTATGTCGGGTAAAAAGTTCTCTGTTAAATCTTATTTTTGTGCTATGTCGGGCAGAGTGGGGGAACCCTTTCCTTGGAAAGGAATTTGGAGGAGTATTGCTCCCAGTCGCCTTGCATTTTTTGTTTGGGAAGCTTGTCATGAGGCGATTCTTACATGAGAAAACATTCGCAAAAGGGGGATGGTTTATGTGAACCGGTGTTACATGTGCAAAGGCGATGAAGAGAGTGTTAATCACTTGTTACTGCATTGTCCGGTGGCTCACTCTTTATGGTATATTGTTCTGGGGCTTTTTGGGATTTTGTGGGTAATGCCCAGTTCCGTTCGGGGGATGCTTTTGAGTTGGTCTCGTTCCAATCGTAGGAGGAGCAATATTCTTTGGGGTGCTATTCCGGTGGGTGTTTGGTGGACTATTTGGAAAGAGAGGAACACGAGAATTTTCGATAATAGTGAGGTTTCGCTAGATCAATTGAGAGACTGTTTTTTGCGCACATTGTTTTTGTGGTGTTCTGCGACAGATCAATCTCTCGGGCATTCTTTTGTGGATTTTGTGAATAGTTTTAGAGCCGAGTAGTTTGTATACTCCTAGTGTACAAAGGCTGCGTCACCTGTTTTGACGCCCGTTTTTTATATATATTCTTTACTTAACAAAAAAAAATGAGAATATCTCTACATGCAAAGCCTACAACGATTGAGGAAGAAAAAAGAGAGTAAATTTTTCATGCAAGTGTCTTGTGCAAGGAAAGGTATGCTACTTAGTGGTTGATGGGGGAAGTTGTGCCAATGCGGTTTCCACCGTACTCGTTGACACACTAAAGGTACCAACTACTACTCATTCACATCCCTATAAATTGCATTGGTTCAAGGATTAAATAATTATTTGGTCCCTGAACTATCCCAATACTATGCATTTGGTCACTGTACTTTTTTTGAAATGCGTTTGGTCCCTCTATTCGAGTTTTTTGGTAAATTCCCCCTTTCTACCGTTACCGTTACTAAAAAAATTAACATTGGCTAACTTTTCACAATGTCCAAACTATAGGGAGTTAATGTGTCAATTTTAAAATTAAACACTCAAGCTTCGGGAAAGTTTTTCTTCTCTCTGCTCTCTCTCTCACTCTCTCCAGTTCATGTTTTCATTTTCCCTTTCTTGGTTGAACAATTCTCAATCCTTTACCACCCCTACTTGTAACCATGATTTCGTTCCACCATGGCTGCCAGCCTGCCACCATCGCTACCATGTTCTGACAAAATCAAATGGACCAAAATTCACCGTTCTCTCTCATCTTTTCCTTGAAAATCAATTTCAACTTCTTAACAAACTTAGAACCCATCTCCAAAGTCAAACAAATTCAACGACCAGTAACCCAGCTCAAACGCCAACCAAAACGCCCCAAATTCTACACGTCGATGATGGATTATGCAATGTGGAATCAAACAATCAAAACCTATAGCTCTCAAAACAAAATCCTGACCAATAAAAGAATTTCAGTTCAAACTAAAAACACTCAAATCTGTACAGATCTGGTCTTATATCTTCAAAATAAATTCCCACATTTTTCGATGTTTCCGGTGATCGTTCTCGTTGTCTTCAAAATAAACACCCAGATTTGGAAAGAGGTGAAGTGAAATATTGTAGTTTCTTTGATTATACACACAGATTTGTTCTTCAAGCTTTTTCATTAATGAAATTGGCCCAATCCCGAAGATCAAAATCCCAATCGTGCCGGTCGTCTTCACCGCCAGTTGCTTTCTCCAATTTCTCTTCCTGCCGCCGGAACTCCAGTTCAGATCCGCCCGTTCCTGCTTCTTCTTCGGCCGTCCCCGAGCTCTCTCTCCATCTCCATAGACCTGAGGAGACGCTTTGGGAAAGGAATTAGCAGAGTTGACTATGGCATTCCAGATGTTGGCATTTGACCTCTACAGTAATTGGGTCCTTTAGTTTGAGTGTCTAATTTTTCAATTGACACGTTAACTCCTTATAGTTTTGATATTATGAAAAGTTAGTCAATGTTAATTTTTTAGTAACGGTAACGGTTGGAAGGGGGAATTGACCCAAAAAATCGAATTAAGGGACCAAACACATTTCAAAAAAAATACAGTGACCAAATGCATAGTATTGGGATAGTTCAGGGACCAAATAATTATTTAATCCTTGGTTCAATAATGAGTCCGAAGTCAAGATAAACCGTCAAGCTCTAATTGCCTTTTTCTATGGGCAATTACAAAGATGAAATTTTATGTGATGTTGTGCCTATGGATGTGTGCCATATTTTGTTTGGACGTCCATGGCAATTTGATAGATTTGTGACACATGATGGGAGGGAGAATGTGTATATCCTCAACAAAGATGGAAAATGATTCAAGTTAAATTCTTTGGTACCTTCGCAAGTAAAACCAATCAACGCTTTGACACAAAAGGCGAGTTTATTTGCTAGTATGGGTAAGGACAAACGGCGCGGGACTGTTTTAGCTCGAGGAATGGCCGAGGCAAAATGTTGGGGACAAGGTTGGAAAGTTGAAGCTCAATACGCATGATAAAGAATTCTACACCACGGTTCAGAATTTTAATCATGAAAGTTTTGGTTTAAAACCCAAACAACTTGTGTTACAATCAGATTTTGAAGCTACCAAGTGGGCAGAATTTCTACATTCTTTTGCTTTATTTATGAAGTATAAAGAAGAAGGAAGTGATGGGTGAAGTGTAACGAAGGTTTTGGCAAGAAAGTACTTAGTTTTGGCAATGACGAGTGCCAAGATGCTAGTGTTCGAACTAGCATGAGAGGTTTGCAAGGTAGAGTCAGTTTTGGAGCATTTCATATTGGGAGGAACAGAGAGGGCCAAGGGAAATAATGCATTATGCTTGGGGGTTCTTTTCAAAGGAATTCAGCCATGTACTCCAAGAGAATCGAAGAAAGCAATGCTAGTTGGTGCACATGGAAGAATGTGGAACGTGAATGGTTGTGATCCTTACTTTGAGAACAAGTAAGTCCAAGAATTGAGGCCAATTCTTCTCCACGAAGGGGAGTATGATGCGGGTGCAATAGGGATTGGTTCAAGGTTGGGGTTCAAGGCAAAACAAAATGGCTATGTCATGTTTCTTTCTAAGATGGGCAAGGGGGTTGCATGGGAGATACATGTTGGCAAAATGGATCACTTAAGGAAACCCTAGGCCGTACAATAGGAGGGAAGTTTGTGCAAGGTAGCGTTGAGCATGCAAGAGAGATTGAAAGCAGGTAAGAGGGTTGGGCACGGCTTGGACCAGCAACACGCCTACAAGGAGGGCAGCCGTTTGTGTTTCCTAGTTCCAAAAGGAATCATGATAAGAGTTTCCAAATTGTTTAGTTTACCATTTTCCTAGTTTTAGTAGGTTTCATATGTTTCCTAGTTTAATTTGAGTTGTTATTTAATTTAGTTTCCTTATTGCCTTGTAATAAATCCCTCAAGGATTAGGAGTTATTTTATTCTTCAAGGAATAGGATTCATTGTTAGTCCTTGGAAGATTAGGAGTAGTTTTTTACTTTCGTAGTTGTTTTGACGTTTTTGAAGAGAAAAGTAATAGAAACGAGTAAAGTCTTCGTTCAAACTATTGTATTTACTTTCCTTAGGTTTAGGAGGTATTTACAAAGGAATCTTTACGTTAGGTGAGTGAAGCCTAGCTGGTGAACCCTTCATAATTCTTCATCCCGCAACTATCTTTTGTTTATTGTCAAGACTTTCTTAGCTTTTTCCGCAAGCTATCAAAGTAGGGTTTTCATTACGCATCAATAACGGAATAAACTAAAGGAACCAGGCAAACAACAACTTTACTATAAATGATGAGGAATTACAATAGAGTTTTCAATGTATTCACCCAACCTAGGAAAAGGGGTTACAATGATTGACACTATCCCATACAGACCTCTCACAGTGCAAAATAGTCACGCACTATTTTGTCTAACACCGCCAAGACCTCGAGACCCTCAATCACCATTTGTGTTTACGTTTGTCTCTCACTATTTGTGTCTCCCTTTCTCTCGGTTTGTCTCTAATTGATGTCTAATCACCTCTATATATAGGCCTTTAGAAAAACCTAATCTAATTGGAATTAAGACACCTGATCCAATTCAAAAGTAATCCTTTTACAACTAGGATCAACTTGCATGACCTTCTCCAATTATATTTTGGATTTGAGACATAGTTTAACAAGTCTCAACGAAGAAAAGGTGGGGGTTGGGGGGTAACAAGAAGCACTCATACTCCCTTGTCAACTAAATCAAATTAATGAAGCTTATAAATAGACTTATCTACCCTTATTTAAGTTCAATTAATGTAGTTAAGTTGTAGGAGTATTTTTTTACTTTCCTCTTAACAACTCTTTAAGTCATCCTTGTTTTTTCCCAAAGTGTTAATAAGTCATCTTAACTCATCTCACTTTCTCTCAAACTCTGTGATTGTTCATATTTTCAATGCATAAATGGTTGGATATGCATTCACTAAATTAAAGTGCCGTATATGCACTGAATAGAAATGTTTTCTTAATTCCAATATTCACTTTGTACAATATTTAATTTGAGAGTAGTAAATAAGGCAGTTTTGGCACAATATGGGCAGATGTTTCTTGAAATCCTATAAGAACACTTATTTTGGGGCAAAAAAAACTTTCCTAAAACAACACTTATTTTGGGAGGGAGGTGGTACAAATTTACTTATGAAATTGATCACCCCACCGCATTCCTTCTTCCACAAAAAAACAAAAAACAAAAAAAAACAGAAATATATGTCATCCAACACTTCTTCTGAGCAAGAAAATGAGCAAAATGCAGCCAAGAGCCTTTTATTTGAATCCATTGGTTGAACATGTTAGCTTCAAATCTAACTCTCAAATGATAAGTTTAAACGTTATTCTCGAAGCCAATAATACTTTTTGGACTATGGATTGCATGAGGGAAAGGCAAATGAAAAATAAATTTCATAGTTAAAAGTTAATCAACTTTATGGGCAATGCTAATTTATAGCTCACATAGTGCATTCCTCTTTTTGCTATTCCCTTGGGGCAACTTGATTATAATTAGAGACAGCCAACAAGAAGAAAAGAATGAAGATGCTATTCCAAGTCATGGTATTATGCAATAGGTAGTATTTAAACATTTCAGGTATTTTCAATACTCTCTTATCCCAAAAGAAGTCACATTTGACAAATCAAAGTACCTTCGCGTTTAATGTCGAGGGAGCCAGGTAACGTGGCTTTCTTTGTTTGGGAAGCCGCAAGGGAGGCCCTCCTGACAAGGGATAATTTGAGAGCTCTTGGGTGGACCTTAGTCAATCGGTGTTTATGTGTAAACAAGAGGAAGAGACTGTCAATCACCTTCTTCTACATTGTTTGGTTGCGAGGGAATTATGGCAGTCCATATTCAGGTTGACGGGAATATTGTGGGTCATGCCAGAAATTGTTATTCAGTTTCTGCAAGGATGGTATATACACAAGCGCAAAAGGAAGAATATGTGTTGGGCTACAGCCCCTTTGGCAATATGGTGGAATATTTGGTTGGAAAGAAATAGGAGGATTTTTTAGAACGAAGAATCTAACCTGGACCGTATCAACACAAACGCATTTCAGTCACTTGATATGTGGTGTTCGGAGTCAGATTCATCCATGGGGGAATCTTTTGTAAATATTATGGACAGTTTTTTGGTTTTTTTAATTCTTTTGTCTTGTATATCTCCCGTGTGCAAGGACGCGTCACCTAATTTGACACTTTTTTAATATACTTCTACTTACCAAACAAAAAATAGTGTACCTTTGCGTTCATGTATTTCTTTTAAATTGCACTCAAGTTGTATGTTATTTTGCTTGGCACGTATGAAAAATATCATGCTTCCAAAAATGGAATAAAAATATTGAAAACTAAGAAGATTTGCTACTTACATTTTAGAAATGCAACTCTTTTTGGGGGACAAACCAAAATGGGAAGTGTGACTGTTTTTGTTTTGGGACGTAGGGAGTAGAAGACACTTGACTCTTGCTAACAAGGGCCCACAACACTTGTTAATAATCCATATTAGGAAACTATCTGCACTAGGAATCAACACATATGCACTGAAAGCACTCCACAATACACATTGGTGTTGATTCCCACTGCAGAAAATTTCCAAATATGATTATTATGGCCCTTATTTGCAAAATCCAATAACTTAAGAACAGGACTCTTGAAGTTTTAGTGTAACCTCATAAGTAGAGACCACACAAGAATCAAAAAATCACATGGCTCCACGCAAGTCAGTCTATTTTCCAACTTCAAGTGATTCATACAGACTTATGTTTTAGCGAAGCTTTCTACAAAGTTATTTAACAACATGAATAGATAGATAGATGATCTTTATTTATTTTTCAAAAAAATAAGAAAGAGAAGAGAAATACCGCATCACTATACTCAGGAAGAGATGGTGGTCCCCCCTTTGGAGGTCTCAGAACCCATTCTACTAAATCAAGAACTTCAGCCTTCCAGAAAGATGAATTTTGAAATGTGTTAGTTTCTGCTTGTATGACTCCATTTCCTATTGAAGCTTTAGTGCGATTTTCAATGTACATTTCGTCTTTAACACAACCTAGAAGAATTGCAATCTGTCGTAACATAATGGCTTCAGAAATTGTTGTTGTGACATTAATGCCAAGACACCTGAAGACATTCTAGTAGACCTGAAAATGCTTACCATGGAAGATGCCTCACTGTTCTTTATCAAAGCAACTATAACGTCAAACCTTAGAGAAGTTGGGACATCTGATAGCACCTGATCATGATGCAAATACATGTAAACAAGTTAGGGCCATTAGCGAGAAATTGCATGAGAAGCATTTCATTAAGAGATGAGACAATATAAATACATAGCTTTTTATTACAAATGATCGAGTTGAGGAGTGTATCCTCGACAAGCAGTAAACCTATCTCATAAAAATCCACACCATGCACACACTTGGTGTTAATTTGAGACGAGTTATAACTCCAAGCATACAATAGTAATTAATTCATAAGTGACATTTTTTTTGTTTTTGACAAGTACTCTCACAGTTCCACCCAAAGAGTCCATGTTTGAAAAGTCTAATTAAGGGATATGTAACTAGCATGAGAGTTTGTCATAATTACAATAATGCCCAAGCATAATCAATATGTTAATAATATCAAATATGGAGGGTAAAGTCGAAACGTTATGGAGATTGTAGACATAATTATTGAAAGTGTCTTTAAGTGAAACATCCCAAAATAGTATAGTGGACTCTTTGCCCGGAACGGAGGGAGTAAAAAAGAAATTATTAACAAGTGTCAAAATAGGTAACGCGTCTCATGTACACAGAAAGTATACTACCATCACCACCACTAACAAACAGAAATACTATCCACAAATTCCACAAAAGGATTAACACCCATCGAGGCCGATTCGGCACATCAGAAAAACAGTCTGGATAATCTGCTCCTTTAACCTAACAACACTAACCTCTACATTCTCAAAAGCTCTGCTGGTTCCTTTCCCTCCAAACATTCCAGTACACTGCAGCGGAGTAGCATCCCAGAAGCTATTCCTCCTACGCTTATACAGGGACCAAGAGAGGAGAAGTTCCTTGACTGAACTTGGCATCACCCATGTCAGCTAGAAGCCTAGAACAAGTTGAAGGTGAAGTCCCAAATCCCCCTTGCTACTGGGCAATGCATCAAAAGATGGTTAATGATTTCACCCTTGCCCTTACACATACGACACCAATTAACGTAAATTTTCTTCCTGGCCCACAAACTATCTCCTGTTAATATCGCTTTATTTGCAGCTTCCCATATGAAAAAATCCACTCTAGCTTGGGCTTACATTTCCACACAGACTTCAAAGGAAAAGAGGTGTTAGCAATCAAAATCTTCTGATAATACGATTTAACATGAGAAAACCCTGCTCTTCACCCCTTGCCACAAAACGTTATCTTCTCTTTAACCATGAACCTACTGAGCATACAACTGCTCAAGAAAACGCCAAAGAGGGTCAAGCTCCCAATCTTGCGGTTTTCTTATAAAAGAAGGATTCAATGTAACAAGTAACAACGCCACTGTGGTATGCAAGACAGAGCTAACAAATTCCTCCTTATTAATTGCAATATTAAACAAAGAAGAAAAAGATCACTGCAACTCCATATCCCCGTACCACTTATCCTTCCAAAATCTAACCAAGGCTCTGTTTCCTATTTCAAAGGAAATGAACCGCTTAAACAGGTCCCACCTCTCCTAATCCCTTTCAAGTACTTTTTTAATTATCTCTATGAAATAAGAGATAAGATCATAGATTAGGTCATTGTGATGTCCAATATTCATCGACTCTCCCAGATTAGTAAACATCCAAGAAGGATGGCTAGGGTTCAATCAAGAATCGTACTTAAAGATTTTTTTTTTTGAAAGGTAAGAGTGACCCTTGTTGGTATGGGGATTGGAACCAAGGCCTCAAGGTCTTTGCGTGTGTGCCCTTGCCATCTCTCCCACCCTTTGGGGTCAAGGAAGTTATTGGCCATTAGCACACCACTATCTTTCTCGATCATAGGCCTTGTAGGAAAGGCAGATGGGCTTTTAGAGATGAGTCCTTTTGGCGAAGCCAGGTCAATTTCGAGCCACCAAAGCCTGCAACTGACTTGGCTCCAGCTTCAGCGGACGTTAGCACAGTCACACGTCCAATACGTGTTCCCAGGTTTCCTTAGAAGTGGCAATGACATACATGTGTCTATGACATTCAAAGTACTTTTTTCGAAGTGCACAAGTTTCTTCACCTCATATTCGACAATTTATTAAAATTCTTACTTATACAATGTCTAGGCAAGTAATACAAACTTAAAATATATCTGGCAAGGGCGTGTAATGTAAGAAGTACCGCCACTAACACTCTAACACCGACACCATGACACGAAATTTTCCAAACAGTCCCGACACGACACGCTGGGACACGTTATACATAAATATATACAATTTACATATAATATATATATATATATATATATATATATATATATATACGTATGTATTTAAAAATAATAACATAAATTGATAATATATTATAAATTATAAGAACAACGAACATCATACATGTAACACACAACATCAAGTAAAAGTTTACCAACCAATTACTTAAAATGTTATACGCCAATTCTAAATGCAGATAAAACTATGAACCTTTTTCTATTTATATTTTCTTTTTTTTGATAAGTAAAGAGTATATTAATAAGAACGTCAAAAAGGTGACGCATCCATAGTACACTAGAAGTATACAAAGCTCAAGAGCTTCTACCCACTAGAAATGTTATTTACAAACTCTACAAAAGTCATTTTCGAAGCCGGTGGATAGTTCGCAGCCTCTACACACCAAGAGAATAGAGTGCGAAGCAAAGAATTCTTCAAGACCGGAATACACTTTTCCTCGTTGTCGAAAACCCGTTGGTTTCTCTCCCTCCAGATCACCCAACAAACTGCCAAAGGGGCAGCCTCCCAAATCCCGATGCACCTGTTTCTGCGCTGAACAGACCAACACCTCAACAGCTGAGAAACTGAACTCGGCATCACCCAAGGCACTTTAAAAAGATTCAACAACAAACTCCACAGATCTGAAGCGACCGGGCAATGAAGAAGCAGATGGTTCACACTCTCCTCGCTCGCCTTACACATGAAACACCTGTACACTAAATAAATATTCCGCTTCTGAAGATTATCTACCGTTAGGATAGCTTCGTGCATAGCTTCCCATACAAAGAAGGCCACTCTCTTGGGCGCTACAGATTTCCACACTGCTTTCCAAGGAAAAAAATTCCGCTCACAATTCAACAGCCTCAAGTAATTAGATTTAACCGTGAATACCTGACCCTTAGCTGCCTTCCAGATCACACTATCTTCTACCCTATCAATCTTCTGAGCCTGTAACAACTCAAGAAATCGCAGCAGCGGCTCCACCTCCCAATCATGAAAATTTCTCCTGAAAACTGGACTCCAAGTAGGTCTACCATCCTCCCTTGACATCACCGAGCTAACCGAACAGCTCTTATCCCTAGTGACTTCAAACAACTCTGGAAAATCCACCTTCAGCTTCCTCTCTCCGCACCATCTATCTTCCCAAAACCTAACTGTCTCTCCACTTCCCACCTCAAAGGCAAGAAACCTCTCAAAGGATCTCCACCCTTTTCTAATGCCCTTCCACACCCCCACCCCAAAAGGCAAAACAACCTCCGCCGGAAACCACGCATGATCCCCCAAACCATGCTTACTCACCACCAATCTCCTCCACAATGCCTCCCTTTCCAGTGAGATACCTCCACCACTTTCCCAGCAATGCCTCATTAAACACTTTAAGATTCCTAACCCCCAACCCTCCCTCTTGCATTCTAGTACAAACCTTATCCCATTTAACCAAATGGAATTTCCACTCCTCTGACCGACCTTCCCATAAAAAAATCTCTTTCCAATTTTTCGAGTCTATTCCGGATAGAGGCAGGCATCACAAACAAAGAAAGGAAATAGGTCGGTAAATTTGAAAGAGTGTTCTTGACTAAAACCAACCTGCCCCCCTTGGAAAGCAATTGTTTCTTCCAACCCGCCAAGCGGTGCTCGAACCGCTCTATAACCGGAACCCACATAGCTTTGCTTCTGACCGGGGCACCAATGGGAAGACCAAGGTATAAGGAAGGGAGAGTCGCGGTCTTGCACCCAAAAAAGCCGGCTAAGCAACCAATGTCATTCACCACACCTACTAGAATAATCTCACTCTTGAGAATATTTACTCTGAGCCAGCCGCTTGAAAAAAACACCATACGAAGATAACCCGGTTGAGCCTTCTGCGCCCACAAAAACCAAAGTGTCATCATGAAAGAGCAAATGAGATACCTCGACTCCTCCCTCCCTTCCCGCCTTAAAACCGCTAATAAATCCCCTGGATCGCCTTGTCCATTAGTTTACTCAAAGCCTCCATCACAAGAATAAACAAAAACGGAGATAATGGATCACCTGGCGTAGGCCCCTCGAACTATGAAAAATCCGAAGGTTCCCCATTCACCAAAAACAGAAGAGATGCAAAAGTGAATCCACCTCCTCCATTTATCCCCAAACCCCATTCTATCCATCATATAGATCACAAAGTCCCGATTGACATGGTCGTATGCCTTCTCGATATCCAACTTACGATAGACCGAAACACCTTTTTTTAGTGCGTCGTCCACAACCTCGTTAGCTAGAAGTGATGCATCCAGATTTGCCTCTCCTTAACAAAAGCATCCGAGACTCGAGACAATCTTACCTATCACCTTCTTCAACCTCGGGGAAAGGACCCTCGCTAAGAGCTTGTAAAAACCCCGACTAGACTAATGGGTCTATAGTCCTTCAAATCCGTCGCGCCTTTCTTCTTGAATCGGTGAAATGAAAGCGGCATTAAGGCTCTTCTCAAAATGCGAATTGGTGTAGAAAAGCCTGAAAAACCTCCATAATGTCCCCCTGACCACCTCCCAACAATGTTGGAAAAAGGCCATAGAAAATCCATCAGGGCCGGGGCTTTATCACCACTCATAAGCCTTAATTCAGCCACCACCTCCTCCTCGGTGAAAGGACGCTCCAAAGCGAATCCGCCTCCTCTAATCTTCCAAAAGTGACCCCGTCCAAATTAGGGTCTCCAAGACCCAATCCTCGTAAAGCCGTTGGTAAAACCCGCTATACCACGCTTAATCTCTTCCCTCTCTTCCAGCTCTACAGTCTATCTTGATTTTCTCTCACGATTCGCTTAGCCACTCCTCGAATACTAGCCATTACGTGGAAGAACTTTGTATTCTTTGTCACCTTCTTTGAGCCACCGAACCCGAGATTTTGTTTCCAGTGATCTCTTCATTGATGAGTAAGCGTTAACTCCTGCTTTAGCTCTATCTTGTGGGAATCCTCGGCCTCATCCAACTGCTGGCTGCCTTTTTCATCCAACCTACCGATCTCCTCAAATAGCCTTAATTTTGATGTCCACCGCTCCATAGGAGCGTCCCATTCCACACTTTTAAATCTTCCTTTAATAACTTCAATTTCTAGCCAACTTGAAGCTCGGATCACCAACCACCATGTAAAATTCCATCTATTCATCACCCGATCCTTGAACCCCTCTTCTCTTAACCACGTGTTCTCAAATTGGAATGGAGATTTCCCTTTCGCAAAACCACCACATTCTAGCGACAAAGGAACATGATCAGGGAGACTCTAGGCAAACAAGACTGAATCGCGCCACTGAAGCTTTCCTCCCGATCCCACGAAATTAGAAATCTATCAATTCTTGAAAATTGATGACGGTCTCCATCCACGAACCAAGTAAATTCTCCTCCACCTAAAGCGAGATCCACCAACTCCATAAGATTAATGAAATCATTGAACTCCATCATCTCCTTAGAAAAGGCTCATGAGCGAGCACTCATGCGGAAACCTCACTACATTGAAATCTCCACTAAACACCATGGAACATCCCATTTAGATTTTGAAGCCTTTAACTCATCCCATAAATGTCTCCGATCGGGACCACTACAAGGCCCATACTCCTGTGAATACCCACTCTCTGTCATTTTCCACATTTTTCAACAAACAAGAAACGAGAAAACACCTATAAGAGAATCCACCTTTGATAGCACTCTACTATCCCACATAACCAGAACACCCCCGCTGCCCTACTGCCCCTAAATGTTCCCATTCCACCCATCTCGTTCCCCATACACTATTAATAATCCTAACGTCGACTTTCTCCATTTTGGTTTCTTGGAAACAAACTAGATGTGGCTTCCACTTTCTCAATAAACCTTTAATCAAGTTTCTCTTACTTCAATCATTTAATCCCGCACATTCCAAGATAAAATTTTAAGATGCATAGCAACCAGTTTTTTCCTCCTCCTCCTCTCCTTCTTGCCCCTTTAACATCTCAAAGTTTAGGCTGCAGCACAGTTGCTTAAGCTCCCTCTTGCCTTTTCCCAGCGCGATTTGTTTAAACTCTTGCTGCTGCCTTCCCCAGACGATCTCCATTTCTTCTCTATGTCGAGCAGTAAATCCACAATTTTATCCTCAAAGCCTGTGCCCGACGCACCCAGAATTTTCCCAAAGCTCTTTGCTCTCCGTTGAACCCAAACCGAAATATCATCATCTATTTCTCTGTCCGTGAGATACGCCATCTCGCTCAATTCTTCAGGTCTGATTACTGCAAGAGGGGTACAGCACACTGGTGTATTATTCTCCTCATTTACAGAGTCTTCTAACTGGTCGCAAGGCAAACAACAACCATTCTCATTACTCGGATTTTCTGCTTCGAAATCTGGTGTAGTCTTGCCAGAATTGTCCTGGGTAATCACTGTTTTCATTGACACTGTATTCTCCCCATCGAAACCTCTGTCTTCAAACTCATTAGATCTCGCAGACCCTTGACGCAGACTTCTATCACTGATCCACTCCAAAAAATCCTTCGGTTCCTCTATACGAAAATGCGTCGTAGGCTGGGGAAGAGACTCCTCGCAGTTGACTCGACAACATTCCCCTTCATCACTTAAGCCCTCCCCAATTTCACTAACTCCCATCGCAGCAGCACCAGTCACGAACTCCCTGTCTTCTTCCTGCCAGCTGCGAGGTGCCTCTGACACTCTTGAAAATTAACATTTTGGCCAATGAAGTGACCTCAACGTGTCCCAGAAGTGTCCCGACGTGTCGGCCATTTAAAAAAGTAAATAAAAAAAGTCTTAACCAACAGTTACTGTAAATATATAGCAGTGTTTGATATGACCATCTTATTAATTAACAGAAAAATTAAGAGAGCTGGCAACTTCAAGGGGATCAAGAATCCAATGACAAAAAATTGAGGAAACCAATAACCCCTTAGGAAATGCATTTCATTAATTTCTTAACCATCCCTCAAAAATTCCAACAATCAGCCCTACTTGCCATAGTTTACTCCAGACACACTCCCTCAAATTCAGCCTCGAAATTATCAGTATTCCTGCAAAACTACCAATGAATCTTAATTTAAAGACTTAACGTCCTGACCGCCTCATTTTCTACCTTGTCCACAATGTTAATGTTCACATCTTTCTTCAATGGTTGTGACTTGTGACCAGCCTACTCATAAAAAATAAAAAATAAAATAAGGCACTAAACCAGCTTTGTTATTTGTAACTTGACAATAGCGATGTCAGCTATTAAGCAAGCGTATAGCAAGATATAGAATATAATTTGAGTCGTGCAGCCCCCTTTCACTGAACTACGACGGATATAATGCGTGAAAAATGTAAGGTCTATATTATGTCCGGATAAATATTCAACCAATTTTCCAATTAAGAATTCAGGGATGTGAAGTCACGCAATTCTAAAAGAGACAAGATGATAAAGGGAACAATAAATGTTACAATGAAAACATAAAATAAAGAAAATTTCCATTTTGGCAATGTAGATAAGACTGGCAAAAATAAATGTAGTGATTTAGTCTTCAAGATGTTTCTTTGTCACGGAAAACTATGTGAAAGATATGTTAAACAGAGTTGTGGAAATCAAAAACTTCAAGCCAGAGATATATTTCAAAAAATAATTATCATACCTTTTTGATTGCAACAAAAGCCTTCTTTCGTAATTCTGCATCGGAAGCATATATAATGACCATTTGAACAGCCTGAGCAGTTTTAAGCAGATTGTTATGTAACATACAATAAATATCGGGAAGCTTAAACTGAAGAGAGAGCCAGGGCTTACCTGTAAAGAAGAATAAAGACTAGGCATAAAACCAAAACATTCTGTATCTCCATCATGACCTTTGTGGACAACCTTGCCTTCCATAATGCAAACAAGAAAGTCGATAGCCTGCTTTTTCAATTCCCATGGCAGATTGACACATGCAAATATGTGCTTTAACATGCCTATAGCTTGCCACCTTCTAGCCCGGTTACTTTGAAGTTCTTCTGTGACTGCAGCCAAATCTGCCTTGGCAGCTACAGCAGCTTCATCGGACACATGACTCCAAATGACTGCATAGATTCATCACAGAAAAATAGTGAAGTTGTGAATAGAAGTGATATTTAGGCAAACTTAGATAAGGGAATGCAGAAAGGAATATCTGTGTCAAATGATTCGGATCACCTGCAAGTGCTGCTCCATGCTTGACATAAGAAAAACAGCTCATGTAATCATCGCCGCCATCTGAACATTTGAGAATGCATTCGATCAGTAGAATAGAATATGGAAGCACTTTATGGAACTAAAGAGTGATAATTTGCCTGCAGAAATTATTTCAGTAATCATGTCAACTTCCCAGCCTGTTATTAATCCAAGGCATGATAAACCACAGTATCCAAGGATAAGAGATAGCTGTAACACCACAGGATAGCATCTTGAAATCTTTCTTCCCATGGTAATTGAAGCAAGAGCCTGCAGTCAAGGAATTATTTGGAACCAGGATAAAGACATGGAATCACAAAAGATAGGACAAAACCCACTGAATAAATAAAAGAGCAAAGAAGAGTAACTTCATAGAGGAGTCACAGCTAGAACACAATCAGCTATGATATATAAATATATATTTATTTATTTTTCTCTTGTTTTTTATAAAAGAAGAAAGTATACTAAATAAAAGAAGAAATTATATGAATAACAAAGAAGCCATCCACTGAACAACAAGTGGAACCAAAAAGAAACAAAAGAAAGAAGAAAAGGAAATCCAAAAGGAACTAATGAAAAACTGCCCTCCAATCTCTTGCAAGATCTGCAATAGGCACTCCTCTAAAGTCGCCAAAGTTGAAGCCCAAAGAGAGGTATAAAAAGAAATTCTTAAAATAAAAAGTATAATCAGCTATGAGATATAAAAACATTAAGCTAAAATAAAACGCAGTTTAGTAACAAGGAATTCCAACCATGATTTGCAATACGAATAGGCCAAGTAGAGCTAAAAATCTTTTCTTATCTTCGCCCTCCTGTTGCATAGAATGAAATTTAGATTCAAATGATTTGATAGAGACAGTAAAGCAATGTAACAAACAGAATGGTATATAGTCAAAGTGTAACGGACCGTTCTTTCACAAACTTCTTGTAGAGAATGGGCAATGTAAATTGTGTTGTCAAGCAAATCCTCGGCACCTGCTTCGTCAATATCTGACTCTGAAGACATAGCCTCTAAAACCTTAAGGATAAGAGGGACTGCCGCTTTTACATGCTCGAAGGGTCTTCTCTGAATGGAAACAAAAACTGAAAACCACAACAAAAGGGTACCATAAATATTTGAGTTGCAAAAATGAAAAAAAAAAAAAGGAAATGCTGTTGATTGATAAAATGCTACAGCTAAGTACTTGAAAAACTTAACAACCCCAAAATTCCAATTAGTCAAAGAGGCCTATTTTGGTGAAACTCAGATTCTCTAGTATTAGTCCGGCTCTAACAGATCCCTTTCAACCTTTACGTGTTGATCATGCAACCTTCTACCTTCACAATGCTTCTTTGCTGCCTCACTTGTTTTCAACAGGACTTGCTCCCTATATATTTGACGTTCATTTATTGGCCCTATTCTTTGATGGCTAGGCTAAATTCGCCGATTAACGCCCCTCCAAATGATCCCACAGAACATACCATTCGATTAAACTGACTCTCTGTTGGACCTTTCTTTTGACTAAAAATTTTATACAACTCATTCCTTTTCTAACGCAAAAAATAACTCTTAAAAGAAAAAAGAAATGTGATCAGGGTGATTTTGTTTTCTAGCTACCAAGTGATACTTTGTCCTATAATTAATTTTTTTGATAAGTAAAGATGGTATTAAAAGCGCATAATCAGGAGACGCATCTATGTACACAGGAAGTATACATGCCGTTTACTTTACAAAAGAGATATTATCCACAAACTCTACAAAAGGATTGCCACCCTGCTCTATCCCCAACCCCACTAACCTTCTGATCATACAAAAACTCGAAGAGCTGTCCCAAAGAATCCATCTCCCAGTCTTGGGGATTTCTCCTAAAGGATGGATTCCAAGTAATTACGCCATCTTCAACCTGCACTACCGAATTAACTGTCTCATCTTTATTCCTGGCTATGTTGTACAGCATGGGGAAGACTCTTCGTAACTCCATATCACCACACCACTTATCCTTCCAAAAAATAAATCGGCTCCCCATTGCCAATTTCGAAAGAAATCCACCTCTTCGGCAACTCCCATTTTTTCCTAATGCCCTTCCACACACTCACCCCGTACAACATTTGAACCTCGTTGGGAGTCCACCTATTCACCCCCTCCCCATATCCATAAGAGCAGCATTAAAAAACTTAAGATTCTTGATACCTAAGCCTCCATTACTCATATTTAAACACACCGTCTCCCATTTAACCAAATGATACTTCCTCTCCACCGAATGTCCCTACCATAGGAAATCTCTCTCCATTTTCTCCAGCCTCTTTGCCACAGATGCAGGCATACCGAACACCGTCATATAATACGTGGGCAAGTTAGAAAGAGTACTCTTGATGAGATTCAATCTACCGCCTTTTGACAAGTATTGCTTCTTCCATCCAGCAAGTCTTCGCTCGAACCTTTCAATAATTGGATTCCATATGTTCTTACTATTTGAACAAGCCCCGAGAGGAAGACCTGAATAAGAGGTTGGTAACTATAATTATTTGATATGTTTTACAAATTTGATGTCTGATAGACAGGAACATTAAGAGATCGTCCCACTACATAGCAATCTCCCCAGATAATAGATAAAAGTTCAGGTTTAGGAGCACACAACTAGGAACGCGCAGAAGCCTAAGCAAATAATGCACCCTAGTGAACTTTGACAGTTAGAAAGAATTGACGCAAATCCCAATTTTACATAATAATGGAGTACATAATTGGTCTTGCAAGGTAAGGGTTATAAAAATGCTGTATAATAAGAAACATTTGATACAAAAAAGAAAAAACTCTTGCAATTGGGATTGAGCTGAAATAGGAATCATCTTTAAGATGTTATGGATGCAAGAAAAAAACTGTGCTGAAGGTTTGGACAAGCTGCTCCTTAGGAAGTAATATAAAGTGACTTATATAGTATGTTCCTAGGTTGGAGATGTAGGAACTTGGTAGTTCTTGTGAAGCTACAAACCGTACCCATGACCCGTAGAAAAGTTTACCGATGACTTTCTGTGACTGTGCACAATGGATTGATGATCCAACCCTACAAAAGGGAGAAGTAGAAATTTTCGAATGTAAGGTGGTATTTCTTTACCTCCTCTCCTTTATGTTGTTGTTGTCCTTGCATCTCAGGCTACCTTCCCTGCTGAACACCTGATTTTGTCCACCAACTCAACATTAACAAGCCAAGGAAGCCCCAACCCATTCTGATACCCTTTAGTTCTTGGCTATAAGACAAAAATTCCAAAATTCATGCACCTTTAGGAAATTCCGGCACATATACACAAGTTTTTACGACTCATAGTACAGCCTAAAAGTTAATTATACTTCTTTCCGTCAACAAGCTCCACTGCATTCTTCCACAACTGAAATTTAATCCTACAAGCTTTACTAACCTATACCACATAAAACCAACTCCAAGCTTCCTACAGCTGCCTCGCATCTCATTACAATAAACCCTTATGCATCTGAAACATAATAAAGAATCCACAAAACAGGAACATGAGTCCTGATACCAAAAGACTAAATTTAGAGGCAGAAACCAAACTAACATTCGCAATCAATTCAGCGTTTACTTATCAATAAAAAAGCTAGGCCAAGCAGCTATTTCAATGACCATACTGAAACAAGATAATCCAATGTCTATAGGCAGATTAATAATATGACATCGTTATGCTAGCACCAAGGTTCAAAGTTTCAATAGATGTATCGCAACGCCTCATAAGGATATATGGAGATTTCATACGCCAATATACATGGAAAAGGTGAGTTCTCCCTCACTCAATGTTGCCTTCCATAGTTTCTACCACTGGTAGTGTCAAGAAATGCTAAACATGAGAGTTTGGGAAACATTAGCAGGACCAGAATATCTGTGAGCATGTACATGTGCAATACCATGAACAAATGTCCCTTTACATTGTATGTAGTATCAATGAAAAGTTGCTATGAATCAATCCCGATATCCATGAAGTTGTGATATGATATGTGCTTTCAATAGATTTTACACCACATTCAGCACCCAACCAAAATAGTATAAAGGGGAAAGAAAAAAATGAAACAAATTAGTAGAAAAAGATTGTGAAGTTACATGCAATTTTAGAATATGCTCAATCATACTAATGCCACACGCTCTTTCGATTATTATCAATCCCAGTAACTCTTGCAGTTTTTCCTAGCATTACCTTTTGCGAGCCCACTTAGAAGAGGAATAAAAAAACCAGGAACCTTGAACATGTCGCTTGGAGAATCCAACGCCTGCTCAAATAGCAGATAATACCTATGAAGCACATGGTCCATGATATGAATGGGTTAACACCTATTTATAAACAGTATGAGAAGAGAACTCCAAAAAAGACTTCAATAGATTTAAAGGAAAGACTACCCACTTCTTCCAAATTCCAGATAAAAAATGCCACAATTTTATTTTATATGCATGCATCAGATTTCACACTCTTAAACTGTAATTAAGTACTGAAAGGAGATGATTAAGGAAGATAACAGCTACATAAACACAAGCATGTACACAACACACATGCCCACCAAAGAAAACTTGCGAACCTGTACTTCAAACTGCTAAGAGGGTCAACAAGGGCATAAAACATATAGATAGAACACACTCAAGTAGAATGTTGCAGAAAATGAATTTTTAATTAATCCAAGTGGGAGTTCTATAAAAGGGACATATTGTTTCTGTTATTTTTCTTTTGCTGGTAACAGGGTTCTAATACTTCACATATAAAAGGAGTTTTATATTCCTATGATGTTCTTGCAATTCCTTTGTATCCTCTCCATTTGCTTATGGAGACTCTATCTCTAGGGTGATGTTTGTGCACAAAGTTTTCAACCTATCAGTTTGTATGTAATTCTTACCAATCAACCAATATTAGGCATACTTTTTCAAGCAACCATAAAGTGTTTCATAAGATTGGGCTTGGGCTGGTCCCTAGCATCCCAGCCAGCTTAGGTTACATCTACACTTTAAGCAGAAGGAGAAAGGGTACGTGCGTGTGTGTGCGTGTAGTGGTTGTGGA
Organism: Codonopsis lanceolata; assembly: GCA_013146195.2. Lineage (NCBI taxonomy): Eukaryota > Viridiplantae > Streptophyta > Magnoliopsida > Asterales > Campanulaceae > Codonopsis > Codonopsis lanceolata. Next base: position 37,503,582 of record CM028377.1, on the reverse strand, counting down.
GGGGAGCACGGCCATGTAATGCTTTAGTATCTGTTACCATAGACTCTGCACCCAATCAGAATCGAACATGCATTCCCTTTCTAACTGAAAGAGCTCCATCCAGAGTTGAACAGAATATATCCTTCCCAGGCAAGCACTATTTACTTTAAGGAATTATCACCAATGAATGGAAGGATTCAAACCAAGTACAGCTATATTAAAACATCAAAGAAGTACTTAAGATTTTCAACAATTCCATGGCAAGACAAATGAACAATTGAAATGGTAACAAGCATTAGGTAAATGTAAATCAATGCTCCCCAAATATAAGAACAGTCAAGAAGGTTAATGCGCGGTTTTTGAGGATGCTGATGTCTGTATATGGCAAACCCACACCAAAAAGGGGAAAAAACGAAAGAAAGAGGGAAGGAGTGCATGTGTGTGTCAGAGAGAGAGAGAGAGAGAGAGAGAGTACAATGGTGAAGTTTTTTAGGAGGTGTTTCTTCCACAACAATTCAAGCTTCCCAGTGTCTCACTGCATAGTGTGCTTATTTGAGACCTTTCAAATTCAGATTAGGAAACCTAGCAACGTATCAATCATCCACATGACTGAAAAAACAACACAATTACAATCATCGTATTCAAAAATTAGTACAGCGGGGTTAGAGTCTGAGATGATCGTAACCATCCGAGACAACTTATAGGCATCAAGCTTTCTAAAAGCTCTGCTCTCGCCTACACTCTTTGAAATGAGTCTTATTTTGCTGAGATTACTAGGTTCTCAATTACAGTTCCAGAGCCCATCTCTATGCACCAATTAGAATTTCCTATTCCAAAACACAATGCAAAGAGAATTTTCCACTGACAACAACCCTACTCAAAACTAATTATTTCGCCAATTTTCAATCAATGCATAGTATGCACTTAGTCATTTCATTCAACGTGTAGTTTTTCTTTTTCTTTTTCTTTTTTTTTTTTGTTTCATGTAAACATGACATGGCACAAACTCACAAAACATTTGTAATATTTGCTTCAAAAATCTAGTAAATTCTATCTATCACGTTCATTAAAAGAACAACCAATAAGAAACTATAGCAATGTTATACTGAAAATGCAATTATGAAGCCACACCTCACAAAGAACCGAAACCATATCCCGTGGACTACAAGTCTCAACAAATCGATTCACAATACTTTGAGCAATCTGCAAACACTTGTTAGACGCACATGAAAACCTGGCCACCGCCTTGGGCAACTCAAATGAAAGAGCATCAATAACTGCCTAAACAACAGAAAGCAAACAAAAAAATAAATCAACAAATGCCTAGCATTGATCAAAATAGAAAAGAAGTTAATATGAATTGCAAACATAATTCGCTGGAAACAAATGAATGCCTGGTCGAGTGAAGGCGAATTCATGCATCGATGAATCTCTGAAAGAAGATCAAAAGCGGTGTTGTGCAGTTCTTCGTTTTCCGGCTCTAATACAACGGATTCCGAAACGGAATTGAGAAACTCAACGAGCTCGGAAATCGATAGTTCGGATTGGTTGAAGTCACCAGCTTCAATCGACTGTGAATTGGAATGAATTATCATTTAACAGATAACATTATGAATATACATAGTGTAGTGTGTGTGTGTGTGTGTGTGTGTGGAAGTGCGGGGACTTACTTGAGAGCATGATGCTAGGGTTTGTTCAATGCGAAGATGGAGAGGAATTGAAGAAGGGGAAGAAGGTGGGGAGAGAACAAGTGTTTGGAGCTTCTCTACTGACATGGCCTTGGGAGTTTTTTGAAGATTGAATGATCAGCTCGGCTGCCAATTTGAGCTACTGCGGTGATAGTTGTTCAGCAAGGGAGTGTGTGTCCGCGAGCGCGTCTGTGTGTCCACGTTGAGACGACATTATTCATTTCATTTGCAACTTCGCGGGAAATATAACAGCGGTCTAGATCTTTCTATCTTTCTAAATTCTAATTCTAAATAGTCAAAAAGTCAAGAAAGACGCCTGCCGGGTATATTCGGTGCGAGCGAGTGGGTCGCGCCTTTCGAATTAGGGTTATTGCTATGCTCACTCCGTTCAGGGCTTGAGGTGGCAAATGGGAGATATGGGTGAGCGTGGGCGAGTCTAAATAAATGACGGGTAAGTAAGTGCATATTTAATAAGGCAAATTTTAAGTGGGTATAATTTTAAAAACATGTTTTCATTTAGAATCATTAATTTTTTGGACATTTCATATAACTATAAATTGGTTGCCAAATGACAAAAATGTCATTAATTAAGACAAAAGTCATCCGGACTAAAAAAAATCAAAAATGCGGCGATCATGATTGTTTTAGGTTTTCATAACAAAAAACTAATATCGAGGCAGCATCGAGTACGTTTTGAGAGTTTATTCAAACCAAAAAAAATCAAAAAATGTTGAAGCCAAGGCTTGGCATCAGAGCTGTTTTGAGAGTTTATTCGAGTCAAAAAAATCAAAAAAAAATGGTGAAGTCGAGGCTTGGCATCAGGGCTGTTTTGAGAGTTTATTTAAGCTTAAAAAATTCAAAAAATGCTGATGTCAAGGCTTGGCATCAAAGTTGTTTTGAGAGTTTATTCAAGTCAAAAAAAAATCAAAAAAACGATGCAAATGCTCAAAAATGGCATCGGCATCTTGTTTGAGAGTTTATTCAAACCAAAAAAAAAAATCAAAAAATGCTGATGCCAAGGCTTGGCATCAGCACTGTTTTGAGAATTTATTCAAGCCAAAAAAATTTTAAAAATGCTGATGTCAAGGCTTGGCATCAGAGTTGTTTTGAGAGTTTATTCAAGTCAAAAAAAATCAAAAAATATTGATGCCAAAACTTGGCATCAGGACTGTTTTGAGAGTTTATTCAAGCGAAAAAAAAAACCAAAAAATGTTGATGTCAAGGCTTGACATCGGGGCTGTTTTGACAAATTATTCAAGTCAAAAAAATTCAAAAAATGCTGATGCCAAGGCTTGGCATCAGAGTTGTTTTTGACAGTTTATTCAGGCCAAAAAAATCAAAAAAAACTGATGCCAAGGCTTGGCATCTGGGCTGTTTTGACAATTTATTCAAGTCAAAAAAAATTCAAAAAATGATGATGTCAAGGCTTGGCATCAAAGTTGTTTTGACGGTTTATTCAAGCCAAAAAAATCAAAAAAAAAAAAAACTGATGCCAGTCAAAAAATCAAAAACATGTCAAATAAGATAACTCGTCTAGCCAATGATCACGATACCCAGGCTCATGAAAACTCGCAAGGTTATCAAATGCAGTGCGTGGTAGTTAGGCCAATGCAAAGTACAAGTAGTCGATCACAAATGAGACATAACTTTCCATACACGCATAAACACCCATTCGTTATTTATTAAACAGATATCTGTGTACAAAGCTAGGTAGTTGATGATCTAGTCAACTAGCTAGAATACAACTCAAGCACACTTTTACAGCACGACAATGTACTGCAAACACATTATCTTCCATGGATTAGCAGCAACCATTCTTTCAAGGCAGGGTGTAACTGCAAAGCACAATGCAAATATTAGGCTGAGAACAACAAAAGAAAAAATGACATACTACAAAAACTGAAAATTGATTGAGCAAACCTCCACACTGGTAACCAATGGGGCGATCGGCAAGGTTGCAACGTTTGGGAATGGTGATTGCTGTTGTTTCTCATTTGTATCTTGATTTACATCTGTTCATTCATTACATTAGGTTCTATGCTTAGTGGCTAATTGGGCTGCATATCAATTAGCGTGGCAACTGTGTATAGAACTTTGCCTTAGAATAATTTTTATAAGCTTCACAGGTTCAGAGGAAGAATTCAGCTGAAAGCTTCACCGGAAGACTTCATATAGCATCCAGAGACAAACCTTGTCTACACCTACTCAAGCATAACGTGTCCAGTCATCAAGTTTTAATGGATTAATTAAATTCGAACTTTATTAGTTTGAATTTGAATTAAAACAATCTTCTATCAACTCTTGACTTCTCAGAAACGCCTGTACAACTTACTGAAAAGCATGAAGACTTTCACCTCCTGAACAGTGACAGAGCAGGTGAACAAACTGACACTTATAGTCTGTACCAACTATTGCAGTTCTGCAACTCTGATTGCTCACCAGCCAGTTGCTGCAACAATTCTTCAACCATTTCCTACTCAGTATCAGTGAAGACGAAATCTACAAAGTCAGTTCCATGCATTTAATGCATTTAACCTAATAGAGTTGTTACTCTTCGTCTTCTCCAAACGGTCTCAAGAATGCCCCAGCTATAAATACTGTCATTAAAGACTGAAGAAAATAATGCTCTGAATCTTCCCAACAACATCAAGTCTTATATACTCAGTGCATTCAAGAGATCTTAAACTGTTCAACAAAGTCCTCAACAACAACAAGAAGATCTGCATCAACACTTTATCTTTTCCTTCTTATTGTTGTTTCGTTAACTATTCTTCTGCACCATTGAATATTCTGTTTGTCCAGATATTCAATTCCCAACCACCAAACACAAGCCAAATATTTTGTACACGATCCATTGGAACTCTTTGTAATAGAACTAGTGGAAAATATAGTGCACATTTAAATCCAAGGTTGACTGCCTTGGTGGTGGACATATCACTCTTTATAGTATGAATCATCTCAAAATACGTGTGTTCTTTCATCACTGTTGCTTACTACTTTGTACTGTTTCATATCTTTTTACTTATCGCTTCAACTGCAGACTTGCGTATTCAGCAAAGTCTACCGGTAGTGCTTCACCGGCAGACCTGAACTGTCTTCCTATCAAGACTTCCGCTACTTCAATCTATTCAATAGATTGCAAGTGCTTGTTTTAGGAATTTATACAAAAAGTTTTAAGTGTAAAATAAGTTATTCAACCCCTCCCCCCTTCTAACTTATTATTGTGCCCTTTGGGACTAACAATTGGTATCAAACCTGAACTCTTCGAAAACTAGTTTTTCCAAGATTAAACTCTTGAGACACGATCCAATGGCACAAACACACTACATGCTACCTACATCAAATGTGAACCACGTCCTAATATTGGACGAAATCCATTTCGATGTTTGAAAGGATAAGGTAATACGTTTTATGAATTTGATTGACAACAGGTTATGGAAATGCGTACTAGCAGGACGTCATATACCAATGAAGACAAATCTTCTGGCATCCATTACTGGAAATCCTGCTGAAGTATCCAAAGAAGAATCTGAATAGACAGAGGACGATAGAAAGCTAGTAGACCTAGACAGCAAAGCCATCAACATCATAACTAGCTCACTAGACACCAACACTTAGCAACAAGTGATCCGGTGTACTTCTGCAAAAAAATGTGGGAGGCTCTTGTTGAATACTTGGAAGGAGACCAAGATACAAGAGACAATAGAAAGTATACTTTCATCCAGCAGTTCGACTCCTTCAAGAAGGATCCCAATGAAACCTTGAGACAAGCATACGATCGCTTCAGTGAGGTAATAAATAGTTGTTTTTCTCTTGGTAAAACTTATGACAAAAAGGAAATGAATATGAGATTTCTAGGCTCTCTAGGTAGTCTGTGGCATGTTAAGACCACTGCCATGAAAGAATCTAAAAACTTAAACAAAATGACTTTCCGTAGTCTTTACACAAGTTTAAAGGTTTACGAGCTCGAAGTTAATCAAGCTCTAGAGCAGGACAAACAGTTCAAAACTGTGTCCTTGCTGGCCATGGTACAAGAAGAAACTCCAGTTGATAACAAACCTTCTACTTCCTCAAGTGAAAACGATTTTCTTTCAGATGAACAATTTGTTATATTTGTAAAACGTTTCAAAAAGTTTGCAAAATATGGAAGGAAGGACACACACCAGCAGCCTTTTAGAAAAACTGCTGAATTTTTTGCTGCTGAATTTTTTGACTCTTGCTAGAGATTTTCTTTTGCTGCTGAATTTCTGATTCTTGTTGGAGATTTTCTTTTGCTGTTGCATTTCTTTTTTCTTCATTTCTTTTCTTTGCATTTTTATTTTCTTGCTTGCTGAACTTTCTCCTTGCATTTTTCTTGATTGCTTTTGCATTTCTTTTCTTTTGTTGCATTTTTTTTTCTTGCTTGCTGAAACTTTCTCCTTGCATTTTTTTTTTGCATTTTTCCTTGCTTGCTTTTGCATTTCTTTTCTTTTGTTGCATTTTTTTTCTTTCTTTTTTTTTCTTGCTTGCTGAAACTTTCTCCTTGCATTTTTTTTTGCATTTTTCCTTGCTTGCTTTTGCATTTCTTTTCTTTTGTTGCATTTTTTTTCTTTCTTGCTTTTGCATTTTTTTCTTCTTTTTGCACCCCCCTTTTTTCCTTTTGCATTTTTTTTCTTTCTGCATTTTTTTTCTTTTGCATTTTTTTCTGCACTTTTTTTTTCTTTTCTACTGGAGATTTTACCTTTACTGTTGTATTTTTCTTTCACTGCTGCTGCTTTTCTGCTTTTCTGACCTTCTTGTGGTTATCCTGCTGGAGATATGAGCTTTCTTTTGAATTTTGATGGACGACCGTCAATTCCTTTGTTAACAAAGCTAACTTTGTTAAACTTCCATTAAGCTTTTAGGGTCATTTTGCAATTTGGGAAACTTGAGGACCTTTGTGCCGAACTTTGAACTTCGGAGGGGGGGAAAGCGAAACTTCCCAATTCATCTCTTCATTTGTGTCGGCAGAGAGTGAGCAGTAGCTCACTTCATCCGTTTTCTTCCTTCTTCTTTATTCCTTCGACATTTTCTCCCTTTCTGCCATTGTTGTTGCTCATTTTTCTTTAATTTCTTCTCCTTTTATAGATTTTCTTCCGCCAAATTGTTTGTTTTGCTTAACAGATGGCTTCCTCCTCAAGATCTCGGAAGGGAAAGACGCCGATGTATCCGGATTCGGGCGAGGAAAGAAAGGAACTTCCTCCCTTGGTCTGAAACCACGTCAAGTATCTCTTTTGAAAGGATGACTGGGGCAACATCCTTCGTGATCGGCACACACACGTGTCAAATCTTCTGATTCCCGCTGTAAGTTTCTTACAAACCCATTTGGTTGATTTTTCAGATCTGTCGGATTTCTTTACTGTTTTGGACTTTTGGAGCATACATGTTCTTGCTTATGATGCTTATGCATGCAATTTATGTGCTAAAATGATGCACTTTGGCCATTATTCATAGCAAAAATGTGAAATCCATGCTATATAAATTATGTGATGCATTCTTGAACAATTGACACTATTTGACTCTGCGATGCATATTTCATGTAACTGATAAATTTGACTATATGTGATGCATGCTTGAGTTTCAAAATATTTTTTATGATGCGTGCTTATGCAATTTCGGATACATGATACATTTTTTTCAGACATATTTTCGGACGCATTTTTGAATGGATGCATGCAAAATGTAACATAGATACTTTATGCAACAATTATTTTTTATTATTTTTTTATCATTATTTTTATGAGCCAAATGCAAAGATATATGTCAAATGCAATAGAAATGCTTTCCTTTGAATACTTGCAACATTTTACTCAAGCGAATGCCAAAATGCAATTATTTGGAAAAATAAATGCAAATGATGGATTACTAATGCACAGACATATCATTTTTATTAGATTCATGCATGAAAATGCAAATGCAACATGTAAAGGTTTTAAATGCTTGCTAAAATGTTACATGGATATTTTGTTTTGAACATGCACATGTATCTCTTCTTTTTAAATGCAGAAAGGCAACGCACTTTTCTTTTGAATCACAAAAATGCAACATTATTTTATGGAACGTAAGGGTGCAGCACATTTTTTTTCAATTGCAGGAATGCAACATTTTATTATTGACTACAAGAATGCAACATTTTTTCTCTCTTTTTTGTATGATTACAATATTTTCTTTTTTCTTAATGCAAAACATTTTCTCTTTTGATGAACTATGCAAAATGCAAACATTTTATGATGACTACCTTTTTAATATATATGCATGGACAATATGCGGAAAAAAATTTTGAATGCAAGAGTTCACTATTTTTTATTATTATTTTTTAAAAATACAAGTATGCAACATTATTTTCTTTTTTTGTCTTGTAAAACATTTTTTTTAATGAATGTAGGAATGCAATACATATTTGTTGTTGTTGTTTTTTTGTTTTTGTTTTGAATGCAAAGATGCTATATATATATATTTTTTTTTGACATGGCATAATTTAATGATATGCATAAGGGCTTTATAAAAGATAAGAACTTACCTTTCTCCCCCCCCCTCCCTTTTTTTATGCTAAGATCCTGTCTTTTTTTTTCTTTTCTTTTCATAGACGCGCAGGGCTTTGGTCAGAGTTCGGGCAAGCTGCGACAAAGTTTAAGTCATTTATAATTTGATGCCTCCATCGGCACAGCTTCTAGTGGAGTCCTCTGGCTTCAGCGAGTTCCTGCGGGATTTTCGTCCCTTCCGCAAAGCTACTTTAACCCCGTGTGATTTTGCTGCTATCATAGGCATCTCTGCCAGCATTGGCCGGGCTTTGGAGCCTGATTACACTCTTCTGCACCATCACGATGTGGTGAGGAATCTCTTGGGCTTTGAGCCCGAATACAAGACTGCAGATGAGATCTATATTGGCAGTATCAAGAGTTGGCTTCTAGCAAACGCCGGGCAAGTTGACGAAAATGATAGCGAGGCCGTAGCTCACGTTGCCAGGGCGTTTTTATTCTTTTTTTTTGGATATCGCTTTTTGCCAATTCCTCCACCACTTTGAGGGTTTCTCTCCTGGGATGTCTGCGGGATTTGGACCATGTTATTGACTACGACTGGGGGCAGGCATGCATGGCCGAGCTTTACGCTTCCATGGATAGAGCAAATCGCAATGATTTGCCTACCCTTAATGGCTTCGCTCCGGCTTGGGAGGTATCCTTTCTTTTCCCTACTTTTGATTTTTTTTCTTCTCTTCTCTCTTTTTTTGTCTTGTCAGCATTTTTTTTTTGCTGATTGTTTTTTTTTCTTGTAGGTTTGGGCCTATTCAGCATTCCATTTTACTCCGGGCCCATTGCGTAGCCGCATTCACATGCCACCCTTTTTAGTTGAGTTCGTGAATGCCAACCGAGCGGGGCGAGATCGGGATGACCACTGTTTGGATACGATAATGATGCGAGATAGGATAGCCAGTTCGAGCTCGGGCACTATGCATTTATTTCCTTGGAGAGGTCTGGTGGGGCCATATATGACTTCGCTGGAGATGAGCTGTTGCCGGATACTGATAGTGTCAATCATGGATTCATGGTTGATTCCTTGTATATAGGTGAACGGGTCAACCATCAGCATTCTATGCTTCCAACATTTCCAGTGAGACCTCCTACACCTCCTCCCTGGGTGATAGTCCCATACTTCTTACCGAACACGTATCTGTACCTGTCGAGATATCTTATGCCTCAGAGTGATTATCATGTGATGGCATATGAGGAGTTTCTGGGGACAATGCTCCATTCTGCCCCTACTGCGGCTGGGCGTGCTTCTGACGTCTTTGATAGACCGAGGCCTTTTTGTCCAGCTCCTGACACGCAATCTAATTTATTTGTGCCTACTGAGGACTTCTCCACCTTCCAGTATCGCCGTGATGGAAGACTTGTGGAGGAGGTTTTGCCTGATGTCAACATCCCTGAACAGTTCCAAGTGCCAGAGCAGGCGAGTGTGGTATATATATATATATATATATATATATTACACCTTTTCCAGGTTGACGCGCTTTCGTACAAGAAGTTGTTGAGGGGCTTTTTTAGCATCAACAAACTATATCAGCGGCTTTTGGACGAATTTACTTGTCGGGGAAATGATGATGTATGGCAGACTAGGCGTCGGGATGAGGATGATGATGATGATGATACCGACGGATCGAGTCACGCTCGGGCGAGGGGACGAGAGTACAGGATTGGCGGGTCCGGCCCTCGAGTCATGGGTGGTAACCTTTGCAGGAGCAGATCTTCTCGCGGTCATTAGCTCCATTTATCTACATTTATTAGCTTTTCTCATCTTTTTTTTCATGTACCAGATTCTGTACACATTTCTAAATGCAATGCAATATTATTTTATGATGTAAGAATTATATGCAAAGACTCAATTATTTCATGCATAAAAGAAAGCTAGATCATTATTTAGGGGTAGCGGAACGCTGCAGTTTATGGGTGGAGATTTAGAGAGATACACCTTCAGATTTTAAACTGGCTTTTCCGGCAATCTACGGGGAAGAAAAGGCAGCCGCCTCTTCCTGTGCTTGATATTTCAATTTGCAGGCGAGGCTATTTGCATAGCCCTGGCATTTTCTTTCATTTCTCGTGATCAAACAGAGATGGCAGTGGAACGGTCGGAGCCCGAAACTAGGATACCAGGCAGTTTGGGAGAACAGTAGTGGGATCCTGGCGCCACCCATAGTGGAAGTGGGCGCCGCGCTAGGAGTGCCTATGGGTGGCGCCCCAGGCTTCTTTTGTGCAATACTATTTCAGTCACTGTTCATGCATTGTGCTCAGAATTCGTCTGTTTCTTCATTTTTTCAGTATAAAAGAGGCCAAGATAGCGTACATTTTCATCATCCACATGCCTTCCTTCTCTGCTCCTTTGAGTTTTCTCTTTGCTTGATCTCCCTCTCCTTTTATCAGATATATTTTTTGTTTAGGAGATGTCCTGTTCATACAGCTTTGGAGATGCAAATTTATGAAAATGCTCTGGACTTCTAGGTACTTTCTTTGCAAGCAGAAGAGCGAGAGTGGTTTGAGCATATCTATGGGTACCGATGCCTATTGTCATGGCGGACCCTGTTCATCAACTGGGATATGCAGAAGGGAACTTCTAGGTTCTGGTCGGTACAGAGCCACCTGTTTAATTTTTGTCTGAACGAGATGTGTCCCACCATCGAGGAATTTTGCGGCATGGTGGTGTAGACACCCCAATTTCGTACCTCTGGTATGTAACATGACATGAAATATCAAGACCTGTTAAAACTTAACAAATGTCAAGTTACAGGGTTGAAAATGCAAAAGGACAAAGCAGGATGTGCAAAATAGTGAAAAGCAGGGGTTAAAGTGCAAAAAATGAAACAACTTGGCCAAAGCTAGCGCCACCCACACTCAAAATGGGGGTGGCACCCAGTTTCATAATGGGTGGCTCCCATTTCGTGCTATAGTGCTATCCCAAGTGCTACAGTTCCTGTAATGTGCAATTTATCCGGCGTTCTGTACAACTGAATGAAGCACGAAGAGAGAAAATGTAATTCCTTCGGTGTCCTCTCTACAGGCTATAAATAGAGCCTTCGGGGTTCATTTTCAGACATACCTTTCTTCCTCAAAAACTCCGCGTCATTGTTACGCTGGAGAAATAGAGAGCGACGTGAGATAGTGAGTGATCTCCCTAAAGCCTCGAAACCCTGCCAAAACTCCTCCAAACTTAAAACCAACCGGTCAAAGTGAGCCTTAGCCCCCAGCTAGGTTTCCAACCTATTTCCCTGGTCCAAAAATCTCAGAAAGAGCAGTTGCTCTGCCCGAATTAAAAGGCCAAATCAGTCAGAAATAAGCCGTTATTCTGCCCGATTTCTTACTCCCTCAAGCAAACAAATCAACCAAAATAAGCAATTACTCTGCCTGGATCCCGAGGCAAAAAGTAACTTTCGGAAGCAGTTATTCTGCCCAAATTCCCCCACCACTTCATAAAAAAAAAGACTCTCTCTCCCTGAATGACAGAGCGAGCACACCCTAGTCCGCTAGTAGGTAAGTTTTAAAAATTTTATTTGTAAAAAGTGCTACTTTCCATCCGGCCCAATGTAAAAATATAAGCCGTTGTGCTGCCCGGATTTAGTTAGGAAATAGCACTAAAAAGAGCTATTATTATGGCCAAATATTTTTAAGTATATTTGTAACTATTTGTAAAGAGACGGCTGCGAGTCCGTAAATAATGTAGCCACAGATGTATTTGCTTTTATTTCCTGTCTTTTAATGCTTTGTTTATTTGCTAAATAAATATAACATAAAGCATACTTTAGCCAAAAACTATTTTTGAGACTGAAAGGGCGAGTTGGGTGCCTAGCACCTTCCCAACTCGTAACTTAGCATCCGAACACGTTTTTACAATATCTGGTTTTTCTTTTTTTGGTTTTGCTTTATATCTTCCTCAAAATAAAGATGGCGACTCTATAAAACATTTTGAATCCAGTGGGGCATCGTAACATCTTTTCTTGCACTTTTCCGTTTTCCCCTAAAAAAGGGAGAATGAGAATGAAAAGGTGATGTATTCCTATATCCGGGTATCCCCTAAACAAGGGATAACTTGATGCAAGAAACTCAAAGCACCCATAGTGATCCGAAATAGACCATAAGGCTATTTTTATAAAATCCATAGTGGGGCCTCGCAACACTCCTTTCTTGCACTTTTCCGTTTTCCCCTAAAAAAGGGAGAATGAGAATGAAAGGGTGATGTATTCCTATATCCTGGTATCCCCTAAACAAGGGATAACTTGATGTAGAAAACCCAAAGCTCCCATAATGGACCAAAAATTCACTGAAAGTTACCGAGACGTATTCAAACGCACTATCTTAGACAACACTTCTCTCGCACTTTTAATTTCGTCTTACCCTAAACAAGGAAGAGTGGAATGAGAGCAGTGGTGTCCCACATCCGCACATACGCGCACCCCTATCCAAGGGCGCGCGAGGCACGGGCGCAAGTCCCGGGAACCCACAGTGGCGACTCTACTGGGGAGATCGTTTTATTTTAAATAAAATGGAGGGCTAGACTCATTAAAAAAAAAACTTTTTTTGTTTTTCTTTGTTTCTGGCCAAAGTATGCTTGTTATATTAATTTATGCATTTGAATATTGCGTTCCTATACATCCGTGTCTTATATTTGTGGATATGATCCTCCATCTTGCAGCAGTTTCGTTTCGAAAACTGTTACGGATATAGTTAAAAATATATGTATTTTTCAGAAAGAAAAATAAATAAATAAAAAGTTTTCAATATATATATATATATATATATTATATATATGCAATAAATTTTCGGGCATCACAACAATAAAAGGTCCGGGGCTTTATCTTTAATATTGCTTTATTTTCGGCCCTATATATTTATTTTGTTATGTTTATTATTTTCATTTCGCAAATTTGTACATATTTGCATTCATTTCTGCCGTTTTATTTTTGGGAATATGACCGATTTGTAATTAATAAGGATAGATAGATTCCCCGCTTTTCTTTCTATTTCTTGATGTGATGTGCTTGCTTTCTTGCGCTCAAACTATAAAAGCCGAGAAAATCCACAAATAACAGCAAGACATACCATATCTGTTTTATTTTATGTTTTATATCTGAAAAAAAAAATTACTGCTTTTTAGTTACCGCACACACGCACACGCATATAAGTATATTCCGAACCGATGCCCTACATCATGGCCAGCCTATAGATTCTCATGACATTTTAAAGACCGATCGGTTTTTGCATTGTTGAATCGTGGGTCAGCCCCTGTAATAAAAAATAATATGAGATCAAATAAATAAATAAATAAATGCGCAAGTAAAAAAATGATGATAGAAAAAAGGGGTTTTTGCACATATAAAAAAATAAATAATTACACAGGGGTTGATTTATTATTCTCTGATGCTCGACCTAGATCAATTTCGAATGGTGGATCCTGGAAAGAGTATAGGCCCTTCGCCTGAGATCAGTCTGATCTTGGAAAGTCGAAAGACAGGTGGAATACGTTGGTCCTATACTCTGAAGAAAGAATCCATTGTTCCAGGAAAAGTCTTGAGTCTGTCAAAATAAAGCGGGTGCTTATCCGGTCATTTGTAAGGAAAATAAAAAATAAATAAATAAAAAAATACTAATAAAGCCACGCTGTACTCCAAGCCCAGAAAGCCTTCAGCTAGCCTTCTGATACCTCCAAACCAATTTTCCTCATAAACCTAGCCCAAATTTGGAAAGGCAGAGATAGTATTGGTGGGTTAATACGGGAAACAAGTTCAGAAAACAGATCAGAGGGTATCAGTATCAGATCAGATAAGGGCATAATCAATTCAGAAGGCGCAAATCCAAGCAAAATGGCTGCTAAAAATAAACAAGCAATGATGGAAGCTAGCAACAATTGAAACAGCTGGGAACCAGAGAAAGAAACTCCTGAGTATGCACCTCCTCCTGGACTTGAGGCTTGGCTAAAGAAGGAATTGGACGTCCATGCGGAAAGAATAACAAATCAGGTGGCGAATGATCTTTTAGCAGGCTTCTCAGAAACTCTTGCCATTTTCTCCCAAAAGATCAAAATCCCGAAATATGTTCCTAATACTTCCTACTTTCCTGAAATGAGTCATCCCGATGCCTCAGAAAATATCCTTTTCCAAGCCTCCGGAAAGCAACCAAGTGCCAACCATCAACCAAATAATAATCACATTGCCCAAGAAAGTATAGTTTCAAATACCCATAATCCTAACCCATATCCTCCAGAAATCAACCCCAACCTCCCTCACCTAAATGCCTGCTATTATAACCAAAAGAATTATCTTCTTCTTGATCCCTCAAATACTTATTCCCAGCAATCCACCCCAGGGATTCCAAAAGAAATAATTTGTGTACCGGGAAAAGAATCTCTCCTAAACCAGAGTCCAGGTGACCCAATCCCAGTGCAATATTACCCAAGAGAAAAAACTCCACCCAGTTGCTTGACCAAATCTCAATCTGGTAGTTTGCCCAAGCCAAGAAGAAGGAGGGAAGTAATCCTAAAGCACTATGATGATTTACCTGCCCCAAGGTCTGAAATACTCCAAACACTGTGGGCCCATGGGATACTTAAACCCATTGATAATTACCAACCACCCAAACCTTTACCCGCCACTTGGAACCATGCCCAATATTGTGAGTACCACCGTTGTAGTGGTCATCTTACCGACAAATGCTATTCACTCAGAGGTGCAATTCAGGATCTCATTGATAATGAAGGTAATTACGGTGGCGGGCACAAGAATTTTTGAAACAGATCAAGCCAAGGAGGTCTAAAAGGCAAGTTAATCTAATTAGCCAAGAATAAAGGTGCTGTAAATATGCTGATCAATAAAAGGAGTTTCTAATAAATGTCTAGGAGACAACTTCCTAGGTATGATAGACGGAGGCACTTATTATGAAAGGCTCCCTACTGAGTTTGAACTTATTACCGATAAGCCTCTGCAGAACTAGTATACCACGACCGGCCCGCTTTTGACGCCCGCAGATCTGGTGGACGGCTTCGGATATACTATCCCTATTTCTTCCCCTAGCTTTACGGATTGGTCATCTACCGATCCGCTCCCTAAAGTTGAGGATCTCAAACCCCAGGTCCTCAACAATGTAATAAACCTTGTACAGTTTGCTTTTAATGATAATCTGAATGTCTTTGCTTATTCCTTAGTTGCACCTACATTACAAGACGCATTAAATAATTATAATAATGAGTCATTTGATGAAATGGACCCAAAAGATAAAAATTATTTGCTTGAGCTTGTAAAGTCAGTTGAGCACCAGGAACAACACCATTCATCAGCAGCAGGTGAAGACTTATCCACTATCAATTTGGGATTGAACAATGAAACCAAAGAAATCAAAATCGGCAGCTACCTGCAAGACTTTGAAAGAGTAGCACTCATTGACCTCCTTAAAGAGTTCGTGGACATATTTGCCTGGTCCTATGAAGATATGTCGGGGCTGGACCCAGCCATAGTCGAACACCGGATCCCCGTATATCTGGATGCTCGACCAGTTAAGCAAAATCTTCGTCGGATTAATCCGGAATGGTCACTACAAGTCAAAGAAGAAATCATGAAGCAGCTGCGCGTTAATTTCATTCGGGTAGTTGAATACCCGATCTGGCTGTCCAACATAGTGACCGTTCCCAAGCCCAACGGGAAGGTCCGGATCTGTGTAGACTTCCGCGATCTCAACAAGGCGTCGCCCAAAGATGACTTCCCTCTACCAAATATTGATATTGTGGTAGGCGCCCACAAAGTCGAGATCCTTCATCGGCGGCATCTTTGGGCTACAATCAAATCAAAATGGCGTGAGAGGACCGAGGAAGACCTCATTTACTACTCCCTGGGGAACTTATTGCTATAATGTCATGCCATTTGGGCTAAAAATGCCGGGGCTACTTATCAAAGGGCTGCCACCACTCTCTTCCACGACATGATCCATAAATAAATTGAGGTCTATATTGACGACATGATCGTGCACTCCAGCAACGCCAACGGTGCCCATATCAAAGACCTTCGAAAATTCTTGAAATGTTAAGAAAGCACCAGATGAAGCTTAACCCCACCAAATGCACATTTGGGGTTACTAAAGGCAAGGTCCTGGGATTCTTGGTGACCGAGCAGGGCATTGAGATCGAGCCAGCAAAAATAAAAGCCATCATAGAAATGCCACGGCCAAAAACTCCAACCGAAGTCAAAGGCTTCCTAGGCGATATATCGGTTTTATCCGAACGGTGACAACCACATGTGGCGCCCTCTTCAAACTCTAAAGAAGAAAATATTGACCAAGTCTGGGACGAGAAATGCCAGCTAGCCTTCGAAAAAATAAAAGCCTATCTTACCAATCCCCCTGTGCTAACTCCGCCCCATACACATAAACCTCTCATACTATATTTAACCGTCACAGACACGTCAGTAGTGGCTATGCTCGCCCAAGAGAATGAAAATTCCTACATTGAAAATGCCATATACTTCATAAGTAGGAAGCTGCAAGGAAGCGAGCTAAATTACTCAGCCTTGGAGAAAAGCTGCACCGGCCTAGTCTGGGCCACTCAAAGGCTCAAGACCTACTTGCAAGGACGGTCCATCAAGGTCATATCCAGAATGGATCCTATAAAGTATATCTTCAGCAAGCCATCACTTTCCAACCGACTGGCTAAGTGGTCCTTTCTTCTCAACGAGTTTGACATAACCTATGTCACACTCAAATCTATCAAAGGCAGCGTAATTGCAGACCATTTAGCCGACTTGCCCTTAAAGGCCGAAGATGCAACTGAGCCTGACTTCCCGGACGAAGGTGTCTTGGAAATCATTGACCATGACACCAGCTGGCAGATGTTCTTTGACGGAGCCGCAAATAAAAGAGGCTTTGGCATAGGAATCTTGCTCATAGACCCGACATATTCTCATACTCCACTTGCTATAAGGTTGGAGTTTGAGTGCTCAAATAACACAGCTGAATATGAAGCCTGTATTGCTGGCCTAGAAGAAGCTCTCCAAAGGGGAGCCAAAGATCTCGAAGTATATGGAGACTCCGCTCTAATTATAAATCAAGTCGAAAGGAAGTGGAAGACTCAAGATCCCAGGCTGCAAATCTATCATGTCAGATTAATAGCACTTGCCGCACAATTTGATTCTATCTCGTTCCACTATCTGCCACGAGAAAGAAATCAATTCGCCGATGCCTTAGCCACTCTGGCATCGCTAGTCCAAATTCCTGCAGAAACTAATGTTCGGCCATTCGTAGTCGGGAAGAAGGTCACTTGTAGGCCAGGCATCTTGCTTCAAAATTAGCACCCGGCGGATCACGAGCCCATGCGATATCCTAAATCTGCTTTAGAAAGGAATCTATCCTCCTGGCCTAGACAAAAGAGGGAAAGTCTCCCTGCGGAGGTGGGCCTCACAATTTGTACTCAGCGGTGACATCCTATATAAAAGGCACTATCAAGGCCTTAATTTATTATGCGTCGATCAAACTAAAGCTGAGCAAATCATGGATCAACTTCATGGTGGTACATGCGGGCCCCACATGAATGGCCATATGCTGTCCAAGAAAGTTATCCGACAGGGGTACTATTGGAGCACGCTTGAAATCGATTGTATTCAGTGGGTGCGTCATTGCGACAAGTGCCAACGTTTTGCAAATTTGCAGCACGTGCCCCCGCACGTCTTATATAACTCCATAACCCCCCGACCCTTCTCAACATGGGGAATCGACATTATAGGCCAAATTTACCCGAAGGGATCCAATGGCCACGAATACATCCTGATAGCCGTCGACTACTTTACAAAGTGGGTGGAAGCCTCTTCCTATAAAATCCTAAATGCTCGAAAAGTGTTCGAATTCATCCGGACCAACATTATATATCACTACGGAGTGCCTTTCGAGATAATCTCTGACAACGGCACGTATTTTGAAGGGGACATGAATCGTCTGCTCGACGAATTCAAGATCCAAAGGCATAAATCCTCCCACTACCGGCCACAAGCCAACGGTGCTGTTGAAGCAACCAACAAAACACTAGAAAACATTATCTGAAAAATGGTTGACACAGGAAGAGATTGGCCATAAAAATTACCGTTAGCCCTCTGGGGCTACCCCTTATTCCTTGGCATATGGCATGGAAGCAGTGCTACCTATTGAAGTTAAAATTCCATCACTAAGAGTGATGATGGAATCCGGCATAGCAGAAGTTGACTGGGTCAAAGGGCGAGACGAAGAATTAGCCCTAATCGACAAACGACGTTTGCTAGCCCTAGAGCATACCCGAGCGTATCAAAGGCGAATAGCCCGGGCCTTCAATAAAAAAGTCAAAGGCCGCAACATCCAAGTCGGGGATCTTGTGCTTCGAGAAAAACCCCCTAGTTATGTTGATACTAGGGGAAAATGGAAATCTCCGTGGATGGGACCGTATATTGTCAAAGAAATCCGGTCAGGGGGTGTCGTACTTCTCACAAACCAAGAAAGAGAAGACCTTGTTCAGCCCTTCAATCTCGAAAAGCTCAAAAGGTACTATGCTTGAGCCAATCTATCAAGTGCTTCCCTCGCTAGCTAGGTTGAAAACCTGAAAGGGAGGCCTAGGCAAAAATTAGAGCAAATAAAAATATATAAAAAATGAAATAAAAAGGAGAAATAAGGGCTCGCTAGGTTGAAAACCCGAAAGGGCAGCCTAGGCAAAAATTAGAGAAAATAAAAAATATATGTTAAGAGAAAAAGGAAGAGGGAAGGCACTCTTTGAAACCTCGGCATCCTACCTCCAGTCTTCAGCATGCAAGAGGCTCGACTGACAAAAGAAAAGGAAACACCACGACAGAAGCTCACATTAAAACACAAAAATATAATATTACAGGTCCTAAGGTGCAACTTAAGAATAATTGCTAAAGAAATTTAGGTTTTGCATTATGTGCCTGTACATATCTATTTTTGCCTCTACCCCCTTTGTTCCCCCAAACTATCCCTCTTGTGGTCCATCAGTGCCTGCGGCGTCCGCCCAGCCGGGCTTCATATACTCCTCCTGCGAGGCACAGAAGAAGCTCTAGTCTCATCTGCATGAGATCCCCCGGAAGTGTCCTCTTCCTCATCATCAGCATCCTCGTTTTCCTGGGCAGCTGTGTTACTTGGACCGGCCCCATCATTCCTAAGAGCGGTGCCCCATCCAGTCTGAGGGGGGGGACAGCCTCCCCTGGCTCCCAAGGGTTATGCTTCCTGCTTATGTTGCTTAGTCGAGGAGGCTCGTTGCGATCATTTCTAAAAGCAGTGCCCCATCGAGTCTGAGGGGGGGCGGAGTAGCCACTTCTGGTTCCCAAGGGTTGTGTTGCCTGCTTGCATTGCTTAACCGAGGGGGCGCATTGCTAGGACCTGCTGTATTTGGTCGAGGAGCTGTCTGGGCACCAAGATTGTGCACCCACCTGAATTCCTCTTGTAAGGTCTGGGGGACAACTAGCCCCGAACTATCAATGTCC
This sequence comes from Codonopsis lanceolata, assembly GCA_013146195.2. Taxonomy (NCBI): domain Eukaryota; kingdom Viridiplantae; phylum Streptophyta; class Magnoliopsida; order Asterales; family Campanulaceae; genus Codonopsis; species Codonopsis lanceolata. The sequence goes on along the minus strand of CM028377.1, from coordinate 37,483,914 downwards.
TCGCCTATTTCCATTAGGCGAGCATCTATGCCGCTAGCAACGTGACGGCCCAGCAAATTCCTCAATCCACGCCTAATCACGCGGGAAGGCCCCTCGGCAGCCACCATTATCCATGCCAAATACTTGAGGGAGAGGAGCATATAATCAGAAAATAGATAGGCCACCTCCAACCTATCAAAATCCCGCTGCCACATTCCTTGGATAGTAGTGCCCAGGTCCCCGTTATTATTATCCAACTCCAGAAATACAGGACGAGTTGGGTCAGGGATAAGCTAATCTCTCCCAAACTGGTGCAAGATCATGTCTGCTCTGTAAAAAGAAGTTCGTTCGATGCCCAGCAAGACAACTTGATTATACTCTACGGAATACATGATAAAGCGTCGGATCTGCCAGTGGTGGATCACCCAAATTATGTCCATGGAGCCCCTGCGAAAGAAGCTCTCAGCCCAATCATACTCCGAATAATTGGTCTGAGGGAAACGGCCGCGAGAGCCATAGATCCCCGAATCATACATTGCTCTCTGCGGTACAGGGCGCATCACCCAAAGAAATTGCTCCTCCAGTCACATGTGTATCAAAATGGGGCTGCCGGTAGGGAATAACTCATCACCGCCTGCAAAAGCGTCCAGGCCCGCCAGAGTCTCTGCCAGAATCACTGGGATAATATTCAACCGGCGATCACGTGTCTGCAATGCAAGGTCCACTACCCGCACATCGATAAATCCGGGTTGGCCCACCATCAAATATCTCCTTACCAGGCAAAGAAAAGTGCAGATAGCCGACGCCTCAAGTAATCCACATCATCCTCCCTGAACTCTATAAAGGCTCTAGGAAGGATAGTCAAATCAAAATTCACTCCATTATAGAAGCTTGGAGTAGCGAGACGAGTGGTATAAAACAGCTCCCTAATTGCCATATACGGACGCCTCCGATGAGAAGGCACGACGATAAGACGGGAAGGTGCCATCCCCAACATTGCACAAAACTCCTAAAAGGCGGGACACATCTCGTTCATACCGAATTTAAAGAGGTGGTCTTGAGGAGACCAAAACCTGGAGGCTCCCCTCAGCATGTCCCAATTAATGACAATATTCCTCCAGGACAGCAGGCACCCATATCCAAAAATATGTTCAAACCAGTCACATTCGTCCGACCGAAGGGAGAGGATCCAGAAATCAAGAGCATTTTTATAGATCTCTATCTCCAACGCTGTGTGAACCGATGCGGCCATTTGGGAAAAATAAAAGGCTTATCTGATGAGGAAAAGAATAGCTGGGCAAAAGAATGAGCTCAAAAGTAAGTGCGAAAGAAGAAGCAGTGGGTGTGAGAAGTTACGTTGCCCCGGCATCCGTTTTATACGCAAATTTAAAGAAACGGACGAATTCTTCGCAAACAGTGGCTGAAAAAGATTGCCCAGAAGAAGGAACTGGGCACCACCCATGCTCAAACCAGGCTCGGCGCCCACTTCATGCAAAGGTGGCGCCAGCTTTGCCTTTCATGCCCCCTGAAACAGCCTGGTATCCCGGTTTTCTGCCCCGACCGTCGACTGTCGCCCTTGTCTAATCACGAAGGAAATTAAAGAGGCTATGAAAAATAGGCTACGATGAATAGCTTGGTAACAATTATATGGCTAAGAACAGAAGGAGGTGGCTTCCTTTTCCTCCCCGCATATCACCAGAAAAGCCCGCTCGAGCCCGAAGGTGTATTCTTTTAAAATCTGTTTCTAAGATGCAGCGTGCCATTACCATTAGATATCGGTATAGCTTTATTTTCTGCATGCATTTTGAGTCTGCATTTTATTTTCTCGCATCATATAAATTATATTAAATTACATAATAAATGTTTGTATATATTTTGGTGCAAATAAAAATAAATAGCAAAAAAAAAAAAAAAAAAAAAGAAAGAAAAAAACTAATGTGTGCAGGTAGTAGGAGCTAATAATCGCAGGACGCTCTGCCTCTATCAAAACCGCCTCCCATAACTCGAGGGCCCGTTCCGCCGCCAAGCCTGTGACCTCTACCTCTCACCCGAGGGTGAGTCGACCCGCCAGCCTCATCTTCGTCATCATCGCGGCGTCTGGTCTGCCATATAGCATCATTTCCCCGGCAAGAAAAGTCATCCATAAGCCGTTAATAAAGTTTGTTGATGCTAACAAAGCCCCGCAACAGCCTCTTGTATTTGGACACCTTAACCTGAAAAAGAAAAAAAAGATAGGGTGTTGGAGGCAGCAAAAGAAATGCATCAGTAAAAAAAAAGAGTGCTACAAAAAAAATGAATGATGATGCTAAAAAAAAGGAAAAAACTGATGATGATGCTAAAGGAAAAAAAAAAGAATGATGCTAAAAAAAATGAGTGATGATATATATACCGTGCGAGCATGCTCAGGAACACGGTACTCCTTAGGAATGTCCGCATCTGGCAAGACTTTCTCTATAAGTCTTCCGTCTCGATGATATCGGAAGGTGGAGAAGGCATCATCGGGCATAGAGAACTCTGACTGTGCATCAGGAGCTGGGTGAAAGGACCCTGGCCTATCACATGCATCGGACGCACGCCTGGCAACCGCAGGAGCAGGAGGGGCAGGATGGAGCATCGTCCTCAAAAACTCCTCATATGGCATGACTGGATAATCGCAGGGCGGCATGACAAATTTTGATAGGTAAAGATAGCTGTTCAGCAGAAGATCTAGAATGATCACCCAAGGGGGAGGTGCAGGAGGCACCACCGGAAATGTCGAGAACAGGACATGCTGACGGTTAACTCGCTCGCCCATGTATAAGGAATCATTCATGATCGACACCATGAGAATCCGGCAGCGGCTCAATGTTAGCATGACCTCATATGGCCCTACCAAATTCTGTCAAGGAACTAAATGCACTGAGCCCGAGGTAGAGCTAGCTATCCTGTCACGGAGCCCAAGTCATTCCAGAAAATGGTCGTCCCTATCCTTCTTCTTCCGGTTTGCGTTTACAAACTTAGCCAAATAAGGTGGTGCATGCTAACTGCTGATGGGCACAGTGTAAAATCAAAAAAAGAGTAAGCCCACACCTGGAAAAAAAAAAGAGAGAGAGAGAGAAGCAAAAGTCAGCTAAATAAATGTATATATATATATATATATATATATATATATATATATGTAAAAAAAATGCTGACGGAAAAAAAAGGAGAAGAAATATACCTCCCAACTAGAAGCAAAGCCAGTCATAACCGGTGAATCACTCCGGCTCGCCCTGTCCATGGAGGCATAAAGTTCAGTCAGGCCCGTCTGCCCCCAATCATATTCAATCACGCGGTCCAGTTCCCGAAGGCAGCCTAGGAGAGAAACTCTCAAGGAGGTGGATGAATTAGCAAAGAGCGACATCCCCAAAAAGAAAAATATAAATGCTCTGGCAACGCGAGCTACAGCTATGCCATCCCCGGAATTGACTATCCCAGCATTCGCCAAAAGCCATCTTTTAACGCTGCCAATTTTGATCTCATCCGTAGTTTTATAATCGGACACGAAGCCCAGAAGATCCTCCACCACGTCATGATGATGACGGAGAGTGTAATCTGGCCCTAAAGTCCGGCCGATACTGGTAGAGATACCCGTGATAGCAGCAAAATCGCACGGGGTCATGTTGGCCTCTCCCCAGCTGAAGTGGAAGGTGTAGGTAGTGTCCCACCAATAGTTCCGCAATATATCGAATATAGCCATGTAGCTGCGGAAGGGACGGAATGCCCGCAGAAATACCCCAAGGCCTGTATCCTCCACCAACACCCGGGCCGGCTCGGGCATCAAATGAAAAATGTCCATCACCATGTCACAACTCGCTCAAACCCAGGTCAAGGTATTGCGCTCTTAAAAAAAAAAAAGAGGAAAGGAGAAAAGGTAAGATTCTCATAAACCTTTTTTCTTGCATAATCAGTACAAAAGGCAACTTTAAAAAAAATAAAAAATAATAATAATATAAAGTATGTGTTCTTGTATATATATCATTAAAAAATCATTAAAAAAAACATATAAATGTATACCTTCCATTCATGCATTTTGCACTTTAACATGTATTTAAGAATTTTCATTTCCATTCTTGCATAAATAAAACGTATATCAATCATCATTGTATCATCAAAAAAAATAAAAAAAACAGAGAAAAAATGTTGTAGGCTCTTCATTATCGCATTTGCCTTTTAGCATACGTTTATTAAAGTTTCCTATTTTGCATTTTTATGCATATGAATTTTTTTTACTATGAAATTTTTATTATTATTATTGCTTTTTTTTTTTTAAATGATATAGGATTTTCATTCATTCGCCCCCTTAGCATTCAAAATTTTCTATTTTTGCATATGAAAATTCTAAAAATAAAAAAAACATATGTGTATTGCATTTGAAAATTTTAAGTGCATCATTGGCTTCATCATAAAAATAAAAATGCATTCATGCATTTAAAATTTTTCGGGCATAAAAATAAAAATTTTAATAAAAATACGTCTTTTTGCATTCAAATATGTATTTTTGCATTAAAGGCATCATAAAAGTGTATGTTTTGAATTTAAAAAGTATATACCGCATTTTGCATTTTCGCGTCCATGATAAAATAAAATTGTCCATGCATTATATTAGCAAGCATCTCATAAATTTTCTTGTATTGCATTTGCATCAAATAAAATGATATATGCATCTATCATTTGCATTTATTGTCCAAATAGCTGCATTATAGCATTAGAAAAGGAAGGAATAAAGTGCCACCAATCATAAAAGAAAAATATTTCCATGGCATTTATTGTATCCCTGTAGCATAGGCATGCATGAAAAGTGAATTTTAATGCATAAAATATATATGTTTTGTCTTGTATATATCCGAAAATGCGTCCGAAAATATGCCCGGAAAAAATTTCATTATATTCCGAAAAGTCCATTTCATAGGCATATAGCATATAAAAATATTTTTAGGCCTAAAACATGCATCATATAGCTCAAATTGCATTAATAACGTAAATATTGCATAGCAGGGTCAAATAGTGACCACTAGTTCAATTATGCATCGCAAAAATAAATTGCATAAATTTCATGCATCATTACCAAAATTGCATCATTTCAGCTCATAAATTGCATGCATAAGCATTATAAGAAGTGTATATATACTCCAAAAGTCCAAAGCAGTACAGGAATTGAGCAGATCTGAAGAAATCAACCAAATGGGTTGGTGAAAGAGTATACTTATATCAGGATTTTGAAGATTCGAGACATGTGTGTGCCAATCGCGGACCAAATTGCCCCAGTCATCCGTTGAGTAGAAATATTCAACGTGATTCCAGTTTAAAGGAGGAAGTTCCCTCCTCTCTTCACCCGAATCTGGGTGCATTGGCGCCTTTCCCTTCCTAGATCTCGGAGAAGCAGCCATCTATGCGGAAAAACAAACAATTTGGCAGAAGAAAATTGAGAAAAGGAGAAGAATTGGAAGAAAATGAAAAAAAACTTGCTCCTTCGTCGGCAATGGAGGAGAGCTGCTGAAGGAAGAAGAGAAATGAAGGCTTCTGCCTTCATTCCAAAAGTGAAATTTTCACTTTTCCCCCTCCAAGTAAATCGAGTTCAGCACTTAAGTCCTCGAATTCCTATAATTGCAAAGTGGCCATGGGACTTAACGGAAAGTTAACAAAAGTAATTTTGTTAACCATATTCGGCGGCCATCCATCCAAGAGCAAGGGAAAAGTCATATCTCCAGCAGGCCAGCCGCAAGATAAGCAGAAAAGTCAGGAAAATCGGCGGCAAAGGTGAGGATTTTGTAAAAATAAAGCTTGCATGAAAACTAAAGCGAAAAAAAGAAAAGAAAAAAGAAAAGGAAGAAAGAAAAGAAGATAAAAGGTAAGCATGCAAAATAAAAAAAATGGCAAGCATGCAAAAAGAGAAAATAAAAATGCAAAATGCAAGCGAAAAAAAAAAAAGAGAAAAAAAAAAGAGAGAGAAAAAAAGAGAGAGAAAAATGCATTTAAAAGAAAAAAAATAAAATAAAAAAAAGAAAAAAAAGAAAAAAAGTCCCCAGCATGAAGAAGCAAGAGTTGCAAAAATAACAAAATCAGCTGAATCAGCAGCAGCAGCCAAAGCATGAAAAGGTAAAAAAGGTAAAGTATTCATATTCCACCTTCAAATAAAAGAATTTTTTTTTCTTATCGTATTTAATGATAGGTTTCGACTTGTTGAATACGGTTTTTTTTTTAAGATGAATTAAAAAAACAAAAAAAAGAAGAGAGGGAGGAAAAAGAAAAATCTTTTTTTTTTCGTATTCAACGACGGGTTTTGACAGGTTGAATACAGTTTTCGAAAAGTTTGAAGAAAATCCTTTTTTTCGTATTGAACGACGGGTTTTGACCGGTTGAATACAGTTTTCGAAAAAGTTTAAAGTTTTCTTATTGTGTTCAACGACGGGTATTGACCGGCTGAATACAGTTTTCAAAAATTTCTCTTAACGTATTCAACGATGGGTTTTGACCGGTTGAAATACGGTTTTCGAAAAACTTAAAAATCTTCATACTGCATTCAATGACGGGTTTTGACCGGTTGAATACGGTTTTTCAAAAAATATGAAAATCTTTTTCCGTTGTGTTCTCAGACGGGTTTTGACCCGAAGGACACGACATCCTCGTTGGTTGTTCGTCTTGCTTGAGGCCGAACTACATTTAGTCTGATTCATTTTATTAAGGGATACGTAGGCAGCCTACATTAGTAGGTCCGACCATCAGAGCATTTTATTGCATATCTGCTTAAAATTACGATAACATGCTATAACCGACTAAAAATATCTAGGATATGGAGGTTTGGTTTACATTATAAACTGCTGCATTATAACTGCTACCTGTTGCATCTCTCCCCCGTATTAATTGCGCAAAATTGGAAAGTCTATTTCTTATCAACGATGTTCGTCTACTCAGTAAGCTGCGGGTTACCCGTAGACTCCATTGTTGAGGGGCTCTGTAGACACCCCAATTTCGTACCCCTGGTATGTAACATGACATGAAATATCAAAACCTGTTAAAACTTAACAAATGTCAAGTTACAGGGTTCAAAGATGCAAAAGACAAAGTAGGATGCGCAAAACAGTGAAATGCAGGGGCTAAAGTGCCAAAAATGGAACAAGAAAACCAAAGCTGGCGCCACCCATGCATGAAGTGGGGGTGGCGCCCGGTTTTATGGTGGCGCCTGGTTGGTGTTCTCCCAAGTGCTACAGGACAGCTACAGTTCGCGTAATGTGCAAATTATCTGGCGTTCTGTACAATCAAATTAAGCACGAAAAAGAAAAAGAAATTCATTCAGTGTCCTCTCTCCAGGCTATAAATAGAGCCTTCGGGGTTCACTTTCAGACACACCTTTTCTTCCCCAAAATTCTCCGCGTCGTTGTTACGCTGGAAAAATAGAGAGCGAAGTGAGATAGTGAGAGATCCTTCTATAAAGCCTCGAAACCCTGCCAAATCTCCTCCAAACTCAAAACCAACATGTCAAAGTGAGCCTTAGCCCCCCAGCTAGGTTTCCACCCTATTTCCCCGGTCCAAAAATCTCGAAAAGAGCAGTTGCTCTGCCTGAGTAAAAAGGCCAAATAAGCCAGAAATAAGCCGTTATTCTGCCCGATTTCCGCCTCCCTCAAGCATTCAATCAATCAATCCTAAGCAGTTACTCCACCCGGATCCCGAGGCCAAAAGTAACTTTCGGAAGCAGTTATTCTGCCCGAATCCCCGCACCACTTCATCAAAAAAAGACTTCCTCTCCCTGAAGGATCAACGAGCACACCCTAGTCCGCTAGTAGGTAAGCTTTAAGTTTTTTTATTTGTAAAAGTGCTACTTTCCATCTGGCCCGTTGTAAAAATATAAGCAGTTGTGTTTCCCAGATTTAGTTAGGAAATAACACTAAAAAGAGCCATTATTATGGCCAAATATTTTTAAGTATATTCGTAACTATTTGTAAAGAGACGGCTGCAAGTCCGTAAATAATGTAACCACGGATGATTTGTTTTTATTTCCTATCTTTTAATTCTTTATTTATTTGCTAAATAAATATAACAAAAAGCATACTTTAGCCAAAAACTACTTTTGAGACCGAAAGAGCGAGTTGGGTGCCTAGCACCTTCCCAACTCGTAACTTAGCCTCCGAACCCATTTTTACAATCTCTGGTTTTCTTTTTTGGTTTTTCTTTATTTCTTCCTCAAAATAAAGGTGGCGACTCTATAAAACATTTTGGATACAGTGAGGCCTCGCAACATCTTTTCTTGCACTTTTCTGTTTTCCCCTAGCAAATGGAGAATGAGAATGAAAATGTGATGTATTCCTATATCCTGGCATCCCCTAAAAAAGGGATAACTTGATATAGAAAACCCAAAGCACCCATAGTGATCCGAAATAGGCCATAAGGCTATTTTTATAAAATCCATAGTGGGGCCTCGCAACACTCCTTTCTTGCACTTTTCCGTTTTCCCCTAAAAAAGGGAGAATGGGAATGAAAGGTGATGTATTCCTATATCCTGGTATTCCCTAAAAAATGGATAACTTGATGTAGAAAACTCAAAGCTCCCATATTGGACAAAAAATTCACTGAAAGTTACCGAGGCGTATTCAAACGCGCTATCTTAGACAGCACTCATCTTGCACATTTAATTTCGTCATCCCCTAAACAAGGGAGGATGGAATGAGAGCAGTGGTGTCCCGCATCCGCATGTACGCGCACCCCTATCCAAGGGCGCGCGGGGGGCGGGCGCATTTCCCGGGAACCCACACTTCCTTGATTTCTCGTGTTCTTGCATGTCTAAAATTAAGATGTGTTTAGTTGGGGTCTTGATTAGTGAACATGTGGTTTTGAAACTCTATGGGTTTATTGTGTTTATGAGAGTAATTTAGTATGGTATTATTTGTTATTGGGTTTAGAATCCCGAATTTGTAGTTGACCTAAAAATTGGAAAGATTGTATGTTGACTCAACAAAGTCTTTTGCGTCTTTAATGTGTTGTATTGAGCTCTAGGATAAATTCCTATGACCTTTCATGTTCGTCGAGTCGCAATTGCGAGAACTTGAGAATTAATCAAGTAAGACCAACTTGGTGTTTGGTATGTTTAGAGCTTAAGACTCTAATTGAAGTCCTTGGATAACGTTAAGTGTGAATTTATCGCTAGTCGTTGGATTGAGGACGCTCGGGTCACAAATGTGTGATTCCAGTGAAGGACGTTTGAAATGGTCAAAATATGAACTAAGACTATTGATACTTTTTGGACTTCAAATGAAGTCCTAAGTCTTGTAAGAATGCAATCTAGACTGTAGTGGACTCTTGGAAATTGGAGTTTAATATGATAGGAACTTCGACTCACGAGAGTTGCCTTGTGAGCATGAACCCACCTTGACTCGCTAGAAACCTTGTTTGAGAATCTTCTGAACATCTTTAGAAATCCAAGATGGTGAATTAGAGAATTCGTCTACAGGATGATTTGGAATTGGGATGTTATATATACCTTAGCACTCAACATTTAGAGTCAACTTGAAATGTCGTGAAGATAACTAAGTTGTTTTCTAAGACACGATTGTATTGCCTCAGTCTTGCGAATTAGTATTGCCCGGACACCTTAAAGATTCTTGACTATACCCTAGGAGTCTATCCTTATAGTGTATTTCATGGCCCTTATCGTTTAGAGAACTTCAATGGAGTCTCGTAGTGTTACAACATGGTTTATATTGAAATCTCAAAGACTTGAATGTGGAAAGAATTAGCTTGCGACATTGTTAGTTGGTAAACCTAGACAATCTAGGTAGCCTCGAGAATTATGTGAATTGTGAGCATTAAGTTATAAAATTAGCTTGTGTTATGCTAGGGATAACCTTCCATGTCTATTGCAATATTATGACTTATAAGGCGTAATTTTATCAAGTTTTGACAATATGAATTCCTATATCTAATTTACATTATGATATGAGAAAACATGATCAGGATCCTTGTTAATGATTGAGTTCTTCTTACTTGTTTTACGAATATAATTTAATAAGCATATTTCGTACCTTGGCCTAAAGCATGATTTACTCTTGAATGTCTTAATGGCCAATTGAAAGTTGATTCGTGTACATGTGTTGAACTTGGATTCCACTAATAGGTGGAATGGTGAACTTGTTGAACTAAGGTTTCTCAATGAAATAAGGACCTAGATATATGTGAACTATGAACATAGAGAAAGGATAGAAATGCATATAGCATTTGTACCCTATTTGGGATGAATTGTAGTAATGACTCAACGAAGTCGAGTTTAAGGAACGATTAGACGTTACTAGGATCGTTGTGAGATCCTTTGACATTTAGAAATCCATTTGACTAGATTTATAGCTTTTGGAACTTGAACATAATTTAGTGGACAACTTGACACTTGTATTTTCAAGACTCAATTGAGCTCCTATTGTAATCTATATGATTAATCATGAACATCTCGTGAATAACGTGTCTGCTTGTCTTGAACGAGCTCGCTCTTGTCGAGATCGCTTCCTACTTGATTTAATATGAGTAAACATCTACTTGACATGGATGAGTTTGCTCTTGCCGAGCTCATTCTCTACTTGATTTTAATGCCAAGTAAATATCTACTTGTCATTCCATTAGTCCAGCTGGCATACTTGTCTTGTCTCGCTAGTAGATGATGCATCGCCATCACGAATTGTGAGATTCATGATAGTGAAGGATAGCCATACGAGATCATGCACACACCCTTCACTATTTGATCACAGTGGAGAAGAGTACCTTGTCATCACCATTAGGGAACTTGGAATAATGCTATCGTGTTCAAGGTCAATGTATCAATCACGTGCATCCGAGGAATTTGAGCTAATATGTCTACAAGGTTGATAGATGTTTCCTAAAGAATAGATTTCCTTTGCAACAACTTGTAATGTCTTCAATTCACATCTTTAGTAACTGATTACCAATAACTCTTGAATGAAATATAAGACAAGTCTTCATAAATTAAGTATCATATAACAGAGGGATCAATCAATGTTTTATGATAGGAAGTTTTTGACTTTTGATCTTTTTCATAAGAAGAAATAAGAATCTTAATATCCTTCAACTGTAAAGTTGTAGGATTTTGAACTAAAAGATTTCTCTCGAGATGGTGTTGGATTGATAACAATCGTTAGCCTTATGTCAAGAGAATTAGATAAAAGATCATTTCAAGTGAAGCATCCATTGAAGTTTTGTACATCTGAGATAACTTTATTCATAATGCCAATTGAATAATTAACTTATGTCATATGAATAAATTTCTCATATTCAAACAAAAAATCATCATAGAAATTGTCTAACTCAAAAGTTTTTGTAAACAAAAATAGTTTTTCAGAATAAACATGTTTTCTAAGAATGTAACTCGTGAGAAATCCTTGTCAAAAGAGTTTTTGAAATTAAAACAAGAAAAACATTTTCTTTTGACATGCATCTGGAATGAGCAATGAGGATCAAACTCTCAAGTGGTTAGACCTGGCAAGGAGCTTTTAGAATCCAGCTCTGATACCAATTGTTAGTCCACAACTATGCTCAAATAGGCTAGAGGGGAGAGGGGTGAATAGCCTATGATGCTAATTTAAAAAATTCTTTTGATACTCATAAAGAGCAAATTTAATGGCATAAGCAATCTGCAAAGGAAACGTATCTCCTCGTAACTTGGAACAGCAGACTTACCCTGAGCAAAGTAATGAACTCTGCTTGCAGACTACTAATAAATCTAAAGCCAATGTCAAGAGTTTTAGCAGCGCAAATAGTAATGCTTCGATTTATCTAAGAAGTTTTAAGTAGTTGTACACGAATATATGTTCAGAACAACAACACACTTAATCTTTCTTCAAATGCAGTTTTAGAAAATCATAAGAGAATAGCTTTTAGAGAAGTAAAACATTTTATAAAAGCTCATAGAGGAATCAAGGCTGAGTTTTAAAGAAGATATAGTATGAAAGAACATCTAAAGTTTATTCAAAGACAAACTTACAGAATACATCAACCTAAAAACTCTATGTACATTATCTATCCTCATGGTCCCAAACTTTAATCCTTAATTATTCATAGAAGACGTTTTTAAGTTCAAATAGCAGTAGGAGACGACAACGAGAAATAGATATAAGAAGACAATTTTTAGGGTCATTCAGATAAAAAATATTTGAACAACTTAGTGCAGAGCACTCAACTCCCTATGATGATCGATGATTGCACAATCAACAACATTTGCAATGGAATACAAATCTGAAGATATGAATGCAATGCAGACAGACAACTCTTCATCTTCCTTGGGCATCTTTCAAGATCTAGCTTCAAATGGATATGAAGTGATTGGCCTTTAGCTTAAGAATAAAGTATTTGAAGCTTTGGTAGAGACTGAGATCTTTGAAGGAGATTGAAGAACTCAAATCAAGAAGTAAGTTCTTGATCAAGACACCGATCTCTGTCTTGTGATTTTCGGATCTCTCTCTTCTCCTTTTCTCTTTTCCTCCTAGCAATCCACAAAAAGTGTTTTGTTAAGGTCTGGGTTCTTTCACTGTGATCTCTTATGAAGATCTAAGAGAATCATTGTTGAAGACGATTTCCTTTGAAGATCTCACAGCATTGTCGATCAGCTCAGCTTGTTTGCCGCTCTAATCAACTAATCAGTTTTATTATGCTCTTTCGCCTGCTTTACAAACTATGTTTGATAGTGCAGCCGGTGGTTCTATTAATAGAATGACACCAACTGAGTTAGAATTTTTTTTTGAAATGCTAAGTGCAAATTCTCAATAGAAAAGTACGAGAGGTAAAAGTAAAAGTAAAAGTTTGTTTCAAGTCCAAGAAAGCTCAAATACATAAACTGAAAGCTCAAATTGATTTTTTACAAAATATAGCACAAATTCAAGAGGCATGTACTATTTGCGATGAATATGTATCCTCCAAGGCAAAGGAATGATCCCTTTTCCAACACATATAATCCAGGTTGGACGAATCACCCTAACTTTTTATGGGGAGGGAATAAGCCCTTGCAGCCTCAACAATTTCCTAGGCAAGGACAATTACAGATTGAAGAAGCTCAAAAATCAGAAGGAGTAAATAGTGGACAAATTGCTCTTAATAAATACTTATTGGAAACCGTAGAAAGTTTGCAGAAAGAACTTGCAAAATTTCAAGGAAGAAAAGAAGGGAAGTTCCTTAGTCAAACAGAACAAGCAAAATCTATCACTACTCTGCGAAGTGGTAGAATCATTGGAGACGAGGTAAGTAATCCTATTCAATCTACATATATTCCTGATAATGTAGAAAAATCTGGTAAAGAAGTTTTTGAAAAAGAAAAAAAAAAGATAAAGGTGAAGATATCCAAGTAAAAGACAATCAAGAGAAAGAAGAAGTCACATAAGAGAAAGAGCAAGAGGCAGAACCTCTTGAGGAACCATATGTTGCTCCTCCACCATATGTTCCACCAATACCATTCCCTGGTAGATTAATGAAAAACAAGATTGATAAGCAATTTATGTAAATTTATAATATGTTGTCCAAAGTGAATATTAATCTTCCTTTGCTCAATGTCATTAAAAATTTCTCGTCTTATGCCAAGTTTTTCAAAGATCTTCACTCTAGGAAGCAAAAATTCGAAAAGAATGAGAAAATAATTGTTTCTGAAAACGTTAGTGTAGTATTACAACCTGAACTCCCCCTAAATTAAAAGATCCATATAGTTTTAATATCCAAGTTTCCTTGGGTAATTCGAAAAAGATGAAAGCTATGCTAGATTTAGGAGTGAATATTAATTTAATGTCTTTCGATGTTTATAAACAATTAGGATGAAGAAGATTTCTTTTATAGACATGGGTCTTTAGATCGTTGGAATATGTTGAGGGATTTTCTATCCGTTTGAAATAGTGTTGACGTTGAAGACTATTGGATAAATATTTTGTTCTACAGATCTTGAATGGTTGCCTGCTAGACTGAATTGATGTGTCTTTGAAAAGTAAGTCTGAAGCAAAGTACACTGACAGATGGTTTGTCCAATAAAGTAGATTCTTTTAACTTTCCAAACCAAATGTAGAGAGAGAATATCTTGCATGATTTGAGATGTCAGTCCTTTTAAAAAGTCTGAATGACCTCTTTTGAGGCTTGAATACTTTGTCGTTTTTTAAACAGTTGCAATATTTTCTCTATGTAGCATGTACAAAGCTAAGTCTGTTGGTATGATGTTCCTTTCTAAAAGTTGAGTCTTCCAGCAGATAGGACTGCTGGTTGTCGTAGTTGCGGTATAAACAATCAAACCATAACATGTCTGTTGGTGACAAATCTTCAAGATATTGTGCACTGTAGTAAGTCTGCTGGTGACTAGTCTTCAGAAGAATTTTCACGTTGTAGCAAGTCTACTAATGCTGGTGTACTAGAATCGCCAGTCTGCTGATCATCATAAAAGAGTATGACTAGACAAGGACTCTCCTAGTCTAAGACCTATGTGATGTCAAACAAGTTGCCGCAGTAATTGATACGCAGCTCTTTTAGTCACTTATTATGACACACAGTAACGGGAACAAGCAAATTAATGTGTTCGGAATATGCAAAGGAATAAGTTGTTTATCGACAGATATATTCCAACATATGTAATGGGTAAAGCTCATTAATTCACCGATTATATATAACTTCTGATTTCGATTAATAAAGTTATTTTATACGGTTATTACTGTTTACATTATTTTTCGAATACATAACTCATGTGATACAAAAATCTTGGATTATGCATAATAATGCCTAAAGTATTTATATATAGGCATATTATTTCTCCTCTAGTTGTAGATTACAACACAAAGAAAAAGAGATTCATCAATCATGTCATAAGCTGCAACAAACGAGGAGGGAATGGTCAAGTAGACCCTTATGACCCATACAATATATTTTTATAGTCTTTGATTATGTTAAATCTTGAAACATTTTGAATAGAAAAATATACCCTTCAGATTTTAAGATCGATCAAGGTCAATTAACTCGACCCTTGATCGACCTTTGATCGACCTAAAGCACACTATTCGTTTTAGGAGCCAAAAAGGTAATATGGACAATTCGTCACAAAAGAAGCTATGAAAGAACATTTTTTTGAGAGTTAAATTGGTTTTATATTTTGTATATTTGAAAAGGTTAAAAATAAAAATACCCCCACAAACGAGCCCTAAACATACTACACCAAGGAATAAACTCGATCAAACAAAAGCTTCTCAAATGACCTTCAACTGATGAAGAGATCACTAGACCTACTCAAGATCAGATATAAAGTCAATATAAGTTATACCGTAAGCAAAACTCACACATCCATTTAGAATACATGCATAACTTTGAATGATACACAAAATGAAACAGCATTGCAAACAACATAACATTCCGAAAAGGTCAAAGAAAATCAACAAATGTTTTTTTATTATTTTTTTTTTATTTCATTCTTTTTTTTCTCCGAAAACGAGATCAGAAACTAGCACAGCGGTTCCGAATGTATTTCCTTGGGCATTGGCTTCAACAAAGCCTAGTGCAAAAGCACCTACGACGAAAGCCTCGGCATCTGCCCCCGGAGAAACCTTCATTCCTGCACACTAAAGCACAGTTGTGGTCTCTTAAGCATCCTCCTTTGAAGTAATGGCTCTGCGACTGGCAAACTCTTGCTTCAACTCGCGGGATTGCCATCTCTGCATTCAAAAATGACAAGCAACGAGGCGATTAAAAGGGTCGTATGATCACGATCTCTATATACCGACCAAAAAAATAGTAAAAGTTAGTTTTAAATATAATTAGACAAACTCATCGATTGGAACTTTAAACAACATCATAGACATTTCTATTATTGTAAGAAATGAACAAGCATACGTACCTTTCTATTATTGCTTGTCATTTTTACCTTTTAGTAAAAATGACAAGCAACAAGGCAATTTAAAGGTACGTATGATCACGATCTCTATATACCCATGAAAAAAAAAAGAAGTAAAAAAATTAGTTTTAAATATAATTCGATAAAATCATTTATAGAAACTTTAAACATCAGAGACATTTCTATTTTTGTAAGAAATGAACAAGCACCAGGGTGGGAGTTGCCTTTTTTTTAGACAAACTCATAGACAAGAACTTTAAACAACATGAGAGACATTTCTATTAGTGTAGAAATGAAAGAAGATCATGGTAGTTACCTCAACTTGCCTATATATATTGCACTTTTCATTTGGATAAATTGCAATAAGAGTAGATCTTTTATAAGACGGTCTTACTAAGTGTTTGTTTGGTTGAGTGTTTTTGACCAAAATGCTGGTAAAAAATAAAATGTTTTCTCTTTAAATGTGTTTCAATGCAGCGTTTTAAAAATGCGCAGTATTTTAAAACACTCCAATTTGGAGCGTTTTCAAAATATGTTGCGTTTACAACTATTCTGTTTATGAAAATAACGATTTGAAATAGTTTTCCAAATGTGTTTATAAGAAAAAAAAATTACGTTTTGAAAATATTGCGTTTAAATAACGCTCCGTTTTAAAAAAGATGCATTTTCTTAACGTTGTACCAAATGAGGCCTTAATTCATAAGACGGATCCACATTCTTTTACAATTTAACCTACAAACACACGATGAATCGAATAAAAATAATCCGTCTTACGAACGGATGAATTAGTTGACTTGCACTTTATGTAAAAGAGTTCTTTAACCATTAAATGACAACTAGTGGGATAAACTGGTTGTAAAAACTTGTCAGTGTCGGTCCAACTCAAAGAAAAGGATCAGCAAGAAGAGCTAATGACTGTCAGTTTACTTATCGGGCCGCCAAAGCTAAAGCCAAAACCCATACAAAACACTGGGACGACTAGGTTAGTCCATGGACCTACCTATTGAACGGGCCTATATACCTAATTTTCTGGCCCATTGAAAAAGCACATTAAGCCGAGAAGTTTCAACGGGCCTATGAAACTTAAAGCCGACTCGACATAATATCAGATTGGCTAGATCGACTGTAACGAGTGTTAAAAAAAAATCCATCATGTAAGCCACACGGCTTAATCTAATTAGTGATATATGCACGATTACAAAAAGGTAGCATCCACGCCAAAACTATGGATTCCGAAATTCTCCGCCCGTGGTTCCTAAATTCAAGGGTGAGCTTGATTCGGTTCGGTTCGATTTTTTTTAAAAAAAAAATCGAAACAATGTCGATAATGCAGTTACTCAAAAATTTAGAAACATACCAATTGATATGTATGAGAGCTAAAAACGTTGGTCAGAACCGTCAGATGTACGAGAACCATGACCGGACCAATATTATGATTTTTTATTTTTTAACTGTTTAATACAAATACATAATAAAAATTTTAAGACTGAAACTTCATAAAAATTTAAAAAACTTTCGATAAAAGACATTCAACAATAAAAAATGTCGAATTCATAAACTTATATCATAACAAACTGGTGGAAAAAAAAGAGTATCAACTAAAAAGTAAAATAAAGAAATATTACGAATTAATATGTATATAATATATATAATAAAATAAATAAATAAACAACACATTTGGTCGATTCGATCCGATTCCGTGTTTTTTTAGTTCGAGAATCGGAACCAACCAAAATGTCCGGTTTTGTGAAAATTCAGATCCAAGACCAAACAAAAGTATTTGTCAGATCCAGTTTTAATTGATTCGGTCCGATATTGAAAAAATCTTGCACACTCCTACCTAAATCTATTAAATTTATTGCTGAGATTCAGTTAATAAATAAAATTTGTTGATTAATATGATCGTGTTTAGTAAACTCCAAAACTATGCCGTTTTGAAGCAAAAATAAAATTCACATCCCAACCTTGGAATGAGCAAATTTTTTGATGTCACATCTTGGTCGTAGACGTACTCCACCAATTCAAGAACCAAAGGTGAACACTAACGTAGCTAAACCATATCGGACCCACCTATTGGAATAAAATTACTAGGAAAACCCTTAGAGCTTCAACAATGGGAGCTTTTATCAAACCTTTTAGAGCTACTCTACAGCCTTTTATCAAAACTGGATGCTACAATGAAGCTGTTTAAACACACTCTATCCCTAAATTTTGCTAAGGTTCACCGGATATATTGAGGGAGCCTTAGCAGAATAGTTGCTCAAATTGGGTGAAAAATATGAATAAAAAATTGAAAAATATTGTGATAGTTAGGTTTGTTAGTTGAGATGTGAGAGGTTTAAATTTTTTAGAGGATTGTATAAAGGGTGATTATTGGAATGAATTATTTTTTAGAGTGTTGAAAAAATATAAAAGAAACAGAAAACGAGATGGGTAGAGTGTTGTATTGGGTGTTATTATTGTGGTTGCTCTTAAGGCCTTAACTGATTCTCAGTCTTTGGAACTGATTTTTTACCCGATTCATTGTACGTTAATGGATTGAATTGTAAGAAAATGGAATTTCGTCTGATAAATAAAGATCCGTAAGATGGTTTTTGACTAAATTTTACCATTTTATTTCAGGCATAAGGCAATTCATAACTCTAAGTTATGTTCAACTGTGGGGATTCAAATTCTAAAACTATAATATAAATGCCAGAAAAGAAAATACTTATTTCCTTGTAATAAATGGAAAGGAGAGACTAACCAGAAGCCAGCACAACGAGGAAGAGTAGGAAGATGAGGCCCAATGTCTTTCTTTCCATGTTTGGAGATTACTTTATTTTACCTCAGAATGGAGTGTTTCTCCGTTCATCCAAGGCTTTCTATAAATAGGCTCCGAATGGATTCAAGTTACTCCATCTGTCTTAAAATTATCGTGGTTACTTTACCTTTTTGTCTTTATCAAAAAAAAATTAGGGAAGTATTATTTCTACTATAATTTTTTTATCCAATACATACTTAATTATTACATTAAATAAATACATATTTGGATAAAACTATCATTTTTTAAGTTGACTAATCAAGTTACTTTTTTAATTATTTTTTAAGTTCTAACCTTATTTTTTAAATTAAATATCAATTGACAATATAATTATTCTATGTATATTCTTAAAATTTTACTCTCTCCATTCAAAGTAAAGAGTTTATAATACTATTTTGGAATGTTTCACATAAAGAGTCCATTTTAAAATATTATGTTTACAATTTTCATAATCTTTCATCTTTACCCTTCATTTGTGTGGTAATCTTATTAGTTGTGCTTAAATATTTTTGTAATTATGAACAACTCTAATTACTTTAATATATCTCTTAATTATTTGAATTTTCAAACATGAACTCTTTTGATAGAACAGATGGAGTAATTCTCAACAAACAAAATACTTATTTTTCTTCGTAATATATATGTTTAATCAATTTTTCTAATCACTCACGTTTCATATTTCATTATCATAAAAATAATTTGATTAAAACATTTTCTACCATTTTAGATTATATTGAATATTTTATTATTAAAAAAATTAGTATTCTCATTTATTTTAAAAATATTATTAAATTGAATATTTGTTTCGATCAACTTAAAAATTAAATATTCGAATCAATTATAAAGTTAGACAAAATATTTAAATATTACGATACTATTTCATATTATGATTTTACTTTTCGATTATTTTACTATTACATCTTTTAAATTTAACTTTAATTTTTTTCCTAACATATATTTACGAAAAGTTTATTAGACAAATGTCCTTATGATTTTTTTATTATATAATATGATTTTAGTTATAAGATTAATTAATAAAGTCATTATAAAAAAATAAAAATAATAATAGAATAATTTCACTGTTCATAAATATTTGAAACAAGATAATTATTTTAAAAAAGACGGAAAAAAAAACAAGATCATTATTTTGGAACCTAAAAGTAATAAAAAATTAAAAAGCCAACCTGGGGAACGCGACCGAGTATGGGCCGGAAGGGGGTCACGTGAACTGTCATCAGAGCAGTTTTTGTTTTGTCCCCCATTGGAAGAGGTCACGTGTATTGGATTCAGATAATGGGTAGAACTGTGGGAGTGATGAGGATAGGCGTGCTTGAGGCAGACCTCAAATCCCTATGCAAAAAAGCATGATTTCATTTGAATGCTTTTCTTACCTATTGTCCCTCTCTCTCTCTCTCTCTCCCTTTATTTTTTATTTTACTACTTCCATTTCTAGTTTAAATAATTTAATTATTATGAAAATATACTAAAAGGTAAATGAAATATTATAAAAATTACAAACATTTTAAAAGTGAATTTTTGAAATAAAATTATACTTGAAACTAATATAAATTATCAAATCAGTTGTATTTCAGGTCAAATATGACAAAAAATTTATGATGGAGAAGCACCATCTAAATAGATTTGAACTAATAAATATTGCTTTTATGCTTCAGAATAAAAAGAGTACTATCGATTTTAGATTTTTGAAACCTTTTTGCTTAAGAAATTTGAAAAAGTGTAATATCATAATTTTGGAGTTTGTTTGAGACCATATAAAATTTTTCTTAGTTTGTAGATATGGTCTTTGTTATTTTTGTCAACAAAAGGTGAGGTTGTTCAACAAAAAAGTGTTCTTGAGGTCTCTATCATAGATACTTTAAGTATGGGCTAGGGGATGAATAGCCTATATTATTTTCTAAACTTATTTCATCATTTCTTTTGTAATTCATTAAAAACGGAGACGAAGTATTTTTAGGGATGGTCAATTTCATTGAGTAGGAATTTTGCAGATGTGTATACAGCAGATATGCCATAGTAGCCTTAGACATTTGCTAAGAAATTGGTTTTATAAGTGTAATACCGTAGTCTGGGCCCACATTGGGTAGATATGAGACTTGTGTATGATTTATAAGGTGGTCATAGACTACTACTGGGCATCAACATCATCCATGGACTTTTGGGTCGGCTTGTGGTAGACCTGATGACCCAAAGGTGATGTGTGCTCAATGGGCCAGTGAGTAGGCTACACGTAACGGACATGACTTTCTGGCTTGAGGCGTTACAAATGGTATCAGAGCGGGTCCCATTCAGAAATGTGAGAACAAAGTGTTGTGTCGGCCAAAGTGCTACACTGCGGGAGGTGGGAGCCACCTCTTGATCCCTGTACAAGCCACCTCTTGAATCGTGCATCGCTCGGGGTATGGTTCGGCCTTGACGAGAACGTCAAGGATTTAAGTATGAGAGATTGTAATACCCCAATCCCATATCGGGTAGATGTGGGACTTGTGTGTGATTTATAAGGTGGTCACACACTACTACTAGGCACCAACATCATCCATGGACTCTTGGATCGACTTATGGTTCGTCTGATGACTCAAAGGTTATGCATGCTCAGTGGGCAAGTGTGTGAGCTACACGTAGCGGACCGAGCTTTCTGGCTCGGGGTGTTACAATGACATTTGCTGATAAAATAGAGTTATTGTAAGAACCTGAAACTTTGCGAGTTTGACTCGCTTGCAAGACTTCTTATGTGAGACTCGTGTTGTTGTAAAATTGGACTATAGCTACTACCTTAGAGTTGTTGGAATTACAATACTCGCTTAAACTAGTTAAAAGCTTGCTTAGTTCGTGACCTTTGGGAGATCCTAGGCTTTCGTATGCTCGACATACACTTTCTTGGATACATTTTATATCCTTATAATCATGTTTACTTATTTTAAATGTGTTGATAAGGTTCATAGTATAGCATTCGTCGTAAGTATGGTTTCGCGATTCGCATTTCGTTAATGTATCACATTTCGTACTTTTGTTGCACTTAGTTTTGATTTAACTTTGGGTATGTTTTTGAGACCCTTCATTAGAATTTTAGCATGCTTTCAAACAAGTATGTATTCTTGTTTGTTCGTTGTTTTGATCATTGATTTGTTCTGCGTAGTTTCGTTCTTCTAACTAGTTACGGACCAGTTTTCGGTACACTACGAAACTGTTTGATTGTGATATCACCCAAGGAGGTTTTAGTTTAGCTTGGGGCTTTTAAAGATTTTAGTTTACGTCTTTAGGGTCAGTCAGGAGAAGAGTTTGTGTCGTTTCGTCAAACGGAGTTCAAACTGGAAGCCTCAAAAGATGATCAAGCGAGTGTGCGGCACCGCGATCAGACCTGTGCTGTTTCGATTTCTGCTATGTTTTTCCTATTTTTCCCTTAATGAAACCCTTCCAAATAATCCCTAATGGACCCATATTCGTCCTTTTATGTTGGGTATCAATCTAGATGAGTTTTTAAGTGGGTTTCTAAGTGTGTTTAACAAGTAATATAATTGAAATCGACAACACATCACTTAAGCTTTAAGCCTTTGTTGACCACTTATGACCAGCTCAACACCCTCCCTTTGGCAGCCTTTTCAGACCTTGTCAGCCATTTAGAAGACTTGAAAGTCTTAAAGAGCAGGAGGAGAAGTCTTCCGACAAAAAGATTGATGATCTCATTGAACAAATGCAAAAAAAGTATTCCAAGTTTGAGACACTTCAGAGAATTCACATATCTTTGTCTAGTGACTTTGAAAGAGATTCTGATGAAAACAATGAGCTTCAAAAGATCAATGAGCTTTATAAAGTTCAGCATAATGAATTGTTGCAACTTAAGAGCTTAAATGAACAATATGAGACACAAGCTAAAGTCTCAGTAGCTCTGATATCTGATCTTATAGAAAGGACTAACCAATGTTGTTGATACCTATTCAAAGTCAAAAGTTATTTTTGAAACTATCATTAGTCAATAGAAAGAACATGAAGATCAACATGGTCTTGGATTTTCAAAAGCTGATGAAAACTGTGAAATATGACAGTCAAATGGTGAACCAAAGGTCATGATTAAAAAGAACAAATGATCTACTTATTGTGTTGTTTCTCTTAAATATCCTAAGAATCAGCCTAAGAAGTCCTTTAATAAAAGTGAGAAGTTCAATCAGGAAAAGTGTCAAGCTTCTACTGAAATACCTCAGAAACTGTCAGCAGCTAAAACAACTGATAAAATTCAATCTACTGACAGATGTCAACCAGCTGACAAAAGAGGAGGAATTAGAAGGAAAGTTGCTTACAAGCTTAAACCAATTAAATTTGTTACTGCTAAGACTTCTATTGCTACACAAGGTGAATCAAAAGGTTCTCCCCAAATGACTAAAAAACCTGGTTATCACAAATGCAAAATTTGTTGACAAAGCTTATTAAGATTTAATCCTATTGACAAAGCCAAGATGCCTAAACTAAGGCAAGTGTCTATCGACACTTCTATTTTTCTATATGCTGTCTCTTTTAAGGTAGTGAGGATGTAAGACCTTGAACCTATCCGTGTTTCACTTTCTTGTGATGTGTGAAATCGAATCTTGTCTACGTCACGTATTTTGGAGTTTCGAGGTGTGTGAATTGTAGCGTGATCTTCTAGAAGTGTTCTAGTTCATTCCTTAACATGTAACGTGATTATTATAGTTTGTTTATACTTGTTGAATCATTGGATAAATCGTTACAAAGTTATTCCAAGTTCTCGTCCTTTGTTTTCTTTCATTCCGACTTGTTTCGGGAGAGTTTTGAATGTATTTTGAGTGTTGGTTTACCCTCTTGGATTGCTTGATTTATTTGGGGTTCATTCTAGGCCAAAAATTAGAGTTTTCAGGCGTGTAGACCTCACCCTCGCAAGGTCTTTCGGGCATTCCCTCGTAAGGTAGGCAGAAACATTTGTCTTGTGCATTCTTGGACCATGCGATCGCATGGCTTGGGGAGTATGCGGCCACATGCCCCCTGTTCCAACAATACGGGATTTTGGTGATTTTGGTTTTTGGCTCTTGCACCCTTGACCCATGTCCGACCCAATTCAATCCCCAATTTAAAGTTTGACACTAGAGAGTCACTTTTCAGCCTTTGATGAGTTTTAATCAAGGACACGCATTAATCAACCAATTAGAAGCTTAATAACTCATTTATTGGATTGAACCATTTTGTGCCTTCAACCATCCCTAACCTCAACCTGGGGTTCTTACCCCTGCTGGAAATGATCCATAACACAGATGGAATAGCATGGCATAACGATCATTCCCAATGACCCGGGGTTCGCACCCCTTATGGGGAAAGATCCACAACACATATGGAATAACATGACATAATGATCACTCCCAATGACCCGGGGTTCGCACCCCTTCTGGGAAAGATCCACAACACAGATGGAATAACATGGCATAATGATCTTTCCCAATGACCCGGGGTTCGCACCCCTTTTGGGAAAGATCCAAAACACAAATGGAATAATATGGCATAAGGATCATTCCCAATGACCCGTGGCTCGCACCCCTTCTGGGAACACATCAAAGGATGAAGTAGCATTATATAAAATGCATGTGACAGATAAAGTAAAATTTAGATACTTTGTTTTCTTTTGTAGAGTGGCATTCTACTAAGGATATTATTGAGCTGCTAGATACTGGATAGCTTGGCAGTTAACTTTTGCTGAAGAACGTTACTTCCGTTAAGACTCTAGGGGCCAATTTGCACTTTGGGCAAATATGAGGTTTTAGTTGCTGGAACTGAATTTTTTGGAGGGGGGAAAGGAACTTCCCTTCCTTTTTGATTCAACATATACAGGGAGAAAGGAGAAAACCAGAAACAGATCTGGTTTCCTTCCTCCATTGTTGCTGACAATTTCTCCTTCCTCTTCATTTTCTTCAATTCTTGCAACTTTCTTACTTAAATTAATTTGTGTCGTTCATAAAATGGTTTCTTCTTCACGATCTAGGAAGGGAAAGGCTCCTCTCCATCTGGAATCGGGCCAAGGACGTAGGGAACTTCCTCCATTGTCACGAAATCAGCTAGACATGCATTTGATGTCGTAGATAGTCCTAGGCCCTCACATTTTGTTCCTGATGTTGAGACTTACTATTATGTTCTTGTTGGGGATTTTACCAGTGTCCGTTACTTTCGTTGAGGGAGGTCTGTTAAGGAGGCTCTACCTGATGTTGATATCTCGGAGCCGTATAAGATTCCAGATAGGGCACGTGCGGTATATATTTTCTTTTTCATTCCTTGTTATCCTCAAACTTGTCATCATTTATTTTTCCTCTGAAGTGATATCCCTTTCTCACAGATGGACGTCCCATCCTATCGTAAAGCGGTAAAAGGATTTTTTGGCCTTGCCAAATTATATCAATGAGCGATGGATGAACTCTCCTACCGGGGTAGCAATACTGTCAGCAGGGCTAGACGCTGAAATGATGATGATGACGAAGCTGGCATATCGGGTCATACCAGGGCGAGGGGGCAAGAGTATATGACTGGTGGTACGGGTCCTCGAGTTATGGTTGGAGGCCTTGATAGGAGTAGGTTAACACGGTCCCAGTAGTCTTCTTTTTTCATTTTTTGTAATTTATATTTATGTAATATACATTTTATTAATGCAATGTAATTATTCTACGACACATAAATGTTTATTTATTTTGTTATTTAACGATGCATAAAGTATAGAAAATGTACCATTTATTATTATAAAGACACATTGTACTTAGAATGATTTTTGTTTGGGGATACACCTTTCGGATTTTATTGGTTGTCGTTGCTTGCGGGGAATAATTTGTAGCCGCTTTGCTTCTGCCTTCGCTTCACGCCATGCACCTGTGAATCCTAGGTAGCTAGGTTTACAAACTCTAACCAATGCTCGTGACCAGACAGGAGCGTAGTCCGTGAAGACTGGGAGCCGTCGAGACAAAACTGGGATACCAGGGCAGTTTTTGGACGACTTTGGGAGCAGCCTAGGGTAGAAATGGGCGCTGCCCTAGGAAATTATGGGTGATGTTCCCATTCTTGTAGGTGGGGGCACCCCATTTTTACTTTTTTGGACTTTCTTGTTTGCTCCTGTTGATGCTCTATTCGTGTATTTGGCTGATTGTTTGATTTTTAACATTAAAGGAGGCTCGATATTCAGTGCTGATTACACTTGCGGCTTTACAAAAGCGCCTTCTTCTCTTTAATATATGCATCCCGATTGTTTCTGCCTTTTCTTGATTTGTAGAATTTCTGTATCAAGGCGTTGTCCTTTCTTCAGCCCTTTTTCGTGCTCTCTTTTTAAAAAAAAAAACCAAACAAACCAGATATAGACTTTGTCATGTTTGTCCATTCGCCAAAAATGTGTGAGCCAATTACTACTTTCTTAGATATCGAACTGTATGAAACCTCTCTCAATTATTGGATACTTTCTCTTTTAGAGGAGGAGAGGGAGTTGTTTGATCATGTTTACGGCTTTCGCTGTGCCCTTTCATGGTGAGGCCTCCATATAAATTGGGAGATGCTGAGGGAAGCATCTAAGTTTTGGTCTAATTCTTGCCATTTGTTCAATTTCTCTGTGAACAAAATGTGCCAAACATTTAAGGAGCTCTGTGTTATGGTGGGTATGCCAACTACTGTACCAATCGTTGTTCCATCTATGCGAAGACGTCCTTTCATGGAAAATCAGAGAACTTTTCAGTTTCACTCAGGATCGGACTCCGGGTTTTTTCAATGGGGTCAGCTTCGACTTGACCATCCTTCCATCACTCTATTCTGACTATAGGGATGAGCCAATGTATTCTCGATGGCGGTTGGCTGCCCTTTTCTTATGCATGCTGGGGAGATATTTCCTGGTGAGCCAACCAGGAACCATTGATGCTCGGGTGATTGATTTGGTGCTACAAGCTCGGCAACACCGGGTAAACCTCATCCCTGTTATTTTGGCTGAGAGTTTACTTGGCCTAGACGCCTATTCCACTAGTGAGGAGACCTTTCCATCTACCAGCCCCAGTTTGATACACATGTGGCTGGAGGAACATTTTAACCAGGTCTTGTCTCCTGAGCTTGTAGAGAATATACACACCCGCAGGTTATGGGTGCCTGGCCATTATCGAGGCAACCTTGTGACTGAGCAACATTGGATTGAACACTTTCTGCATATCGGCTCCCTTGACATTGTCTGGGTTATAAGCCACTGGTGGATCCGAGACTTTTATTTGTTTACTGGGGCCAATGCCCAAGTTATTATGGCTGGTCTTCGTCGGACCACATTTTATCTACCTTACCGGATCCTTCGTCAGCTTGGCAGAGAGCATGTTATACTTGATGAGAACCGTCCCCTCATGGATATGGTAATACTGGAGGCGAACGTTGGTTCACTCATCCGAGATATGTGGGACATAGACCATCCTCTACGAGCCATCGCTAACACCTTCTCGGAAAACATGTTCCTTTCCCATGTTTATCTGACATGAATTCTCTTGGCTGTCGAGGAGCATTCCCGAGTCATCAGGCGTGCGCACTTAGGGGAATTTTGTCAAGGTGGGTTACAAGTGGAATTGATGCTCGACTCATGGAAATTGGCGAAGACCTTGAAATTTCTAGCTTAGTGATCCCTCCGGCATTACAACAGGAATTTTAATGGGTGTATGGTCATGGAGCATAGATGGCACGTGTTCCTGATGAGGAAAGGCCAAGCAATACAGGGCTACAAATTAATTCCCGATGGAATGATGTGGCAGGCCCGAGTAATGCTGGCAGACGGAGTAATGCCCAACGTGGCGATATTGCTGGCCCAAGTAACCCTGCTATTTTTTATAACGGGGAAGCTGATGATGAGGATGAGGACAGCTTAGAGGGTTCTCATTCGAGTGATGTTGGGGCATCCTCTGTGCCTCGTAGGAGTATATGGTCTTGGTTGGGACGTCACAGACGTTGAAGGGACTGTTTCAAAATGGGGAAGGTTAATGAGGTTTTTGGTGATTTAGGCGGTAGTATGGGTTATTTAAATGACTATCTTGGTATCTCATGTGCGTATTCCTTGGTTGCACGAATGGACCTTTTTATATTTTTGTTGTTTTAAAATATTGTAATAGCTCATTAGTGGTTTTTCTTTCTGTCAGTCAAGAACGAGAATGTAATCCTTTTTTGTAATATAATAAATCTTCCTCGTACTTTTGTACATGTTCGACCGCGCCCAAAGGTTTCCTACGTTCCTCATTGCTGAGGCTCAGGTCGGCGTAGTTCTTCCCCTAAGGGAAGATTTTTGTCGAAGACCTGTTGTCTCTTATGAGCCGTAGACTTGCTTGCTGTAGATCATATGCCGGAGACTGTTCTCTCTTCTTGTCCTGAATTTTCGAATGCTCTAACTTTTGCCTAGACCGCCCTTTCGGGTTTTCAATCTAGCGAGCTGAAGAGAGAAACATTGATTTGAACATTTAAGGACATCTTGAACTATGCATAGTACCGCTTGAGCTTGTCCATGTTGAAGGGCAGAACGAGATCTTCCCCATCTTGATTAGTGAGGAAAACTACGCCTCTAAACTGTATATGTTTCACGATGTAAGGTCCCATCCATGGAGACTTTCATTTTCCCCTATTGTCCATATAACTAGGGGGTTTTCTTCACGGAGTACCAAATCTCCTACTTGGATACTTCGGCCTTTGATTTTTTTTATTGAAAGCTCGAGCTATTCGCTTTCGGTATGGTCGAGTGTGCTCTAAGGCTAGTAATCTCTATTAATCTAACAGGGCTAACTCATCCTAGCGCTGTTTGATCCAGTCAACCTCGGCTATATCTACTTCCATCATCACCCTCAATGATGGGACCTCAATTTCAATGGGCAATACTGCTTTTATTTCATAGGCTAAAGAATACGACGTAACCCCAATAGGTGTGCGAACTGATGTGCGATAGCCGAGAGTGCTAACAGAAAATTTTCAAGCCAGTTTCTTCCTGTTTCAACCATCTTTCTGATAATGCTTTCTAATGTTTTGTTGGCTGCTTGGACAACACCATTGGTCTGTGGTCGGTATAGGGATGACTTATGTCTTTGCACTTTGAATTCATCGAGCTGTCAATTTACTTCTCCCTCGAAGTGTGTGCCGTTATCGAAGATCATTTCAAAAGGTAATCCGTATCGATATATGATATCTGTCTTGATAAATTCGGATACTTTCTTGGCATTCAGCACTTTGTAGGAAGCAGTTTCTACCTATTTTGTAAAGTAGTTGACAGCTGCTAGGACATACTCATGGCCATTTGATCCTTTTGGGTGAACCTGACCTATGACGTCAATTCGCCATGTTGAGAAGGGCCAGGGAGCTATGGAGTTGTACAGTACATGCGGGGGAACATGCTGTAGATTGGCGAAGCGCTGGAATTTTTCATAGTGATGCACCCATCGAATACAATCAGTTTCTAGCGTACTCCAATATTACCCTTGTCGAATTGCTTTCTTTGAAAGCATATGCCCATCCATATGTGGCCCACAAGTACCACCATGTAGTTGGTCCATGACTCGTTCTCCTTTGGCTGATCTATGCATAGCAGATTCAACCCTTGGTAATGTCTTTTATATAGACTACCTCCGCTGATCACAAATTGTGATGCCCATCTTCGTAGAGAGACTTTTCCCCTTTTGTCTAAATTTGTTGGATAGACTCCTTTCTGAAGTAGGTTCCAAATGTTGAAGTACTAGGGCTTATTGTCTTTTTTAGGACTTGCATCAATTGTGAAGCTGTGACGACCCGACCCGGATTCCAACACGAAATCCCAAGGTCGTGCCGCTGGAATTAACTTAATAAGAGGACAAGCACTTGATAAGCGGTGAGTGCTAGTCAAGCGGTCGAGCAAACTCGCTCTAAACATGAACATAACACCGCACTAAAATACGGTATTTCAAAAATCGAATCGGAAGCAATATAAGAAAAGAAGTCCCAAGCTATGAAGCTCGAAACCAACGACAATGAAACCAAGAGAGACATTATCTCTCAAAGGAGGAAAAACAAAACTCGCGTGCCGCAACAATGCAGACGCTAATCAAACCATCAGCACTCCAAGCCGGCGTTTCAACAGAGAACCAACCTGATATAACAATTACCCAACGGCTAAAGCATACCGGGGTCAACCAACAACTATAAAAACTAGAATAAGGAAATTCCCCAAAGCTCTGCGTGCAGGAGACAAGCAAAATAAATACTAAAACCACAAACAAGGCACGACACAACACGTCGGCCCAAGAAAACCAATACAAGTACCCAAGTATTCTACCCAACTTTGTAAGTCTAATTAACTTTACAAAATGTCGATCTCACAAGAATAGCAAAGTACATTAAATCAATGACAATGCAAAAAAAGAACAAGACTCCACAAGCTGCTACTCGGGAAAGTCGGTTGCTACAAACACGAACCACACGGTCTAACCTCGATCTATCGACCACTGCTACCTGCTGATCACGATCACGATCTACTCGACCTCGGTGCAGCGATTGCAACTAAAAACAAGTGCGACGAGATGAGTCATAATGACCCGATGCGCTACCACAATATATATGCAACATATAATTATGTAACATAAACATAACCATAGTGTCATTTATAAATGACAAAAACCCGAGTGAAAGGCGTCGTATCGTTTTATAAAGATGACACTCCTTCTTACTTACTAAAACCGTCCAAATGAACCGAGGGTAATTCCTGTTCCCACACACAAATCAAATGACACACAAATCAAATAATTAGAAGGTAGTTCCCACAAAACATCATATGCAAGTATACATATCATTATATATACGAATCAAGCTATTCACTTTGTTACACGTGTTAGAGGGTGCAATGTAAGGGTGCATGTTTATATATATACACCTATATCAGTATGTATATCTCTAAATATACATATCAAATCTCCCATAAAATCATCATGCCTAAGTGTGCATATCTATATATATACACATTAAGTCTTTCATATATATCTCATATACAAGTATGCATATATCTATATATACATATATCAAATCTCTCATATAACATCAGCCAATACAAACATGGTCAATAAGATCTCATGTTCAACTAACACTTTGTTGTCACATAAGTGCCCATAGGAGGCCACATAAGGGATAGAGAAGATACCATATCACTCGTCGTCGTCGTATTGCTCACAATCAATCATATCATATCGTGCCAATGATACCCGTGTTCGGTATCAAAGTACCGAGCTCTCTTCTGGTGCGAGTTCTCTACTCGGGAAAATAGCACTAGCCAATGTGCTCAATTGGTTACGACAAAGGGGGCTACTTCCCCACTGTAGCTAGCAGTGGAGGTGTGTGTGAAACCCGAATCCGGTACGGCGATACATTACAATCACAAATCCCATAATTCGTGAAGGCAATGCATCGTCCCACCATCATCAAGAAAACTCAAGTTGTAAAACCCTAAAATGCTGCTTGCTTGTGATATGCATGAATTCATACACTTATAATCATTATAAACATGTTCATTTAGCTCCCGTATATGTTTAGAGTCAATAGCATGATCGTTGACGTCGTTTGAGATGCATGTATGCACTTTTCTTTCGCGAGATGCTTTGAATCTCGGGTTTAAGATTTATGTTGTAACTTCATGGATAATTGTTAGAGGGCATTTAAAACATCATTTACATGCCTTGGATGTTGGTTAGATGCTAGTTGCATCGTCGGTTTGGTTGCTAGTTTGATTCTAGCGAAAACCCTTTTCAGTTTGACTTTTCCGGTCGTCGTTCGGGCGAGTTCTGCCTGAGTTCTTGTCCTTGTTTTGTTAAGGTTTGAGGATTGATTGCTTGGGTTATGATTTTGGAGGACATTAAGGTTGATTTGTAAACCATTTTTGGCTTGGAAGGACTCGGGATTGCATGCGGGGGAGTCCGGGACCGAGCAAGGAAACCAGAAAACCTAGAATGCCGATTATTGGGTGATGCGGTCGCATCACCATATCCTAGCGACAAGGGTCAATTCAGAAAGTCGGGATTTTGCTTCTTTTCTATTCTGTCCGAAATTTTTGACCCAATTAACCCATTCTAAACCCAACCTTAACCCATCTACTTAGCCTAACCTTAGTCCTAATCATCTATTAAGAGATTTAAGGTTAATTAGTGGCTTGATTAGTGAATTAATTCCCCTTATATAAGAGAATTCACCGCCATTCTCACATTGTCGGCCACACAAGAACGACTTCACCCCTTTTCTCTTTTGCGAACTGCAGAGAGCTTGAGAGAGAGCTTGAGAAGGAGATTCTTGGGTCTTGAAGGGCTGAGCTTGGTGTCCATTGCTAGGAGTCCTCTTCTTCCCCCATTCCACCTTCAAGATTGAAGAAAGAGTTGAGAAGAAGACTCAATCTCTAGGACACGAATTTTCAGTTTGTAGGGCTGAGTTTTTGGTAAGTTTCTACCTTTCTTCTTCTTCTTTTTAGGCTCCATTGACCCTAGGGAAACAACCATGTGTGCTATTTGAGGTCAATGGAAGCCATGGTTAGGGTTTATAGAAGATGTATGAACCCTAGGATTTCAAATTCATGATAGAACTTGATTGGCCTATGTGAGACCATGATTATGTGAAATTCATGTTCTAACTAGCCTAGTGAACTTGATTATGTTGATTGTTCATGTGGATTGATGTTGGTTTGGTTGAGATACTTGGAGGGTGTCTTGCCCTAATTTTGTGTTAGCTTACAAATTATTGATGTGAGCTTGCTTAAAATGTTTTATATGCTTAATAGAGTCTATTAAACCATGTTGTAAATTTTAATCATGATTGAAGGTTATGATTGGTATGATGACTTGATGAAATTATGCACAAGATGGCTAAATTATTCTAAGTTGCATTGTTAATTAGATTGTTGGGTTTATATGATTTTATTGAACATTGGGTATGGTTTTGGCGATAGTTGAATATATAGGGGATGATGAAGCCTAAGCTTCTATTCCTTGAATTTTCGAAAACTTAGATTGAACTCAACGGAGTTAACCTTTGGGTTAGTATGAAACCTAGGAACTATAATTTTAAGTCCTACGGAATTTTGGGTAGAATTCATGGAGGTCGAGCCTCCAAGAAGTTTTGAAGTGTGTGAAGCACACTTGATTATGAGAACTTATATGATTCTCGGTTGTGATGTTTATACTAGTTGTGGATGAATTGCATGACTAGTTTGATAGTAGAGTGTTTACCTACTTGTTTTGAGCATATGAGTATATATTACTTGTGCTTGGGTTTTAAGTCCACTGGCGCCTGGCCTGTTGAGTGGCGTCGATCTGTTGATACATCGTTGGTGGGGCACGAATACATCGTCTTCACAATTATGGGATTCGTGATCGCGATGTATCGCCGTCGGTTTGCACACACCCTCCATCGATGGCCACGGTGGGGAAGTAGTTTATCTTAGTTGTAGTAATACACATGACTTTGATAACTATGGAACTCGAGCGGAGACTGCCGATATCTACGAGAGGGATATCGAGGGCACATAAGGGTTTTGCACGTGTTTTTGCAGGAGCGACACGCGCGGAGGAATTTCGGTAATGGTATCATATCCCTTATATATATGAATTGTTTCACAAGTGCTTAAGTGAATAACGTGCTTAGTGAATTGGATATGATATGAAGTTTGTTTTGGTTTCTTACATGTTATACTTAATAGATAACATATTGATTAATGTTGTTAAGCATGTATGCTATCACATGAATATTATGGGAATGTTGTTTTATGCCGAAGGTATAAATTATTATTGTTAAGACAAAATGACTTGACATGAGTTTATGATGAGATGTTATACTGTATTGATAACATATTTATTTAATGTTGAGCATTGATGCCATAACATGATTATTATAAGGTTATTTCATGACGATAGCATGATATATTTTATGATTAAGCATTATGCCATGGTAGGAAGTTATGGTTAGTAACTTACTAAGTCATTGTGACTTACTTTTATTTGTTGGTTGTTTTTCCCTAGATCCGAGCCGTGCGAGCGGATCCAAGTAAATCAGGAAGGTTACTTTGGCAAGGAATTCTTTTGGACAAGGTTGCTACATAGTTGTTCATTTTGTTTTTGGTGAGGTCGTTGGGAAGATGAAGTTATGTAAACTTCATGATTGGGTAGCAAACCTTGATGTGATTGTAATATTGTAATTGTGTTGTTAGTTTATTCTTTTGGTAGCCGACCGGTGGTGGTTGTGCTTGATGTATATTTATGGTTATATCTCCATATGCTTTCATGCTGTTAGTACTTATAATTGTTAGTACTCATGTTGTTGGTAGCCGACTGGTTTTAGTCGCGCTTGGTTAATTGGTGATTTTGTTTAGCATGTTACATTGCTAGTTAAATATTATGTTTGTTCTCCGGCGTGTTTTTAGCCGTTGAGTTGTTAGACTAGAGTCTTAGACTTAGTTTAATGTTGGGTTCCGGCCGTAGCTTCGCCGATGACTTGGTTTATATTTTATGCTCTATATTGAATTGCATAACAGGGAGTTTGTTCTACGTGCCCAATGTTGCGGCACGCGAGTCGAATTTTTGGACCGAGAGATTAACTATCTCTTTGGTTGTTTTTAGTTTGAGCTTGTTAGCTCGGGCGCCACTGTTATATTATATTTTGCTTCCGCGTATGTTTTGAGTTGTCGGTGTATCGCCGTTATGGCCCTACCCATTATTTGCTACTTGGTTGTTGTTATTTGTTTCCCTGGCGGCACGACCTTGGGATTTCGTCTTGGGATCCGGGTCGGGTCGTCACACAAGTAATGCCAGCTGGACTTATATGCAATGCACAAGTAGATGTTTACTTGCTAATTCTCAAGTAGATATTATGACCTACTAAACTCATACGATTATGCACATTGTTACATAAATCACAAAACCACAATAGGAACTCAATTGAGTCTCTAAATCATAAGTTCCAAGTTTGTTCACTCTTTTCGATTCAAGTCCCAAAAGCTAGTAATCTAGTCAAATGGAATATAATTATCATAGGATCTCACCACGATCCTCGTAAGGTTCAATTGTTCCTTAACTCGACTCCGTTGAGTCTTTACTACAATTCCAACCAAATAGAGTTTGAACACTATATGTGTTCCAAGACTCTTTTCTATGTTCTCGTTAAGGCATAGCAAGGTTCTCATTCCATTTAGGAATCTTAGTTCAAGTCCCAAGTCAATTATATAAGGGAAGCCCAAGTTGATTACTGTGAAATCAAGCTTAGTTCAATTTTGATTCATAATTCCACTTAATAGTAGAATCCAAGTTCATCACCACAATTCATTAATTGTAGAACAGATCAGACACGAAGGCAAATACATTCAATATGCTCATAAGTCATATCATAGAAACACATAGAAGAATCAATTCTTGACAAGGTAGGAAATCATGCATTTAGTCATAATATAAAACATACACAGTATTCCATATTCACCTATGAAATTCAACAAAGTCACAACTTAACCATCAGTCCATTAGGTACTATCCAAGACTACTCCGTTAGTCTCGGATCATGAAGCCATTTACTAAACCCTTCCTAGAGTAGTAACTCATTCAATAACACAAAAGTCGATGGTAGTCAAAGACTTAAGAAACACTAGAGCGGTAATAACCCATAAGGTCAAACTATACCGGTGAGTCATAGATAACAACATGGTCATCCTAGTGACTTATACAAGTAGACTCCATGTATAGAGTACTAAGAAAGCCCCAATCCAAATCTTCTCATAGAATAGTCCTCAAATTCATTATTCAACAAGTAGGTGTTTTTACTCATTAAAGAATCAAGTAGGAATTCGACAAGAGCGAATTCAACCTGTCAAGTAGATACATCATTCTACAACATGCTCTCAATTGTGCATTTGCTTCACACAATCATATAAACCACATAAGAACTCGATTGAGTCTTATAATCCCTCATATCAAACATGCCCTTCAATCCATCCCAAAGTCACGTAGGCTAATATATTAGTCTAACGCACTACAAACATCGTATGGATTGAATGTGGAGTCGGTATTGTTCAATAACTCCCTAATTTCAACTCCGTGAGTTTTACTAAAATTCAACCAAATAGAGCATTGATACTATAAGCATCACATTGCCCTTTCCTAAGTTCTCCTTTCATTTAGAACTCGATAACTAGGCCGTTCATGATCTTAAACTAGCCTTAAACACAATCCCAAGTTTCAAACCCTAGAATCGGAGATTTTGTTAAACCTTGAATTGAAACATAATCTTTCACCAGAGTTGTTCCTAAGCTCATTATAAACAACATTCATGCTTTGCATAAATTCAAAATCACAACTTCAATAAGAATTCATAAAATCCTACACATATTTTATAGGTTGAATTGGTGGTTTCTTCTTCACAAAAAGTGTTCATAATCATCAATAGAACAACTATAATGAAGGGGTCATGTTACTTTATTGAACATGAAAATCTCAGGGATTTCTCAACGTACCTTAGTCCTAAGATTAATGGAGGAAAGGTTGATTAGAACAAGGATTGTTGTAGAGAAGATCGAGGGCTTCGATTTGGCGGTCTCGGTTCGTCGATCGGACCACCGGATCTCCGGGAAATGGTCTCTCAAGTTGGAGTGACCTCCATGGACGAAAATGGTGAAGGAGCCTCTGAATCTCTGAAGCTTTGTTGATCAAAAATGGCTGAATAGGCTGGAAGTTCCTTTTATACCTTCCAACAATACCCCAATCCATGTGAAGGGGGTTAAATGGCTTCTCATTGGCTATGGCATGCAAGCCATTGATAAGAAATGAACTAAGGGCCAAGAAGGGTTGTAGGAGAGTCAACAAAGAGGGCTTTGACTCACTTTGGTCGGCCAAGGGCAAGGGTGCAAGGGTCAATAGCCAAAACACTCAAAAAATGTCACAAACCAGAATCTGGAAAACAGACAGTCAATATTGTAAAATCGACCATAAATAGCTCACACCTCCAAATGCGGTGATTATTCCTTTTTATGAAACTAGACTCTTTAAACTATAGTTTAGCATTTTAAATTACTCAATTTGGACTTATATTAATCAAAATATGGCTACTAAAAGTTCAAGTACAGAAGCTGATTTCCTGAAAACAGAATTCTGGCACAGCCGTAAGTCAAGACCTAAATGAGGTACTTATACACCTTGGAAAAATACCATATTTTACAGGGAGTATCCTAACATATGTAGGTAAAACATACTAAAGTTTTAGAAAATTATCTTTAGTAGATTGGTACCAGAATTTTCCCGAAGTTCGCCCAAAAACCGGACTGAATCTGAGAAGTAATAAGTTGGTCATCTTATTTCCAAATGCAACAAGTCCATGAATAATGATTGTGCAAGCATGAGAAATACTAGTACACATGGTCTAGAACTCAAATGAACATCTCTCAAGACGAAACACAAACAATACAAGCAACGAAGGCAAACACGAGAAACCCTAAGACTCAAACGAAGCAACAAAGCTTCTAAACTCTCAACCAAGCATACAACAACTAAGATAAACATTGTAAATCTTATATGCAAGGTACTAAGACTCCATGAGACTTATATAGGTGCTAACACGCTAAGACGAACACTCAACGTATTAACAACAAAGCATGCAACACGAGAAAGTCAAATACACGAAGGTTCGGGGTCTTACAGAAGCAGTAGGCATGAGCTATTTTCTTCCCGACCACGAATGGTTGAATGTTGATTTCTGCTGGAACTTTGACCAACGAAGCTAGCATTGCTAAGGCATCAGCAAATTGATTTCTATCTTGCCGCAAATAATGGAATGAGATATCATCAAACTCTTTTGTTAAAGCTGTCAATCGAGCATGATATAACTGTAGTCGAGGATCTTGTGTTTTCTATTTCCCCTATATGTGATTTATAATCAAGGCAGAATAACCAAAAACTTCTAATTCCTTTGCTCCTCTATGAAGAGCTTCTTCTAGAATAGCGATGCAAGCTTCGTACTCAGTAGGGTTGTTTGAACATTCAAACTCCAATCTTATGGCTAAAGGAGTATGAGAATCTGCTGGATCAATTAGCAGGAGTCCTATTCCGAAACCTCATTTGTTGGCAGCCCCATCAAAGAACACTTGCTATTTGGTATCATGATCTGTAATTTCTAGGACACCTTCATCTGGGAAACTTGGTTCTGTAGCATCTTCTGATTCTAATGGTAAATCAACTAGTGGTCTGCGATCAAACTTCCTTTGATAGATTTACTTGTGACGTATGTGATGTCAAACTCATTGAGTAAGAATGACCATTTAGCCAGTCGGTTGAAGAGTGATGGCTTTCCGAATATGTACTTTATTGGGTCCATTCTGGAGATTACTTTGATGGGCTGAGCTTGGAAATAGGTCTTGAGCCTCTGTGTTGCCCAGACTAGACCATTACAGTTTTTCTCTAAGGCTGAGTAGTTGAGCTCACTACTTTGTAACTTCATACTTATGAAATAAATGGCATTTTCAGCGTAGGAATCTTCTTTTTCTTGTGCGAGCATAGCCCTTACTGCAGTGTCTGTGATAGTTAGGTATAGGAGGAGAGGTTTGTGAATATGAGGGGGAGCTAGCATTGACGGGCTAACAAGGTAGTCTTTGACTTTTTCAAAGGCAAAGTGGAATTCTTCATCCCAGACCCGGTCAGTGTCCTTTTTCAGGAGCTTGAATAGTGGCTCACACATGGATGTCAACTGCCTTATGAAGCGACTAATATATTGCAGACGGCCCAGGAAACCCTTAACCTCTGTTGGAGTCCTTGGCTGTGGCATGCCTATGATAGCTTTTACTTTCGCAAGTTCCATTTCAATGCCTTGCTCAGTTGCCATAAACCCTAGGACTTTGCCTTTGGTAACTCGAATGTGAATTTTGTTGGGTTAAGCTTCATCTGGTGTTTCCTTAACCTTTCGAATAGTTTTCGAAGGTCTCTGATATAGGCACCATTTATATCCTCATAATGAACAATCATATCATCCACATACACTTCGAATTCTTTATGTATCATGTCGTGGAAGAGAGTAATGGCAGCTCTTTGATATGTAGCCCCAACATCCTTTAACCCGAATGGCGTGAGAGTGTAGCAATATGTTCCCCAGGGAGTGATATTGGTCCACAATAATGCTTAAATAGGCTAGAGGGGGGGGGTGAATGGCCTATGATGCCAATTTAAAAACTTTTCTTTTGGATATACATAAAGCATAGTTTAGTTGGCAAATACAGATTATCAAGTTGGGTATGTCTACCGGTAGAGGCTATCGGTAGACTTTCCCCAAGGCAGAATTAACAACTCTACCGATAAACAGTTTGTTCAAATCAAAAGCCTTGTAAAAGATTTGTGCAGTGGAAAGTAAAGAGGCTATGATTTGGAGAAGTCATAAGTGGTTGTACACGAATATATGTTCAGAACAACAACACATTTATTTCTTCTTTCAAATGTAGGTTTAGGAGATCAAGTAGAGAATGGTTTTCTAAAGATAAATCATCTATAAAAACCTCATAGATATTTAAGGGCTGAGAGATAAAGCATTAGTAAGAACATATGAATTTATTCAAAGATAAATTACATATTACATCAGTCTAAATAATCTATGTATAGTTTCTGGTTTTGTCTTCCTAAGTCACAATCCTTACTTAATTATCCATTCAAGGATTATTAACTTGTAAAGGACATTAGGAGACGAAGCCAAGAAACTGTTATGAGAAGATGATTTTCAAGGTCGTTCAGATATAAAGATATCTGAACGATTTGAGTGCAAAGCACTCATCCTCCCATGATGATTGATAATTGCACAATCAACAACATTTGTATAGGAATACAAATCTGAAGATATGAATACAATATCTACAGACAGCTCTTCATTTTCTTCAGATATTGTCTAACATCAATCTTCAGATCTTTATCTATGTCTATTGAAGTTTCTGATCACTCTTATCCTTTCCAAGCTTGTCTTCCTAACAATCCACTGAAAGTGTCTTGCTAGGAGCTTTGGATGAGTTCACTGCAATCTGTTGTAGAAATCAGAGATACGTTGGTGAAGACGATCTCTTAGAAGATTTCTTTTCTATGAAGTTCTTGAGCAGATTGAGTTACTCGTTGCTCACAGTGTATCGATTGATAATCTTCGATGTAGCTCACACTGTTATTCTGTCGTCACGGTGTTGTACTAGTTGCTCACTATGTTGTTTGAGCACGAGAGAGGGTTTATATAGGCGAGAATCAATATGATCGTTGAGAGATGAGGACTCGAAGATTTCTATCCGTTGGAGATGTAGTGATTGAAGAATATCGGATATGGATCTTTGTCCATAAGATCTTTGACTTGTTTGGAACGAAGATTTAGTCCTATAGATCTTGGAACTCGTTGTCTGTCATACTAGGTTGAAAAAGAACGCTGAAGAGTAGGTCGATGTTTTGTTAGGCGTGCGTTCAATAAAGTAATTGCTTTTTGACTTTAACAGACTACTTGAGTGAGAGAAAGTCTTGTAGCTTTAAGTATGTCAGGCTTTATGAGGCACGAACATATTTATCTTGATTTGAGTGGCTAGTTGACTTTTCCCTGTAGCACATGCATATTTTAAAGTCTGCCGTTTGAGAGCTTCGAACAAGTGGAAACAGGTCTTCCGATGTAGGAAAGTCGATGTCTGCCGGTACGAGCTTTTGAACTTGGGGCATGTCTGCCGCTGAAGGCTTTTGACATAGCTGCAAGTCTTCTGATGCTACATGCAATCTGAAGCGCTGTCTGTTTTGATCATCATATAGGAGGTAGGACTAGATCAGGTCACACCTAATCTAAGACCTATGTGAAATCGTACAAGTTGCCATATTAACCGGTACGTAGGCCTTTTAGCCACTTGTGATGATTCACTTGTAATGGGGGCAAGCAAATCAATATATATGGAATATGTAATGTGATAATTAAATTATCAAGAAGCATATTCCAATAATCAACAAGTGATGAAAGAAGTTTTTTCCTGGTCCTCTGCTACCATTTTGATTTGCTTATAGCCCAACATGTTGTCTACAAAGGATCTTAATATCAATGTCGGGTAGAGGGAAGTCGTCTTTGAGCGATTCCCTATTGAGGTCGCGGAAGTCTACACATATCTGAACCTTTCCATTAGGTTTCGGTACAGTCACTATGTTTGATAGCCAAATTGGGTACTCAATTACTGGATGAACTTGACGTGTAGCTGCTTCATGATTTCTTCTTTCACTTTTAGTGACCATTATGTCTTAATTATGCAGAGCTTCTTCTTAACTGTCTTAGCATCTGAATATGTAGGAATCCGGTGCTATACAATTACGAGATCTAACCCAGGCATGTCTTCGTAAGACCATGCGAATACATCTGAAAACTCTTTGAGTAGGCTGATCAATGCTGCTCTTTCTGACCCCTTAAGATAACTGCTGATTTTGACCTCTTTGATCTTATTGTTCAGCCCCAGATTGATAGTGGACAAGTCTTCTTCTGATGCTGCTGATCGGTGCTTTTCTCGTTGCTTGACCAAATTTGCAAGCTCAATTAGGTACTCTTTATCTTTTTGGTCCATTTTGTTAAATAACTTATCATTAACTAGTTCTATTATGTTTTCGTTTATTTTAGTTAATTCCTCTTTAACGTAGGTGCAACCAAGGAATACACGAAGACATCGAGACTTTCATTATTAATTTCTGGAGTTACATGGTTGGCTATTTTATTGAGGTCCTGGGGATTGAGGTCCTCAATTTTATGAAGCGGGCTGGTAGGTGACCAATCCGAGGAGAAAAGGGAAATAGGGGGAAGGGTGTATCTGAAACGGTCCACTAAGTCTGCCATTGTTAGGAGCGGTCCAGCAGTTGTATACCAGTTTTGCAGTGAGCTATCAGCAATAGCTTCAAATTTTGTCGGGATGTTGGAATATGGTTTCCCATTACCGTGTGTCATAACAAGTGGCTAAGAGGGCTGTGTACCGATTAGTGTGGCCACTTGCTTGACAACACATAGGTCTTAGGTTAGGTTGTCCTAATCTAGTACTACCTTATAAATGTTGATTGAACAGACCAGCGCTTCATATGCACCAGCACCAGCAGACTTGCTGTAGCATCAAGGTTTTCGAAAGACTCGTCACCAGTAGACTTGTCACATGCACTAAAGGATACCTTGAAGACTCGCCACCAACAGACGTGCTGTAGTGTCAAAGTTTCTCAAAGGATTCGTCACCAGTAGATTTATCAAGTGCATCACGAAAATACCTTGAAGACTTTCTACCAGCAGACTTGTTACGGTTTGAATGTTCACATCAGCAACCAACAGTCCTTCCTTACAAGAGGACTCACTTTTGATCATCACACCGGCAGACTTAGTTCTACACATGCTACAAAGAGACAGAACCGCGGTAGATCAAGACAAGACAAATGTGTTCAAGCTCCAAAAGCGATTCAAATCATTATGAAGCCTGACACCAGTGCTGTTGCAGGACTTTCTCTCACTCACATGGTCTAAAAAGTCAAAAGAATCCACTTCATTGAACAGACCACCTAATGGTGCATCAGACGCCAGACTTGTTTTTCAGAGACCTATCAACATAGTCTGATAGGTAACCAGTTCAGGATCTGCAAGACAAAGCTTTTATCTAACAGTCAAAGATCCAGTGAACAACACCTCTATCCGACAGATTTCAACAACGACATTTTTCTAACGGATAGAAAAATCATCTTCATTTCTCAACGATCAATTGACCTCGGTCTATAAAAGAAATCTCCCATTTTCTTCTTCAATATACAACAGAAAAAAGCGACAACATATAGAAAAATAGAAGTGTTGATAGACACCTACAACAAGAACTTCAAAGAAGTTGTAAGATCTACAATAGATCGTCTTCACCAACGCATCTCAGATCTTCACATATAGTTACAGTGAGCTTACCCAGACCTTAGTAAAACACTCTCTGTGGATTGCTAGGAAGAAAGACTTTGAAGAAGAAGAGAGAGATCAGAAACTTCAATAGATAGAGATCAGCTTCTTGGTCAAGAACCCAATTCTTGATTTGAGTTCTTCACCCTTCTTCGAAGAAGCCTTTAGCTTAAGCTTCAGGACTTTATTCCTAAAGCTAGAGGTCAAGCTCTTGGATCAAATTGAAGATTGATTTCACATGATCCCTAAGGAAGATGAAGAGTTGTCTGTAAATATTACATTCATATCTTCAGATTTGTATTCACATACAAATGTTGTTGATTGTGCAATAATCAATCATCATAGAAGGACGAGTGCTCTGCACTCAATCGTTCAGATATTTTATATCTAAACGACCTTCAATAGTGTCTTCTCATATCAGTTTCTCGTTCTGGTCTCCTATTGCCCTATTTACTCAAGAATTCATCTATGAATAATTAAGTAAAGATTAAGGCTTGGAAGGACGAGGACATAAACTGTACATAGAGTGTCTAGGCTGATGTAATCTATAATTTATCTTTGAATAAATTCAGATGTTTTTTCAAATAATTTATCCTTCAGTCTTTACCTCTCTATGAGCTTTTATAAATTGATTTATCCTTTGAAAAGCTACTCTCTAATGATTTCCTAAATCTGCATTTGGAAGAAGGATTAAGTGTGGTGTTGTTCTGATCATATATTCGTGTACAACCACTTAAGACTTCTCTAAATCATAGTCTAACTATTTCCACTGCTTAAACTCTTTCAAATAGGCTTTTGATTTAAAAGGCAGTGCACCAGCAGAGTTCATAACTCTTCTGAGAGCAAGTCTAGTATTTCTTGAA
This sequence comes from Codonopsis lanceolata, assembly GCA_013146195.2. NCBI lineage: Eukaryota > Viridiplantae > Streptophyta > Magnoliopsida > Asterales > Campanulaceae > Codonopsis > Codonopsis lanceolata. The sequence continues at coordinate 37,440,503 of CM028377.1, read as the reverse complement.
ATCAGCAGACATGCTTACCGTGCAAATTGTCTACGCCTTTAAAACCTATGCTTTATCTCTATAAAAAAAAAAGGAAGAAAATTTTTAAATGGCAAGATAGGCTATTCACACCCCCCTTCTAGCCTAATGGAGCAATCATGTGGACCAACAATTGGTATCAGAGCCAAGCTCTTCAAGCTATATGCCAGGTCTAACTACCTGAGAGTTTGATCCTCGATTTCTCATCCAAAATGCATGCCAAAAGAAAAAAAATTTTTACTTTAAAAAAAAAACTTTTGACAAGGATTTCAGTTGAGATAAATTTTTGAATTACTTACTCTTTTGAAAAATTATTTTGCTTTCAAAAATTTCTTGAGAAAGAAAACTACCATGATGATTGTGGAAAAATTATTCATATGACAGACATATATATATCAATTGGCACTATGAATAACTATTCCTCAGATGTATGACACTCAGATGGATGCATCACTTAAAAGGATTTCTGATTCAAATTCTCTTGACATAAGGCTAACGATTGTTATCAATCCAACGCCCTCTCAAGAGAAATTTCTTAGTTAAATTTTTTAATGTTTCTTATCTTTTCTTTTGAAAAAGGTTAAGAGTAAAAAACTCTATATCATGAAACATTGATTGATCCCTCTATTATATGATATTTAGTTTCTGGGAACTTGGCCGAAATTTCAAAGAATTATTTGAAATCAATCTCTAAGAGATATGAATCAAAGACCTTATAAGTTGTGGCAAAGGATATCTACTCTTTAGAAAACATCTTCTACAGACACATTAGCTCAGATTCTAAAAGGCACAGTCTGAAGAACATCTATCTTGATCTAAAGATAACTGTCGTTAAAGGTACATCCCATGTCTAGTGTTCAATCCTTCTATTTGCTCTCTTTCCTTCTATGAGCACATAAGACCAAGGGAGAATAAGAAATTCAAGACCCAGACTTTATTTTCCATCTCACGGATTTTCTTGAAATATTTATTCTAGTATCTAGATTTTTCTGGAGCTTTCTAAAGCTCATAAATTGTTGCTAATGATCTTCTTGATTTTCATCCAGGAATTCAGATTCTCTCAAGATCAACAAACAAATTTTATTATATCTCTAATAGCATAAATTATTATGTTTGATTGACTTGTAGGATTATATTTACTTGCTTCAGTCTAATCTTCTTCTCTCAGGTTATGATATATGATTGATATCTACTCTATCTTTATGATTCCCTGATAATCATGATCATGAATATATCATCACTGCATAGGCCTTATATTTGCATGATCTGTTCTTCCCTGTTTATCTCTGCAAATATAAAGCTTGAGTAACTGCTTATCATACTTCGCTCTTTGAGTTCAATTCACTATATTAAGTATGATTTACTTTACTCAACAGGTTTGATGTCTTCTTGTCAAAGTAATTTTAGATTATCTTTGATTTGTTTAGACTATGTTATCTTCAAACCTCCTTCTTTGTCAAACATTCTTGTTGCGCAGTACTTCATAAGCTCAGTTCTGTGTGCTGACTTATAGGAATATTCACCTTAGTAGACAATGTGCAACATACATGGGTATCTTTGCAATTTCTACAAAGGTTGAGGTTAAACTTTTTGAAATTGACTATTTCTTAAAGTAAAAGGCTAATTTTCTAGATTCTCGGTAAAGGTAAAATATATCTTTAAAAAGGAAAAACGTGTTCTTCATTCAAAACATTTTTCTGAAAAATCACTTTTGTCAAAATCAAACTTTTTCTGAAAAAGTTGTTTTGTCAAACTTTACCGAAAAATTGTTTTGTCTTATCAAAAAAACTTTTTATCTTCTCAAGAAAGTTGATTTGTCTTTTCAAAATATCTTAGCTTTCTAAGGAGAATACTTTACCGGATATCTAAGAATTACAACCATCTCTCACACTACCCTACATGACTTTAATGAAGAGTGGTTTAAAGGACTCTTCGAACTTAATCAATTCATCTCATTAACCGGTCATTTATCTTGCCTCAACGAGTATTTATAGAGAAATTCCTTCCCTTATATCTATCACTCACAAACTACTTCCCAAATACTATGATAGACACTGATACAATATTCCTCCTTCTCAAAATATTACTTAGGAGTATTCTTAGCACTAGATCAAGCTTCTCTCTCAACAACTTAGTATTACCCTTCCTATCCACCGAAAGTTGTTTGGTTAGTTTTGAGGATTCCTCTTGTATGAAGATTTACCTCAACGACCATTTAGCATATATCTCTATATCCTTGATCACATTTTGTAAGACCCCGATTCCCGGTTAGCTTGAATTGCGTGCAATGCTCGCATTTCTTCCTTGGTTTATGGCTTGTTCGGTTTGTGAGAGAGTCTAGATGTGTATGAGAGATTACATTAAGATCAAAATACTATTAAGATATGCCATTTAGTTGTTGACTTGCTAAAGTCACAAGTCGTAACCCGACGATAATCGAAATGCGACGCGATTGAGAGTTTACTCGGGTTTTGTGTTCCTGACCTCGATTTGGTCCTAGATCTTTACATGATGGTTGATTAACATGTTTAGATGTGTTAGAATTCTATTTGGATATATTCCTTAAGTCTCGTGAAGTTTTGACGCTCCGAGGATAGCAATTCTCCTTATCGCGTAGTTTGAGATTAAGCCAGGTGATCATCTCGTCTTTTGGGAGCTCATTTCTCCTATCTGTTGTTAATCATCTGAGGGGAATTCAGGCCTATTTAATAGCCTTTTGAAGTTTTTATAATCATGGGTTATTGCCCGTCGGTTTGTGGTTTCATTCGACGTTTCGTTAGCGAGTTGTTGTGCCTTCCGCCGGTTTCGCACCGGGTTGTTTTAGGTGTTGTTTATGGGAGTTTAGACCTACTTTAAAAGTGGTTTAAGACTTGATTGGTTTAGCTAAGTTTTTTAGGACTTTAAGGGTTCAATTATAGGCCGTTTTGAAGCTTTAAGGCTTGCGGTTGCATGCGGGAAGGACCGGACACGAACGAGGATTACAGAAATTGGAAGATGAAGGAAATGGGAGTGAAGCGCATGGGAAGACACCATGCGACCACATTGGCGCCGAGGCAGCAACATCCCTATTTTGGTTTTTGATGTTCAATTCCTATCCTACCCTCCTTAAACCTCTTCTAAACCCTCCCTAACACCCATACTTAGTCCTAAACATGTCCTAACACTCTTGGGGAGTTAATTAAGGTTTGATTAAGGATTGATTACACCTAAACATCACTAATTGTACCAAGGAAATATCAATTATGCCCTCTCTTATTGTGGAAGTATAAATGAGCTAACCCTTCACAAATTCAGCCCAAATCCTCTCATTTCTTCCTCTTCTCCTTGTACGTATGATAGAGAGAGTTGGGGAGTCCATGGAAGCTTGAAGCCCTAGCTTCTTCTTTCTCAAATCCAAGGAGATCCAACCGTCGGATGACCTCCAAACTTGAGATTCTTGAAGCCCTCGACGAGTAGAACGACTTCACCGTTCGGATTTCGATTCTCTTGAGTTTTCACTCAAGCTAGGTAAGCTACTAGACTCCCTCTTCTATTGATTTTGTGCTCATTGACCCTAAGGAAAACAAAGATGCTTGCTATTTGAGGTCAATGAGTACACAAGCATGTTATGTGTGATTTTATTTTGATTTTTGGATTTTTGGTGAGTGAACTTGCTAGAAGCATGAATAGGTTGATTTATATGTTTAATGAAGTATGATATTAAGCTTCAATTTGTGAGTTTGGACTTGAAATTGATGGGTACATAATTCCCTAGAAACCTAGGGTTTGATATGATGATTATGTAGATATTATGAATGATTTTGGGGGATTTTATGGAATACTATGAGTTGTTGGAATCACATATGTATATGTTTAAAGTTTGGGAAGTATACTTGATGAACCTATATTTTGATTGTAAGCAAGGAAGATGAATTTTCACAATGGATTACATGTTTGAATGTTTCGTTTGACTTTTAAGAATAAGAGTTGACTATCATGCATATGAGAGTATGATGCTATCTAATTCATGAATTTTTTGTTGTAAGCATGTATAATGAATTATCATTATGGATTGCATGAATAAAATGTAATGTTTGACTTTATTGGGTTGAGTTGACTTTTATGCAAATAAGAGTATGTTGGTCAACTATGATTCATGAATTGAAGGTTATGAGCATGCTAGATTAATTTATACCTTGGTGATGAGCATGCTAGATGAAATTACATCTTGTTTAGATTAATGGTTATTTTGGATGAAAGCATGCTTGATTAAATGCTATATTGAGATGCATGCTTGAAATGTAATGGTTGACTTTAAATGTTAAGTGTTGACCTATGAACCATGTTTTGGGGTTGTTGTTGGGAAGGTATGGATTGTTGGGTTGCACAATGTTGCTAACCTTAAGAACTTAGCCATGAATAATAGCTAATGAATAATAGGAGGGCTATGATGCAAATAGCTTCTATGCCTTCAAATTTGAAAAAAGTAGAAATGACTCAACGGAGTCGATTATTGGACTAGTATGAATATAGTGAATCACATATTAAGATCCTACAGAATTTGGGGTAGTTTTGATGGAGGTCAAGCCTCCGAGCGTTTTCAAGTGTATGAAGGACACTTGGGTATTAGAGACTTGATATTATCGCTCTAAGATGTTTATGTGTTAGTTAGCATAGAAATGCATAACTATGTGATTAATAAGTAAATATCTACTTGAATGGATTAGTACGGTGTGTTGTACTTTTCTCTTTATTTGAGCATGCGAGTATATATTACATGTGCTTGAGTTTGAGTCCAGCTGGCGGTTTTCAGTTTGAGTCTTTGGCGGGACGATGCATTGTCTTCACAAATTGTGGGATTTGTGATCGCAATGGATCGCCGCGCCGGGTTTACACACACCCCTCCATCGATGGCCACGGTGGGGGGAAGTAGTTGATCTTAGTTAGAGTAATACACATGACTTTGATAGCTATGGAACCCGAACGGGGATTGTTTCGGGGACGTCGATGCCACGAAAGGGTTATCGAGGACACATTTGTTTTCGCAGGAGTTACACGCGGAAAATCATCTTCTCTCTCTTATGTGGTTTATTTTACGAGCACGTATATGAATTGTTGTGCTATGTGGTTATGATATGATATACATGAGATGATGATTGCTTGATGAGATGTTATAATAGAAATGTAACATGCTAATGAAATGATGATTTTCATGATATGATGTTATACTAAAATTATAACATGTTATGTATGATTAGAAAGGAAACAATAATTTCCCATATATGAATTATTATATGAGGTTGTGATAAATGAAGGAATTATGAGACTCATGGCATGATTGGGTTATGTGGCTTGATGATAAGTTAAAATGTGGAATTAACATGCTACACATTTTTGGAAGTGAGATGCATACTTTACATGATATGGATTACTTCATGATAAATTATGTAGAATTGTGTTCCATATGACTATGGATGAAAAGTGGGTTTATGTTGGGAAGTATACCATGACATGACATATTATAAGTATGACATGAGATGTACATGTTTTATTTGAGCATCATGCCATGCCATGACATTGCATCTTTAGTAGCTTACTAACTCATTATGACTTACTCGTTTTCTTTATTTTCCTTAGATTCGAGCCGAGCTAGTAATTCAAAGGAAACCGCCGAGCCTACGATTGAAGTGTAATTTTTGTGAAGGTTGCTACTTCAATTTATTTTGTAGCCTTCGTTTTTTTTTTGTAAGGACGTTGGGAAAAGTGAAGTTAAGTAAACTTCATGATGGGTGGCAAACTTATTTGTGAATGTAATATTTATACTTATGTTGGTTAACACTTGTTCTTTTGGTAGCCGACTTGTGTTAGTCGTGCTTGGTGGATGTGATGATTATATCCTAGTTATGTTGTAATGATGGTTAATATATCATGTTTGTTCTCCGACATGTTTTTAGCCGTTGAGTATGTTAGACTAGAGTCTTAGACTTAGTGTAATGTTGGGTTCCGGCTGTAACGTCGCTGATGACTTGGTTTATTTGTTGTTATATATTTATATTGCAGGACAGGGAGTTTTGCTCTACGTGCCCAATGTTGCGGCACGTGCGTCGAATTTTTGGACCGAGAGATTAATTATCTCTTTGGTTGTGTATAGTTGAGCTTGTTAGCTCGGGCGCCATTGTGTTATTATGTTTCGCTTCCGCATGTGTTTTAAGTTGTTGGCGTATTGTCGTTATGGCCTTACCCATTATTTGTTAATTGCTTGTTTTTTTGTGGGTTTTGGCGGAACGACCTTGGGATCTCGTCTTGGGATTCGGGTCGGGTCGTCACACATTTGAATGCTCCTTCTCGTTTAGAAGATTCTCCTATCTTCAATGAGCCAAACGTGATTCTCCTCAGATTTCCCCTCTCAAACCCCCGAGGAGGAGTGCCTGCACTGGAACCGATATCTAGAAATCTAGAATATGTTTATGCAGCGCACCTTGGATATAGACAACCTGCTAAAGAGGAGAAAAGGATGAGCCCCGCTCTCTCCTTGGCTCATATTTGAGTCCTTTGATCTGGACCTATATTCCGTTTGGCAACCGGTAAACTGTTTTAGGTCCATGCTCTTCATAGACACCTCCATGTAACATTTTTATCCTTAGAAATGTATCGGTGTTTAGACTAGTTGTTTATCAGGAGTAGTTAAGTCAACAGAAGTTGTCTTGAATCTCGTAATCATTAGACCCTCTTTGTAATCGTTTATATTTTTTATCTAAATGAGAACTTGTTCAAAACAACTTCACTTCATGTCTATCTGTTTTTGTATGCATTATCTTTGATAGCATGAAATCTTATGTTTGCTTATGGTTTCGGTACTTGTACTTCATATTATACCTTCTGCTCCGAATCCACAACTGCAAACATAACTATGTTGTTAACCCAATAGGAAACCGATCCTTAACCATTAGTATTCCTATTCAATGGACTATAATTTTGAGAAGAAGAAACCAGGATCTACTTTTTAAATAATATTCTTATGAATTCGATCTATTTTTGCAAGATCTAATTCAGACACTACAGAAGATATTAAAATTTCTCATCAAAAACTTCTGGTGTTCAAAAGACTAAGTTGATTCTTATTATAATGAAAATATTTTGACCTAACTTGTTGTAACTGCTGTCAGTATAACTAGATCAACCGGTATCTTGAAAAGTGATTTTAAATTAGTTAAACAGAACCTTATTCTGCTTAAAAAATTCCTAGAGTACTGGTAAAAATCTCATCATAAGGATTACTGTTGGAATATGGATAACTATAGTTTTGGATTTCTTAAGAATGGACTGCTTCCCTTGCAACTCCTTTCTCAAGAATAGAAGATCTCACCTTAACCCATGATGTTCTGGTGAATCTTCATTCCCCCCCCCCCAAACTATGGTCTCAAATAATTCACAACAGCAGACCTCACATCTGCTGTGGAAATAAAGACCTTCTGAGGAACAAGCAGCTTCTTCAATTCTATTTCTTATTTGCTGTTTCCTCTGTTCAAGACAACCCTGCTCGAAATTCTTTCTTTTTCTTGTCTTGAATAGATAACTTTCTTACCCTTAAGAGAGTTATCATCTTAGCTATTGATCAAGAAGCGAAATGCTTCCTCTTTACTATGTACTTCTAGCCAAATTAAAAATGAGTTACTTGCTTCTCTGTGATACAAGTGCTCTGACTAAGCTGGAAGTTACCTTTCATTTCGCCTCTAATGCCCTTCTTACATAATTGAGATTCTATTGAGAACAAGCATCATCAGATTTCCATCAATGACAACGAAACCTATGGTCCATCCTTCCAAAAGCCGAGGCACTGCTAAAGGATAAATTTGCTGAAACTCTGTTCAGTCAATTGGTATAAGCAGATCTCCATATCTGTTGTTCCATCTTAATTCAGCAAATCTTCACGTCTGCTAAAATCAATCCAATAGCAGATTTCCATCAATGTCGATGAAGCTTATGGTTTGTCCTTCCAGAAGCCAAGGCACCCAAAAGGACAATTTGTTGAAATACTCTTCACTCAATTGGAATCAGCAGACGTCAATATTTGTTGTCCCATCATTCTTTTCAGCAAACCCCGTTGTCTGCTAAACTCATAAGATACACCCAATATCAGCAGACTTTAAATCATGTTGATCACCTTTTATCAGCAGATTCTCACCTATGTCGACTCCGTTGTCCTTCCTATCAATTGACAACGACATACCAAAATCATTGCTGATCACTCTTCATCTCAAACCATAACATTTAGTATCAGCAAATCTTAGTCTAATGATCACCTATCTTTCCAAAAATCAGTATCGAAGACTTCAATCACCCTTGAACACAATATTCTTCAAATCACAGTAATTTCATTACTGACTATCTTAGTGTGTTCAAGACAACTGATAACCATGCATATCATAGAATTGATATAAGCAGATATTTTCCTTAATTATTCACCCTTTCATATGTTGTTATCACCTAGTATCAGCAGACTTTTATCACTGCTGCATGCAGTCTTCGGTTATTAGGTGAATCAACATACCCTAATCTCTGCTGGTTATCCTTGAACAGCAGACTTCCTTCCATGTTGTTCATAACCTCAGATCAGCAGACACTCATCTCTACTGAAACAATCTATTTATCAAAAGGGTTTTAGTAGTTCATCAACTCTAGCTGGTCATCTACTTAAGTAGATATCTTTGACTCAAATAACCTTTGGATATATAGGTAGATTTTCAAAAATGTACTTCAAACATCTTTTCAAAACGTTTTGCTTTTGTTTTAAATTACTAGAAGATCTGGGAGATTGCTGAGGATTGTGTAGATGATTCAGAAAGCCCCATAATTATCCTCTAGAAATACGGAACATAAAATCACTACTGTTTTGCAAAATATTTTCTAAAGATACATTAAAACTATTTTTGAAATATATTTTTGTCCTAATTAATAATTTGGGACACATAACTATCTTTCAAAATTGTTTGAATTCTTAAAACCTATCTTATTTCCTAAAGGTATGAATTTAAAATTTAATATTATATTTATTCAAAAAGTCAATGACATCAACACAACTCCTTTTCAATACCAAATCAAATTTTCAACATCTTTCTTGGTATTGGAACAACTCGAATTAAGTCACAAAACTGTCTAGAAACATATTCCCAAGAGTGACTTAATATCGTCATCATGAATCGCCGCCTTTCCAAGATAAATGTCCATTCAAATTTGAGCATTGACATGATTACTTCGCCGCCCCGTATATCTGTCATTGTTGCTCTACAATGGACACCAAAACGACGGTTCTTGATAAGTGAGTACTTCCAATAAATATATCCTCCAAAAGTACTAAAAATTTAATTCTTCCCACAATAATCATCCAAATTGAGACTTCCCAACAATCGATATCAATTGATCTCATTTCAACAATTGGTATCATTTCTCCACCAGCTACTTTCTTCTATCTTCAGAAAAGATCTTCATGGATGTTTCATCTTCTTCAAGTGTCTCTAGTCGATATGTTCCACCTGAATCGTACTTCATTACCAGAATAGGCTCTCATCCCTACATTCTAGGTCACACGATCCAGAGAGAACAATTTCTCCTCGACAATATTGTTGGAGGAACGATTATTGATCTTCTTCACAGTTCTAGACTCGTCTCCATCCTTACTTTTCGCGAAGAATTCTACATCCTTCAACTGGTTGACGAACTTTACTCAAGGATGCAACTGGCAAGAGATGGTAAGAGCCTCAATGGTCGTATTCGAGGTGCTGACGTCGTCCTCAATGCCGAGAGTATGTCACGCGTCTTTCATCTTCCTTCTGTTGGACCTGATGCTCTCAATGATTCTATTCTTAATAAATCATGGCTTCACCGAACTGGCTACCATTCTCGCGATGACTACATTACATGGGACATCAACAATTATCCCTTAGATGTGTACTGTGTTGGTGAGATTCTGAGTCGATGTCTTCCAATCCATGAAGCAGGCTCAGGCAGTGACACCAAAAGACTGCGAAACTTCACCATTGCTGTTCTTGATTCTCACACCATCAATTGGTCAGAAGTTGTCTTCTCTCTCATCTGCCGGTCTATCGTGCGAAGATGATTGAATAGGTCTGGGATTCACAAGTATGCAAGGATTATAAGCTATTTTCTTTGCTCCTATCAACACATTCATTCCACAATCCATGAGGATGAACGCTTTCCTATCACCGGAGACCTGCCGATAACTCGAGAGTTGTTCGGCAATCGAAGCCTTTCTGATAATGATAGAGATTATTCCTTAGGTTCTAGTACTGGTAGCTTTGGGGATTCCAACTAAGTTGTATTATTCATTTTTCTGAGTACTTTCTCAATCTAATTACAATTTCTTTTTAATGGAATCTTCTTTGTCTACTGTACTTCTCTTCTGTTCTTTCTTCTTTCTTCTTCTTCTCTCTCTTGCTTGCAACCGTTAAGGAGGAGAGTTCATTAAGAAGGTGTGTCATTAAGAAGGAAAGATTTCCATTAAGGAGGAAAGTTATCCATAACTCTCCAAGACATAGAAGAGTTCACAAACACAGGAGGAGAGTTCATGAACTAATGAAAAGAGTTCATAGCTAACAAGGGTAAAGACCAGAATTTCCCTTGACCAATGGAAGACACACATAAGGTGAAAAATTCACCCCTACAGCTGATTCTTTGTTAATCACGCTCAGCCTTTGTGGCGCTTCTGTTGTAAAAACACTCTTTCACTAAAACATTTCTGTTGAGTCTTACCTTCAACAAAGATTTTGTATTTTTCAACAGAAACTTCATACATTTTATCAAAAAGTCCTTTTTGATATAAATGTTTTCTTTTTCTCAAAAATTGGTATCATAAGCAATCTTTATTGTAAACACTTTCAAAAACATATGATTACATAAGGATTTGCTACTCTTGCTTGCCAAAACATTCTTTAACATAAAATCTTTATGCAAGCAGGGACTCTAAAACTTTTTAGATCCTGATTAAACATTTTCAAATATCATAAGAGATCTAAAACTATTTTTCACTATTGTTTTACCCGCTCAGTACTTTGATTTATCGAGTCTGTAATAGCAATAGTAGACTATACTAAAGCCATCGCTCTTGTAATTATCAACATAGGGCATGCCTTGTGATAAAATGATTATTCATTGTGGGCATGTTATTGCTATGAATTGATAAATGCTTCAGTACTTAGTATATGTCATCTTGTAATGGTTCCAAGCAAATAGGAGGAGATTGTTGGAATATGCTTCTTGATAATTAACTTATCACCTTGCATATTAAGAATCTTTTGATTTTCTTGTTCCCATTACCGTGTGTCGTAACAAGTGGCTAAGAAGGCTGCGTACCGATTAGTGTGGCAACTTGTTTGACAACACATAGGTCTTAGGTTAGGTTGTCCTAATCTAGTCCTACCTTCTAAATGATGATTGAATAGACCAGCGCTTCATATGCACCAGTACCAGCAGACTTGCTGTAGCATCAAGGTTTTCGAAAGACTCGTCACCATCAGACTTGTCACATGCACTAAAGGATACCTTGAAGACTCGCCACCAACAGGCATGCTGTAGTGTCAAAGATTCTCAAATGATTCGTCACCAGCAGATTTATCAAGTGCAACACGGAAATACCTTGAAGACCTGCTGTGGATTCCCCAGAGTGCGCCCGCGCTCTGCGCGCCCTTGGATAGGGGTGTGCATACGTGCAGAAGCGGGACACCACGCTTTCCATTCCACCCTCCCTTGTTTAGGGGAGGACGAAATTAAAAATGCGGAAAGGGTGTTGTCTAAAATAGCGCGTTGAATACGCCTCGGTAACTTCAGTGAATTTTTGGTCCAATATGGGAGCTTTGGGTTTTCTACGTCAAGTTATCCCTTTTTTAAGGGATACCAGGATGCAGGAATACATCACTCTTTCATTCACATCTTCCCTTGTTTAGGGGAAAAGGGAAAGTGCAAGAAAGAATGTTGCGAGGCCCCACTATGGATTTTATGAAAATTGCCTTATGGCCTATTTCGGATCACTATGAGTGCTTTGGGTTTTCTATATCAAGTTATCCCATTTTAGGGGATACCAGGATATAGGAATCCATCACCCTTTCATTCTCATTCTCCATTTTTTAGAGGAAAACGGAAAAGTGCAAGAAAGGATGTTGTGATGCCCCACTGGATCCAAAATGTTTTATAGAGTCGTCATGTTTATTTTAAGGAAGAAATAAAGAAAAACCAGAGATTGCAAAAACGGGTTCGGAGGCTAAGTTACGAGTTGGGAAGGTGCTAGGCACCCAACTCGCCCTTTCGGTCTCAAAAGCGGTTTTTGGCTAAAGTATGCTTTTTGTTATATTTATTTAGCAAATAAATAAAACATTAAAAGACAGGAAATAAAAACAAATACATCCATGGCTACATTATTTAGGGACTTGCAGCTGTCTCCTTACAATAATTACAAATACATTTAAAAATATTTGGCCATAATAACAGCTCTTTTAAATAGTATTTCCTAACTAAATCCGGGCAGCACAACGGCTTATATTTTTACATTGGGCCGGATTTGAAAATAACTTTTTATAAATAAATGCCCTTAAAGGCTTTACCTTTTAGAGCGTGGTGTGTTGTGCTCGCTCTGTCCTTCTCGAGAGAGGGAGACATTTTATCTTTCTTTGCAGTTATGAAACGGAAATAACGGCTTGTTTTTGGTGGTTTTGGCCTTTTTACTTGGGCAGAGCAACTGTTCTTTTCGAGGCTTTTGGACCAGGGAAATAGGGTGGATACCTAACTAGAGGACTAGAGATCACTTTGACTGGTTGGATTTTCTTTTGGCGGAGTTTTGGCAGGGATTCGAGACGTTATATGAGGGGGAACTCACTATCGCTCTCGCTCAATATTTTCTCTCAGCGTAACAATGACGCGGAGAGTTTTTGATCAATGATCGGTGTCCTGAAAGCGAACCCCAAAGGCTCTATTTATAGGCTGAGAAGAGGACTCCTCGGGGATTTCTTTTTCTCTCAGTGTGCTTCATTTCCTTGTACATCGCGCTTCATGTGGCGACCCGACCCGGATTCTAAGACGAAATCCCAAGGTCGTGCCGCCAGGGGAACAAATAACAATAAACAAGTAGCAAATAATGGGTAGGGCCATAACGGCGATACACCAACAACCCAAAACACATGCGGAAGCGAAATATAATAAAACAGTGGCGCCCGAGCTAACAAGCTCAAACTAAAACAACCAAAGAGATAGTTAATCTCTCGGTCCAAAAATTCGATTCGCGTGCCGCAACATTGGGCACATAGAACAAACTCCCTGTTATGCAATTCAATCATAAGCATATTATAAACCAAGTCATCGGCGAAACTACGGCCGGAACCCAACATTAAACTAAGTCTAAGACTTTAGTCTAACAACTCGACGGCTAAAAACATGCCGGAGAATAAACATAATATTTAACTAGCAATATATCATGCTAAACATACTCACCAACAACCAAGCACGACTAAAACCATTCAGCTACCAACAACATAAGTACTAACAGTTATAAGTACTAACAACCAGAAAACATATGGAAGTTTAACTACCAATATACATCAAGCACGACTTTTACTTGTCGGCTACCAAAAGAATAAACTAACAACATAATTACATCATTCAAGCACATAAAGGTTTGCTACCCAATAATGAAGTTTACATAACTTCATTCTTCCCAACGACCTCACCAAAAGCAAAATAAACAACTAAGTAGCAACCTTGTCCAAAAGACTTCCTTGCCAAAGTAACCTTCCTGATTTACTTGGATCCGCTCGCACGGCTCGGATCTAGGGAAAGACAACCAACAAATAAAAGTAAGTCACAATGACTTAGTAAGTTACTAACCATAACTTCCTACCATGGCATAATGCTCAATCATAAATTATATCATGCTATTGTCATGAAATAACCTTATAATAAATCATGTTATGGCATCCATGCTCAACATTAAATAAATATGTTATCAATACAGTATAACATCTCATCATGAATCCATGTCAAGTCATTTTTGTCTTAACAATAATAATTTATACTTTTGGCATAAAACAACATTCCCATAATATTCATGTGATAGCATACATGCTTAACAACATTAATCAATATGTTATCTATTAAGTATAACATGTAAGAAACCAAAACAACTTCATATCATATCCAATTCACTAAGCACGTTATTCACTTAAGCACTTGTGAAACAATTCATATATATAAGGGATATGATACCATTACCAAAATTCCTCCGCTCGTGTCGCTCCTGCAAAAACACGTGCAAAACCCTTATGTGCCCTCGATATCCCTCTCGTAGATATCGACGCCCCGAGACGCTCTCTCGAGTTCCATAGTTATCAAAGTCATGTGTATTACTACAACTAAGATAAACTACTTCCCCACCGTGGCCATCGATGGAGGGTGTGTGCAACTCGGACGGCGATCCATCGCGATCACGAATCCCATAATTCGTGAAGACGATGTATCGACCCACCAAAGACTCAACAGACCGACGCCAGCTGGACTCAAAACCCAAGCACAAGTAATATATACTCATATGCTCAAAACAAGTAGGTAAACACTCTACCATCAAACTAGTCATGCAATTTATCCACAACTAGCATAAATATCACAACCGAGAATCATATAAGTCTTCTTAATCAAGTGTGCTTCACACACTTCAAAACTTCTTGGAGGCTCGACCTCCATGAATTCTACCCAAAGTTCCGTAGGACTTAAAATCATAGTTCCTAGGATTCATACTAACCCAAAGGTTAACTCCGTTGAGTTCAATCTAAGTTTTCCGAAAATTCAAGGAATAGAAGCTTAGGCTTCACCATCTCCCTATGTTCATAACTATCGCCAAAATCACAAACCCAATGACCAATAAAATCACATAAACCCAACAAAATAATTAACAGTGTAACTTAGAACAAATTAGCCATCTTGTGCATAAATTCATTCAAGTCACCATACCAATCATAATTTCCATTTCATGATTAAATCATACAACATGGTTTAATATACTCTATTAAGCATTTAAAACATGTTAAACAAGCTCACATCAATAAATTGCAAGCTAAAACAAGATTAGGGCAAAACACCCTCCAAGTATCTCAACTAAATCAACATCAATACTCATGGAAAATCAACATAATCAAGTTCATTAGACTAGTTAGAACATGAATTTCACATCTATCATGGTCTCACATAGGTCAATCAAGTTCTATCATTCAATTGGAAAACCTAGGGTTCATGCTTCATCTATAACCCTAACAATGGCTTCCATTGACCTCAATTAACACAAATGGTTGTTTCCCTAGGGTCAATGGAGCCCAAAAATCAAAGGAAGAGAGGTAGAAACTTACAAATTTTCGGCCTCCCAAACTGCCCAAACCCGAAACCCAAAGAACGATGTCTTCTCCTCAACTCTTTCCTCAAGTTCACGTGTAGGAAGGGGGAAGAAGACTCCCAGCTATGGCTCCCAAGCTTAGCCCCTTTGAAACCCTAGAATTGTCTCCTCTCAAGCTCTCTCTCGAGTTTCCTGATCGCCTTTCAAGACGCGAAGGAGGAAGTCGCAAACCGCCTCGGCCGAATGAATGAAAGAGCGGCTGATTTGGTTTTATATGGGGGGGATTAGTTCACTAATAAAGTCACTAATTAACCCCTAAATCTCTTAATAGATGATTAGGATTAAGATTAGGCTAATTAAGTGAGTTTAGGATAGGTTTAAAATAGGTTAAGTGAGTAAAAAGTTCGGACAGCGCACAAACCGAACAAAAATCCCGTAATCCTGAATCAAGACCCTTGCGGTCGCTTGATGCACAAGTGATGCGACCGCATCACTTGTTTTCCAGCTTTCCATGTTTTCTCGTTTCCTTGCTCGATCCCGGACTCCCCCGCATGCAATCTCGAGTCCTTCCAAGCCAAAAATGGTCTATAAATCAACCTTAATGTCCTCCAAATCATAACCCAAGCAATCAATCCTCAAACCTTAACAAAACAAGGCCAAGAACTCAGGCAGAACTCGCCCGAACGACGACTGAAAAAGTCAAACTGAAAAGGGTTAACGCTAAAATCAAACTAGCAACCCAACCGACAATGCAATAAGCATCTAACCAATAACCAAGGCATGTTAATGATGTTATAAATGCCCTCCAACAATTATCCATGTGATTACAACATAAATCACAAACCCGAGATTCAAAGCATCTCGCGAAAGAAAAATGCATACGTGCATCTCAAACAACGTCAATGATCATGCTATTGACTCTAAACATAAACGGGAGCTAAATGAACATATTCATGATGATTATAAATATATGATTCCATGCATAACACAATCAAGCAACATTTCAGGGTTTTACACTTCAGGAATTGCACAATGTGTTAACCAGTGAGTGCACTGTAGCAACTTGGGCGCTGCCATAACCCTAGTTGGGCGCCGCGCCAAGGGACCTTTTAGGTTGCGCCCAGGCACTATTCCAGGCTCCAATTTTGCACTTTTAGCCCCTTGCATTTTACTGTTTTGCGCATCCTACTTTGCGTTTTGCATTTTTAAATCTTGTAACTTAACATTTGTTAAGTTTTAACATGTCTTGATATCGCATGCCAATCCTACATACCAGGGGTACGAAATTGGGGTGTCTACAGAGCCCCTCAACGATGGAGTCTACGGGTAACCCGAAGCTTACTGAGTAGACGAACATCGTTGATAATAAATAGACTCTCCAATTTCATGCAATTATAATAGGAGAGAAATGCAACAGGTAGCAGTTATAATGCAACAGTTTATAATGCTAACCAAACCTCCATATCCTAGACATATTTAGTCGGTTATAGCAGGTTATCGTAGTTTTTAAGCAGATATGCAAATTAAATGCTCTAATGGTCGGACCTACTAATAACTGTATTTTATACGCAGTTATTGAGTATTATTCTGGCTTAAATTATGCTATTTCTCGAGGATTTTATTGTCTAATATATGTTTTAGTGTTGTTTTATAGTTTCAGGGACTTTTGGAATAATTGTGCAAAATATAGGCACATTATGCTGAATTGAAGAACTTCAGGGACCAAACTGCAAAAGCTGAAAACTTAAAGACCAAAAAGCTGAAAATCAGCTTTTATTGATCCAAATCAGCCGCACCTCTTCTTGAATTAGGAATTGTGGGCCCGTCCTTTAGTCCTATTTTAATTCTTTCTAGTGTTTTAATTATATTGTATCTCCTTTTCCTCATTGATGTAGGATTAATTAGGTATAAATAGACCTCTTTAGTTAGGAAAAAAAGGGAGAGAAGTTCTGTATTATTTTTCTTTGTCTATGAAGAAAGATTCTTCAAGAATGGTTCAAGGTTTTGTATTTTCAAGTATGGAGAATTAATTCCATAATCTAGGAATTGGAGGTAACTTGTATCGAATCTATTGTTTTATATTAATTCTTATTCATTTAATTCTTGTTGATTGTGGTGATTATCAATCCCTTTATTATTTCGCTTTGAACAAATGAATGTAATTGCAAATAATAAAGGCCTAGAGGTGCGGATAACTGCATGACCAATGTGCATATGTCGTACACTGGCTCACCATCACAATAAATTGGACCTATCGATGCACGAGAGTGATAAGTTAGGACCGGGTGTTCATACATGATCTAGGTGACGGATAGATCATAATCTAGGTGACGACTAGATTACATGTTCTTGTGCTTAGGATATAGAATGGATGAATTTTTATGGGGATGGAGAATGAACCAATTGTTCAACCAGTCTATATCTATCTTTTGTGAACGAACCCAAGAAATTGAATGATAATTATTTTGAATTAAACAATAGAATAAATACAAGTGAATCCTAATTCCTAGTCAATTTACAAATCTTTGATTTATCTCATATTTATATGCTTTGTTAGGTAGATTATTTTTTTGCTTTTTAGTTAATTTAATTTATAAAAACCAAAAACCCCATTAGTTATTAACTGTTTTTTTAATAGATTAGTTAAATTTACTATAATCAAATCCAAATCTCTGTGGTTCGATCCTTGCTTCCCAAAATTATTCTATAATAGTCTTGTCCACTTGCAAGGAAAAAGATTAAATAAAACATCGATCACCTACTAATGTAGGCTGCCTACGTATCCCTTAATAAAGGAAATCAGACCAAAACGTAGTTCGGGCCAAAGCCGAAACAAGCATGCTGCGACGGTCGTGCCTACCAAAATAGGCTGCCTACGTATCCTTATCCAAGGAATCAGACCAAACGTAGTTCACAAATTGCTAGGGAACAAACAAATGATGGGTGGAATGCAATGTCTCCTCAGGAACTCAGCCTTCGTCGGAGAACAAAGCCTTTCCATCTGATCCGGGGTTGCAGCCCGTTCAGGGAAAGTTTTCAAACCAACAAACACAAATGCATGGAATGCATCGCCTCCTCAGGAACTTAGCCTTCGTCGGAGAACAAAGCCTTTCCCTCTGATCCGGGGTTGCAGCCCCTTTAGGGAAAGTTTCCAAACACCAACACAAATGCATGGAATGCACTGCCTCCTCAGGAATTCAGCCTTCGTTGGAGAACAAAGCCTTTCCCTCTGATCCGGGGTTGCAGCCCCTTCGGGGAAAGTTTCCAAACACAACACAAATGCACAAAAAAAGGGAAAAAATACTTACCTTTTCATACCATTGCTTTTCTTTTGCGACATCGCTTTGCGCTTTTGCGACTCACGCATTTCTGGCCTTTTGCTACACTTCTTGCTTTTTCTTCTTGGGGATTTGTTCTTCTTTCTTTGCAGGCTTTGTCGAAATTTTCCCCCTTTTGTCTTTGCATTCGACTTTATTGGAAAATCTTTCTTTTTCTTTGCATTTTCCCATTTGAAATTACTTTTTTTTGCTGCTCTTTCTAACCTTGGCTATAAATTTTCCTCTTTTGCTGCTGCGTTTTTCGGCCTTAGCTAGAAAATTCTTTCTTTTTGCTGCATGTCATTTCCGACCTTGGCTGGAATTTTCTTTTCTTTTTGTTGCTGCATTTTTTCTTTTGCTGCATGCACATATATATTTCTTTTTCACATTTTCTTTCTTTTGCATGCATTTTTCTCTCTTTTTTTTTTTGCTTCTTTTTTCTTTCTTTTTGCATTTTTTCTTTCTTTTTGCATTTTTTTTATTTGTTGCATGCATGTATACATATATTTTCTTGCTTGCATCTCTTCTTTTGCATACATTTTTTTTATTTTGCATGCTTGCACTTATTTTTATTTTGCCTATTTTTTTTCATATGCAAGCTTTATTTTTACAAAATTCTTACCTTTGCCGCCAATTTTCATGGCTTTCCTGCTTATTTTGCAGCTGATCTGCTGGGGATGCAGACTTTACTTTGCCTTCGGATGGATGACCACCAATTTTGGATAACAAAGTTAACTTTGTTAACTTTCCATTAAACTTCAGGGGCCATTTTGCAATCTTGGAAATTCGGGGACTTAAGTGACGCAACTTCAAACTTTGGAGGGGAAAAAGGAAAAATCTTTTTCACCCCTATAATTGGACGGGCAAGGGGGAGTGAAGCTTACTGCTTCACTTCTTCATTTTCTTCCTTCCTTCTGCTTCTGCGATCGCCATTGTTGCTCTTCTTTATTTCTTTTTTATTTTTGCTCTTTTTCTCAATTTTCTTCCGTCAATTTGCATGTTTTCCCTAGAAGATGACTTCTTCGTCTCGATCTAGGAAGGGGAAGGCTCCAATGCACCCCGAGTCGGGCGAGAGGAGGAGATAACTCCCACCCTTGACCCGGAATTTTATCAGATATCGCTACTCTAAGGATGATTGGGGTAACCTTCACCGCGATTGGAACACCCATGTATCCAATCTTCCAAGTTCTGCTGTAAGTTTCTTCTCTTTTTATTTTTCCTAACCCATTTGGATGATTTCTCAGATCTGCTAGATTTTCGCACTGCTTTGGCTTGCTGGAGTACTCCTGACTCTGCTTATAATGCTTATGCATGCAATATTTATGCTAAAATGATGCAATTTGGTGATGATGCATGAAATTTATACAATTTATTTTTGCGATGCATAATTTAACAAGTGGGCATTATTTGACCTGCAATGCATGATTTATATTTTTAATGCAATTTGGCTATATGATGCATGCTTTAGGCTGAAGAAATATTTTAATATGATGCATACCTATGAAATGGTCTTTTCAGAATATAATGCAATTTTTTTTCGGGTATATTTTCGGACGCATTTTCGATGCATGCAAGATGAAACAGGGATATTTTATGCAATAAAATTCACTTTTATGCATGCTTATGCTGCAGAGACATAATAAATGCCACGGAAATGTTTTCTTTTCATGACTGGCAACATTTTATTCTCTTTTTGCTAGTGCGATAATGCAATTATTTGGATAATAAATGCAAATGATAAATGACTAATGCAGGCATATATCATTTTCTTTGATGCAAATGCAATGTAGAAAAATTTATGGGATGCTTGCTAATATGATGCATAGGCATTTTTTAAATTTTATCCTGCATTTGAAGATGCAAAAAATGCGTTATATATATTCAAATGCAAAACATACACTTTATGATGCCTTAAAATGCAAAAATATATATATATATTTGAATGCAAAAAAAAAAAAGTTGCATTTAATTTTTTATGGGATGTTAAAAGATGCAAATCAAAATTTCGAAAATGCTAAAATGTGATAAAGAAAATTATTTTTATTATATATATATTTTTTATTTTTTTTGAAATGCCCAATATATATTTTTTTATTTTGCAAATGCAATATAGAGATTATTTTTACGCAAGCATTTTATTTATAACATTCAACATGTTTTTTTTAATAATGTATGCAGAAAAAATTAAAGGATAGTAAACTTACCTTTTCTCTTCTCTCCCTTTTTTTTTTCAGCTTCGTAGGCCCCTGAAACAGGTTCGGGCCATTTGTGCCAATGTTGCGGATGTTATGGTCGATGCTCGTGGCGTAAGTTTTGGTAGGGCTCGGTTTAGCACTTTCCCTGCGCCTTCGTCCCTTCGAGGCTTTTTGCCCATATTTGACATGCTACGGGATTATTGGTGGGATACTACCCACACCTTCCATTTTAGCTGGGGGGGGAGGCGACCATGAACCCTTGCGACTTTGCTGCTATTACCGGTATTCCTACTAGCATTGGTAGGACTTTGGAGCCAGACTATACTCTTCGTCATCATCTCGACGTGGTGGAAGATCTCTTGGGCTTTGAGCCGGAATATAAATCTGCCGACGAGATATTAATTGGCAGCGTGCGGAAGTGGCTTCTGGATAATGCTGGGAGAGTTCCAGAAAATGATGGCGTGGCAGCTCGCGCGTCGCGGCGTTTTATTTTTCTTTCTCGGCACATCCCTTTTTGCCAACTCGTCCACCTCTCTCAGGGTTTCTATCCTGGCATGCACAGTAGACTTTGATCGGTTGTCACTTATGGTGAGGCGGCCGGGCTGAGCTATATGCCTCGATGGATAGGGCCGGTAGTAATGACTCACCGACTACGAATGGGTTTGCCCTGGCGTGGGAGGTACATTCATTTTGCTTTTTCTTTGCTTCTTTTTTTTTCTTTTTATATATATCTCTTTTTTTTTACACCATATATATTTCCATTACTGATGAATCTTTCCCTCCTTTTTTTTTTGCAGGTCTGGGCTTTTTCATTTTTTCACTTCACACTTGGTCGGCTACGCCAGCGTTGCCACACGCCACCCTACTTGGTTGAATTTGTGGATGAGAACAGAGTTCTGTTTGACGGATCGGCCGTCGTCAAGAAAGAGAGAAAGGATTACCGGGCCCAAGTGCGACCGCAGCAGCACTTCTTCCTTGAGGGCCCTGAGGAAATTATGCGCCGCTTTGGTCGAGCAAAGGCCGGATAATCGATGGTATCCATTATGGTTGACTCGCTATATATGGGCGGCGGGTCAACCGTCAAAGATTCTCGCAATTTTGAGACCTCCAGCCTCAAAGGCCTCTTTTGGGTGATTGAGCCGATCATTTGGTTTATAGGTATC
>CM028377.1:37357831-37418346 GCA_013146195.2 Codonopsis lanceolata | reverse complement strand
AGTGGAGTCGATCTTCGGCGGCAATAATGGTGGTTCCTTCTCCTTCTCCTTAAAGCTTCAACTTGCAATGGAGTGAAATGGAAGATGGGTGAGATGGAAGATGAAGAGTTTTGAGGAGAGGAGAGAGAGAGATCTTGAAGATAGTGCGGGTATGGAAGATCTTCTTGGGAATTTGAAGAGGTTGAGGCGCAGCTGCTACTCTTGCTTGAGAGAGAGAAGAGAAGTTTACGTGTGAGTGCGGAAGAAAACCCAGGTTTTATAAAGAGGGACCTTGCGGTGCAAGTGCTGCCCGCACACTGCGTCCGCGAGGTCGGCGATCAAGCAGTTACATTTACATTGCATTCCCCTATTT
Organism: Codonopsis lanceolata; assembly: GCA_013146195.2. Classification (NCBI taxonomy): domain Eukaryota; kingdom Viridiplantae; phylum Streptophyta; class Magnoliopsida; order Asterales; family Campanulaceae; genus Codonopsis; species Codonopsis lanceolata. The sequence continues at coordinate 37,417,994 of CM028377.1, read as the reverse complement.
GACGATGCATTGGATTCATGAGATTATTTCTTGGGGACCTGCGGTCGCGGGTCCTCCACACTGCGTCGCAAGGTGGGCTGAGGGAATCTTCCATCTTGTTTTCTTTCCTATCTTTTCGGCGGTTTGCGGTTTAGCCCTTCCGTTAACTTCCGTTATGTCTTGGATATTTCTGTATGCAAAATCTAAACAAAATTCTAAACTAAAAATTATTAGCAACATATAAATACAACACTAAGATGTTTTCTCCCCCAAACTTGAATTTTGGCATATTTAATAAAAATTAAATGTCCAAAATTAAATTTAAGGAGAAAAACATAACTAAATAACAAATAACTTTCAAAATAGTGGGTTGCCTCCCACTTAGCGCCTTTGTTTAACGTCTTTGGCTCGACCAAGCGCAAGCTAATCTCTTGGTGGTTCATTGTCGGCCAAGCGGATTAACTCAATTGTTCGTTCAGCGACATTGGCTCAAAATATGGCTTGAGTCGGTGTCCATTCACTTTAAACACTTCATTATTTTTGGGGTTTTGTATATCAACTGACCCATGAGGATAAATCGTATTCTAAAGGGACGAGACCATTTGGATTTTAACTTTCACAGGAATAACCTTAACCTAGAGTTAAACAATAATACTTTCATACTGGATGAAGCATTTTGTTGGCTAATCCCATGTCATGATACTTTTTGGTCTTTTCTTTATAAGTTTTCGCATTCTCATGCAATTTAGTCTATGTTCTTCTAACTCATTTAAGCTGAAACAATCTTTCTTCTCACTAATGTTAAATCTAAATTCAATTCTTTAACGACCCAATAGGCTTTATGCTCAATCTCAAGCGGTAAATGGCAAGCTTTGCCATATACCATTCTATATGGACTCATTCCTATGGGTGTCTTAAAAGCGATTCGGTATGCCCATAAAGCATCCTTGAGTTTAGATTCCCAATCTTTACGATTAGGCCTAAGTCTTTTCTAATCGCTTTTATTTGCCTATTGCTTACTTCTACTTGTCGGGATGTTTGTGGATGATAAGGTGTAGCTAACTTGTGAGTTACACCATGCTTTCTAAGAACATTATTTAACAACTTATTGGTAAAATGAGTTCCACGGTCACTTATTATGGCCTTAGGGACTCCATATCTAACAAATAAATCTTCTACAAATTTGACTCTTGTTTTTCCATCATTAGTCTTGGTTGCTCTGCTTCTATCCATTTAGAAACATAATCAATCGCTACTAAAATATACTCGCAATTATTGGACATGTGGAAGGGACCCATAAAATCAATACCCCAAACATCAAAAATTTCAACTACTAAATTAACATGTAAGGGCATCTCGCTTTCTTTTCTATACCACCTGCTCTTTGACATTTGTCACATCTGTAAAACGCTTCACAATCTCTAAAACAAGAGGCCAATATGCACTGATTGCAAAATTTTTCGAGCGCTTTATTACCACTAAAATGACCTCCACAAGAATATCCATGGCAAAATTCCATGATACCTTGTTGGTCTTTTTTCTCGAATACATCTTCTTATTAAAGAATCGAACAAATTTTGTATAAATGAGGAGCTTCCCAAAATAATTTTTAGTTTCCGCCAAAAATTTCTTCTTTCGTAATGATCAAAAACTGATTAATGATATCGACACATAGTAGTTGACAAAATCAAGATACCAAGGGTCGAATCTTTAATGGCTAAGAGTTGTTCATCAGAAAATTATCATTTATGGGGACAGATCATCAAGAAATTGACGCTCAAGCAAGGGTGAAAATTCTAACCTAGACAAGTGGTCGGCCACAACATTCTCGGTTCCCTTTTTATCCTTGATAGTTATGTCAAATTCTTGTAACAATAACATCCATCTAATTAATCTTGGTTTAGCATCCTTCTTACTTAACATATATTTCAATGTAATGATCGAAAAGATTATCACCTTTGATCCTAGCGATATGATCTAAATTTTTCTAAAGCATATACTATCGCTAAAAATTCCTTTTCGAGTGGTATAATTCAATTGAGCATCATTAGAGTTCTACTAGCATAATGGATCACATGAGGCTTTCTACCTCTTTGTCCTAACACGGCTCCAATCGCAAAATCGATGCATCACACATGATTTCAAAAGGAAGTGACCAATCGGCCTGGATAAAATTGGGGCAAGAGTTAACTTTTCTTTTAATAAATTAAAAGCTTCTAAACATTCTTTATCAAAAATAAAATCAGTATCTTTTGCTAACAAATTACATAGAGGTTTACGATTTTGGAAAAATCTTTTATAAATCTTCGTAAAAACCAAGATGGCCAAGAAAACTTCGAACCTTTAATCAAGTGGGAGGGGTAGTTGTGAAATAACTTCAATTTTAGCTTTGTCAACTTCAATGCCTTTATTTGAAACAACATGCCCTAAGACAATTCCATGTTTTACCATGAAGTGACTTTTCTCCCAACTTAAAGTTAAATTAGTTTCACAGATCTTTTAGACGATGTAAGGTTTTCTAAACAATGATCAAAAGAATTTCCAAAAACCGAAAAATCATCCATGAAAACTTCTACGCATCTTTCAACTAAATCGAAAATATAGAAATCATGCATCTTTGAAAAGTAGCCGGTGCATTACACCCAAAAGGCATTCTCCTAAAAGCAAAAGTACCAAAGGGACATGTAAAGTTGTTTTCTCTTGGTCTTGTGCAACAGGATCCGATTATACCCGTAAAACCATCAAGAAAGCAATAATATTCATGACCGCTAATCTTTCAAGAATTTGGTCAATAAATGGCAAAGGAAAGTGATCTTTCCTAGTTGCCGCATTTAATTTACGCAAATCGATACACATTCTATAACCGGTTATAGTCCTTGTAGGGACTAATTCATCTTTCTCATTTTTAACAACGGTAATTCGACTTTTTAGGAACTACTTGAACAGGACTAACCCATTTACTATCGATATAGGGTAAATTATACCGCATCTAAAAGCTTAAGAACTTCTTTCCTAACGGCTTCTTCCATGTGTGGGTTAAGTCTTCTTTGTCTTTCTCTTGAAGGTTTACTACCTTCTTCTAAATGTATTTTATGCATGCACATAGAGGACTAATTCCTTTTAAGTCGCTAAGGACCATCCTAAAGCTTCTCTATGTGTCCATAAAACTTTTAACAAACTTGCTTCTTGTTTTTAGTTAAGTAAATTCGCTATAATAACAGTGTTACCTTCCCTAAAATGCATATTTTAAATGGGATGGTAATGGCTTTAATTCTTCGACTTTGGGAGAATTAATGGAAGGCATAAATTCAGAATTTTCTACTTTAATAGTTTCTTTTATTTTAGCCTCATTATTCTCTTCTTGCTTTTCTTCTTTAATATCTTCTTTCTCAATATCTTTTATCTCAATTTCTTCAAAGAGATTTTAGAATCTCTACTTCATCATCTTTGATTTCATAACTTTCTTCTACTACTTTCTCAAACTCATCGAATTATTTTCGATTCTATTTTATTTCTTTTTCTCTTATCTTTCTTTTTACTAGCTTCTAACTTTTCTTTCTCTAATCTTTCCTCTTCTTCTATTTCTCTTTCAATTTCCTCAATGTCAATTTTTATGGGAGGGATAGGGCTATCATCGTAGACAATAAATCTATCTCTCATAATCTTCCTCTTCTTCAAAAGTTTCGGTTGATAATTTTTCAATCTCATCTATTGAAAAAAAGCACACTTATGTCACTAGGTCTATTCATAGCATCAAACACGAAAATTTCAACTGTTTCACCTAGGGCGACATTGTGAGTTTACCATTTTTCACATTAATCATTGTATTGGCGGTTGCCATAAATGGTGCCTAACAATATTGGGACTTCATTATTGGTGCATATCTTCCTTTCCATCTCTAGAACCACAAAGTCAAGCTGGTATGATTAATTTATCAACTTTGAACTAGGATATCTTCCACTATACCCAAAGGATATTTAAGCCGAACGATCGCCTAATTGTAATTGCATATTAGTGGGTTTTAGTTCTCCTAAACCTAATTGTTTATAGACCGCGAAAGGCATCAAATTAATACTTGCTCCTAAATCTAGCATTGCTTTCATCTTTTTAGAGCTTCCCAAGGAGACTTGGATATTAAAACTACCTGGGTCTTTCAACTTAGGTGGTAATTCGGGTTGTAAAACAGAACTGACGTTTTCAGAAACAACAATCTTTTCATTGTTTTCAAACTTGTGTTTCTTAGAGTGAAGATCTTTGAAAAACTTTGCATAAGCTGGAATATTTTTAATAACATTAAGCAAAGGTAAATTAACATTTACTTTGGATAACATATTATAAATTTCCGAAAATTGTTTGTCCATTCGGTTTTTCATAAGTCTTCTTGGAAACGGAATTGGAGGAACATAGGGTGGTGGAGCCACATAAGGTTCCTCTTCTTCTTGATCTAATTCTTTTTCAACTTCAATTGTATTATCTTTATTTTGAATTTCTTCTTCTTTTTCTTGTTCCTTATTTGGAACATCTACTTCTACTTCTTTTTCTTTTTCTACCTCTTGATTACTTAAATCATTATTTTCTTTATTACTATCACTATCTTTTTCGATTTCTTTTTCTATTACTTTTTCAGAATTTTCTACTGTAGCAGGCATATTAGAAGAAGGATCAGAATTACTTACCTCTTCACCTATCACCTTACCACTTCGCAAGACGGTGATTGACTTAGCTTGCTCAGTTTGACTAGGGAACTTCCCTTCTTCTCTTTTTTCTGCTCCAGAACTTTCAATGTGTTTCTTTAGATTTTCGATTTCTTCAAGCATGTACTTCATCAAAGCTGCTTGACCTTTACTAGCTACTTCTTGCTTGGGAACTTCTTCAATTCTCAACGATTTTGATTTGGCAAGCGTGGAGGTTGTGGTGGTTGAGGTTGGAATTGTTGAGGTTGCAAAGGCTTATTTCCTCCCCAAGAAAAGTTAGGATGATTCCTCCAACCAGGATTATATGTATTTGAATAGGGATCATTCCTTGGCCTTTGAGGGTACATATTCATAGCATTAGCATGTTCAGAATACATAGCACTTGACGGACAAAAATTAGTAGCATGAGAATATAATCCACATAAAGCACATGCTTCTTGAATTTGCCAATTTTCAAATTGAGCTTGTGTATTTGAATTATCTTGCAATTGATATAGGCTCCTATTTTTACCTCTAGCACTTTTACATTTCTCGGGAATTAATACTTAGCATCTCAAATAATTCTTCTAATGCTTCGGTGTCATTCTATTAATAGAACCACCACTGCACTATCAACCATAGTTTGTAAGCTCCGGCGAAAGACCATGATAAAATTGAAGCACTAACACATGTTGAGCCAAATTATGATGAGGACACATAATAAGCGATTTTTAAATCTATCCCATGACTCATGGAATGTTTCACAGGTTCATTTTGGAATGACATGATTTGTTTTCTATACTCGTAAGAGATGCATGTTTGTAAAATTTGCTCATAAACAAATCATATAATTGTGCCCAAGTATAAACACTATTTGGTGTTAGGTTCATAAACCATCTCTTTGCCAATTCTTTTAATGCCTTTGGGAAAATATTTCATTTTGATTTGATCTTCGATCAACCCTCCTAAAGGAAAAGTACTCATCATGTATTCATATTCTCTTAAGAAACGACAGATCTTCATGGGGCATCCCATGAAAAGATGGTATGGCATTAAAATAATGTCCTTTTAACTCAAAATTCCTAACAGCATCTGGCAAGACTAGACATGATGTCACAACATTTAATGAAGGTCTACTAAAGTCATTAATAGTTCTTTGATTTACCACTACTTCCATATTTCTTCTTGCAGGCTCTTCTTGTCTTTGATTCCTATTGACTGGGTCAACTAGGTTTTCAAGGATTACGAATATTTTTATTTCCTTCAATTGTAGGATCAACCGAGGATCCTCTTGATTCAATTGGTCTTGATTATCAGGCTCGAAAGCTAGATTTTCAAAATACTCTTGATATCTTTTAACAATATTTATATCTTGATCTAAGTCTACCAATTTAGGATTTAAAGATCTACGACCTTGCATAAAAATTAAAGTAATTTAAAAACAACTAACTATTAAAATAAAATAAAATCTTTTTGTATTTTTATTTTTATGAAAACGAAAATTAAACTAAAAACTAAATTAAATTAAAAACTACGCTACCAACAAACTAACTACGTGAACTAGCTTGTCCCAACGGCGCCAAAAACTTGATCGATGTTTTAATTAATCTTTTTCCTTGCAAGTGGACAAGACTATTATAGAATAGACTTGGAAGCAAGGGTCGAACCCAGAGACAAGTGATCACGAACAGTGCGATTATTGATAGCAAATTATTAACCTAAGGGGGTTTTTATTGTTTAATTCTACTCTAAACTACTAGTTATAGATGTTTAACTAATTAGACAGTAATAACAGATATGAAGATCTTATGGTGAGTGGAAATCTAGGATTCGGGTTTCACTTATATCTCCTTTATGTTCAATTCATAATAATGTCATTCAATGTCTTGGGTTCGTTCACTAAAAATAGATATAGTCTGTTGAACAATTGGTTCACCTCCATCCCCGCATAAAATTCATCCATTCTATATCCTAAGCACAGGAACTGTTAATCTAGTTTGTCACCTAGATTTATGATCTATCCGTCACCTAGATCATGTAAGAACACGGTCCTAACTTATCACTCTCGTGCATCGATAGGTCCAATTTATTGTGTTGGTGAGCCGTTATACGACATATGCACTTGGTCATGCAGTTATCCGCACCTCTAAGCCTTTATTATTTGCGATTACATTCATTTGTTCAAAGCAAAATAATAGAGGGGTTGATAAACAACACAATCAACAAGCATTGAATAGACATATATATAAGAATCAAAACATAAATTCGATACAAGTTACCTCCCACCTCCTAGATTATGGATGATTTAGTTCATCATAGACAATGAACAGCACATGGAGATGATTGGATACATGATTTGATCTTCAATACTTGAAATTACAAAACCTAACTATGTTATACAATCTAAAACTACCTAAAATCTATGAAAAGAGAGCTTCCAGCCGTCCTCCCTCTGCTTTGGCTCGGCCTCTAGCATCTATATATACTCGGGAGTTGTAATTGGATCGAATGACTGTGTGAAAATCCGAATAGGTCGCATTACGCCTACCTTGTGGTCGCAGGTCTTTGGATACCTTGCGTCGCAAGGTCTCGATGTGGTGGCTTTTGATTTCTTTGATTGCTGGCTTCGAGGACCCGTACTGCCTACCTTGCGGTCGCAAGGTCTGAGGCACCTTGCGTCCGCAAGGTGTCCAGTTTGTGCAGTTTCCTTGTTTCTTCAATTTTCCTTTTTTTGCCCTTCTTGAAATTTGCACTTAAAACCCTGGAGTTTAACGTATTTTCACGAATAATCCTGAAACTTACAAAACTCACCGAAAACATATATTAGTACTCAAAAGACTCGTGAAATAGCATAATTTAAGTCATAGAAGTATATAAAATCGACGTATAAAATACATCGATCAGTCCTCAATATCCCTTTCGTGGATATCGACGTCCCCGAGGCATTTCCCCGCTCGAGTTCCGATAGTTATCAAAGTCATGTTTCCATACTACAACTAAGATCAACTACTTCCCTTCCGTGGCCATCGATAGAGGGTGTGTGCAATCCGGCGCGGCGATCCATCAAAATCACGAATCTCACAATCCGTGAAGATGATGCATCATCCCGCCCCAAAGACTCAACAAACCGACTCAGCTGGACTCAAACTTCAAGCACACGTAATTCATATTCATATGCTCAAATAAGTAGGCATATACTCTACAATCATCTAGTCATGCTTTTAATTCACAACTAGCACATAATCACATTAGAGATAAAATCAAGGCTCTAATCATCAAGTGTTCTTCATACACTTTAAAATGCTTGGAGGCTTAACCTCCATTAATACTACCCCAAAGTTCGTAGGACTTAGGCATATTACTCCTTAATATCATACTAACCCAATGGTCAACTCCGTTGAGTCATTATCAATCTTTCAAAATTAGGGTATAGAAGCCATTGGCCTCAATACTCTCCTATATCCATACTAACGTAATTAAATAGGTTACTAAGGTCATCAAACACATAAAACCCCAATCAAACAATTAAGTATGAAACATAGAATCAAAGTCACAAACTAGGCATATACATTCATTCTTGCCATTTCACCAAATATGAGTCTAACCATTTTATCAAATATGCTCCCAACACTTAAACAAACAAGATAGCATATTTCATCATATATCTCTACACATGAATATCATCATAATCATACTTTACAACATGTTCATCTAACCGAAATTTCATCATCTAGCATATAGTGAAACATGGCATCTCTACAAGCCTAACCATTTCATCAAACATGCTCCCAATGCTTAAACAACAACGTAAGGTGATTTATCATGCATTATCACACATAAATAACCTCATAAACGTGGTTTATAATCTGTTTACAATCTGATCATACAACCAAAAATGTAACATTTAGCATATACGTGAACATAGCATCTCTACAAGCCTAACTATTTCATCAAACATGCTCCCAATGCTTAAACAACAAGATGGAATGATTTATCATACATTATCACACCTAAATAACATCAAAATCATGATTTACAATCTGATCATAATCTGTTTATACAACCTAAAATGCATTATTTAGCATATACGAGAACATGGCATCTCTACAAGCCTAACTATCTCATCCAATATGCTCCCAACACTTAAACAACAAGGTAGAATGGTTTATCATATATTACTACACCTAAATGACATCAAAATCATGATTTACAATAAGTTTATAATCTGTTCATACAACCAAAATTCATCATATAGCATATACTAGAACATGGCATCTCTACAAAGTCCTAAGTGCTCTCATTGACCTCATATAGCAAGATTGTTTTCCCTAGGGTCAATGAAGCTAAAATAAATAAAAAGAGATGTTGTAACTCACCTTAAATAAGCCATAAAAGAAGTACAAAACGTCCATGCAAGGGTGGGTATGTGATCCTTCCTTGCCCTCCTCTTCTCTTCTATGGTTCGGTTTTGGAAATGGCTTCCTCAAGACTTGGCCACCATTGAAGAACACTCAAGAACCTTGAATAAACCCTCTATAACTTGTATAAACTGATCAGCCACGAAATTGGAAGAGAATGACTAATTAGGATAGCTTGGTGGAGGTATTTGGTCACATAATGGCTGAAGTGGGGTGGGAGGAAGTGTCCAATGCATGTTTGTGCATGTTGGAGGTCTTTCTTTGCCAAGTGTTGTACATGCATTCAAAACTCTCAAAACTTGTCAAGCATGCAAGAGAGGATAGGTAGGACGAACTAGGGTGGTTTAGGGTGGGTTAGGTTGGGTTTGGGTAGGGTTTAGTTGGTCAAATTGTTGAATATGCAGAAAATCCCGTAATTCTGGAAATGGGACAATGCGGTCGCATGGGTCATAGACCATGCGAGCGCTTCAAGCTGTTTTCTCCAATTCTTTCATTTTGCTCCCTTGGTTGTTCTAGGTCTTTCCCCCTTGCACCCTCAAGTCCTCCAATGCTCGAAAGGGTCTAGAATTCAACCTTAAAGTCCTCTAATCAATAACCAAAGCAAATCAATGTTCAAACCTCACTCAAACAAGGCTAAGAACTTAGGAAAAACACTCCCGAACAACAACCGAAAAGGTCAAACGAAGAAGGGTTAACACTCGAATCAAACTAGCAACCAAACCGACGATGCAACTAGCATTAAACCAACATCTAAAGCGTGTTAATGATGTTATGAGTGGTCTCTAACATTTAACCATGTGTTTATAACATAAATCACAATCCCGAGTTCAAAGCATCTCGTGAAGGAAAGGTGCATACGAGTATCTCGAACGACGTCAATGAACATGCTATCGACTTTAAACATATGAGTGAGCTAAGTTAACATACTAATGATGATTATGAAAGTATGAACTCATGTAATAAACAAGCATGCAATAAATTAGGGTTTTACAATGGGCACCTGGGACTAAATAGCTGAAGAGTTCCAAAAGAGATACATAGACAATACTAGCTCTGAAAATAAAAGGGAACTTGAGGCGTGCACCCAAAGAAAATAGGAAACCTGTGCAGCCTTTGCAGCCATGTGGAAGAGAAAGATAGCTCAAACATTGGACAGGCCTGATCTGGCTGAATCAGCCAGAATGTTTATCAAAAATCTCCAACCCCTTTACCTGGAGCATATGCAATATCTCCCCTATGGAAACTTCAATGAAATTGTGGAAATAGGGATCTGTATCGACGAAGATATACGCACTAGACAATTAAAAGTTGGTACACCTCCTAGTTCTTTCTGCTACTCAAAAGGGAAGACAGCCGCATCAGGGTCAACTATCCACATGGTAGGAAATATGTCTACTATGCCACCAACCAATTTCCCTACCCAGAGCTACAACACTGTACCATGATCCTATTGAGCAGATAGGTCCATCAATACAGTTGGTGGAAATAATGGTCCAAACAGAAACTTCAGCGGACCAAACATGGGAAATGGTTTGAAGCAGGGAAGTAGGCGCAATGGTATTTTGATGAAACATAAGTTTATGACTTTTATTAGATAAGAAATCATTACAATGGAGATGTTAATTGCGAGCATTATCTAATGCCAAACCTAGGCTAGATAGGATCTGATGTTAGACGGGTTTAGATAGATGGCCAAGCCGATGATGCCAGTCTTAGTTAGATACTTTGGAGCCTACACAAGCAGAGGGGCGATAAGAGGGGGTTGTGGTCGGCCATTCATAAACACCATCCTTAGACTGCCCGGTTAGCAGTATACTCCCGGTCAGCAATATGCTCCCTGTCAGTCGATCCTTCACATGAAAAGAAGATGGTAAAAACTCAATGGGTGTGTTATTTGAGATGTAAAATTGAGATATAGAGATGAGGTTACATTTCATGCTAGGAACAAACAGGACATTTTGTATTGTAAAGGTTTGTGAAGGTGTGTTAAGGGAAGAACAACCAATTTTGGAGATATATAATCTTGTACCATAACCAATGACCATGTCATCTAAGCCTGTGTTAGTTGAGTGAAGAGAGAGGTTGTCGAGGTCGCTAGTGACATGGTGAAAGGCACAACTATTAAGAAGTTAGTTTGGTGTCCCTGTGTCCACTATGGTCGTTAGATATGGTTGTGGTTGCCACTTAGGGCCATTTTTCGAGTAGGAAGCAGTGGGCTGGGGAGTGGTGGCGACCAATTGGTAGTTGGGGCATCGAGCAACCGTGTCCCTGATGGCAACATCCTTGACACTTTCCAAGATATGGCCATTGTTACTAAAGAGCTGTGGCCGAGGACTTAGATGGTTGCCGAGCTTGCGAGGATGGTTGCCGAGCAGACACACTATTGGTCCTCAGGGCAGCAGGATTGGCCGAAGCAAGATGCGAGAAAGACGTAGGCTGGGACTGCTTGAGAAGCAACTCGCGATTGATAAGTTTTTCATGAAGCTCATCAAACGAGATAGGAGTGTCCTGGCCTCCGACCACATCAACAATGTGGCGATAGTCATCATCTAAGCCCCCTAAGATGATCTAAATGAGATCCTTGTGGTCTAGGGTTTACCTAGAGCAGCGAGCTCGTCAGCACGACCATTGACAAACTGCATGTATGTGGAGATCATCTGAGTACCCTTGGAAGCTCGCTTGAGGTGGTTCTTGATCTGTTTGATATGACCACGATTTGGGCGAGCATAGGTGTGAGCAAAGGTTTGCCATGCATCGCGGGTAGTGGCGGCCTGTTGGATCAAGGGAACCAAGGGAGTAGAAAGGAAACCAACAAGGGCACCAAACAAAAGTTTGTCTTGCCGGATCCAAGGTTTGTAGAGTGGGTTGGGCGTAGGAACATCCTTGGATGTTTGAGAATCCTTAGAGAGGATGGTGGGAGGTGGACATGGATGTGAGCCATCTACAAACTTGTAGAGGTTATAGCCAATGAGGGTTGCCTTAACATGGAGTTTCAAAGAGATGTAGTTGGTGGTGGTGAGTTTGACGATGTTATGGTGGAAGAAGTTAATGAGTTGGAAGGTTTGGCTTGGATCAACGAGGTTTTGGATGGTGAGGGTTTGGTTCCCGGTAGCCATTGAGGTGAAAGTTTGGGCGGCGATGGTGACAATGGGAGGGAGGTTTAGGAGCAAACCTTTGATATAGAAATTACTTATGTTGAAAATTACGTCTTGTAGATATGATATTGTGTGCTTTCAAAGTTCTTATTCACGTTTTTCTTCTAGTAATGTCTTTCGACTACCATAAACGAAGATTCCACGCATGTTAAAGAGCTTTTAAAATTTACTAGGGTCATCATCTTTTATCAATGGTTGGTAAAAAGCTCATGCATTATTCTCCATTTTCAATTCTCTATTCTTGAATGATTTCCTTAGGGTACAATAAGGAGGGTGATTCAAAAATTGGGGCTGGAAGTTCAAGAATTAAGCTTTGCACTTTGTTTCTACTCTCTCTCCATCTCTCTATCTCTCTCTCTCTCTCTCTTCTCTCTCTTTGTAGCATGAGAACTAATGACTTATTACTGATGATCTATAGTTGATAACTTACAACTGATAGGCTGATAAGATGGTGTAGTTTGATTTAAGTGTTTCAAAGTGTTGATGAGTTGTCTTAAGTTTCTGTTATTTGATTGGTAAACCTTGCATGTGCTTTAAACGGATTCTACGTATAGAACACTAATGACTTGAGACTTATATCTTAGAACTCAAATAAAGCACTTAAAAAATAACTTAATTATGAGAAGTCATAAGTCATAATAAGTCATAAGCACATCTCAAAAAGTCAAATAAAAAAACGCATACATATACATATATGCGTGTGTGTGTGCGCGCACACTTGTATAATACGGGATAAGCTAAAGCACTCCCCTCTGCTGTGTCCTCTAAGGCCTCGTTTGTTGCAGTTTTTTGAAAACACAACTTTTTCAAAACGCAGCGTTTTGAAAACGTAGCTTTTTCAAAACACAGCGTTTTTAAAATGCAGCATTTTCAAAACGCAATTTTATTTTTGTAAACATTTTTGGAAAACTATTTCAAAACGCTATTTTTCATAAACAGAGTAGTTGTAAAAGTAGCATATTTTTAAAACGCTACAAATTGGAGTGTTTTAAAATGCTCCACATTTTTAAAACGTTGCGTTTTAAAACACTGCATTGAAACACTTTTAAAGAGAAAACGCAGCATTTTTTACCAGCGTTTTGACGAAAACGCTCCACCAAACAAGCACTAAGTCGTTAAGCCTATTTATACTCTATAACTATAACTAAAACAAAAAATACACTATCTTCGTACTATGTTTTTTCCTTAAAAAAATATAATGACAATGTTCTTTCCAATAAATAAAAACGGTTTATCATAACTTTTTTCATGTTTTACCATTCTTTGTACAGTTTGATGTACCTCTCTCTTCGGTTATCACTTCATCATCTTCTTATCACCTCTACCCTGGATTGCATTGTTTACCCTCTCTCTCTCCCCCCTTTTTTCCCTCCATACTTATTTTGTTGCTATTTTTTGAAGAAAAAAAAAAGGTTTCGAAATCTTTTTTATCATGATCATGCACATGAGTACTGCTACCGAGGGAACTAGATCCCAAGTACCATTACGAGCCAGTGCATCATACTTTTCAGACATGACCTGGCACCACTTGACATCTTTGAGAGCCTATGTGACACAAATTGGTTCGCTGTCCGCTGTGAATTGAGCTGAGAGAATGAGTTTGGTGAGCGGCTTGTAAATATTATTCTTGGAGCTAGTAACAATGGATTAGGTACAAGTAGCAGCAACTACAGGAACTGGGGCAATAGGCACTGGATTGTCCTCTGGATCAATGGGCACCAGAGTAATGGGCACTATGCTTTCCATGAGCATGAGGCTTGTTACCGAGGATGAGCCAGTAGCAGGCATAGAGATATTCTTGGGCAGGGTACTCAGTGTTAAGGATGATATGGCAGTAGGCATAGAGTTGTCCTCGAGCATGGTGCTAGAGCTAGTTGCGGGCATAGTACTGACTGCGTGAGGTTGGTGTATGGTGGAGTTGAGATCAACCACTGTTTGATTAGTGCTAGGAGCAACTGGAGCGGAGTCAATGAAACGGGAAACAGACGGTGTGCATAAAGTCATGAGTAGTTCATGTGGAGGTAACCAAGTGGCTCGAGTGGAGTCATCTGGGCGATCAAGGTGAGTGTCAATTTTGGCCATCGGAAAAGTAGATTCAACAAACCGAACATGACGCCAGATGAAAAGTTTGGTTGTGCTCAGATCATAACAGAGATAGGCACTCTAGGTGAGCGAGTAACCGAGAAAGACACATCGAGTGGAGTACGAGCGGAGTCAAGGGTAGCAGAGGCAACCATAGGCTCTAAGTTTGGAGTAGTTAGGAGAAGACCCGAACAGTTTCTGATAGGGTGAGAGTTATTTCAGAGTTGGTGTGGGTAGGCGATTTATGACGTAGATCGCTGTTTGAAACGCAAACACAAAAAGGGCAGTGGAAGCGATATTTTAGAGAGGAGGGAAAGGCTAGTCTCAACAATGTGACGATGTCGACGTACCGAGAACCCATTGTGTTCCAAAGTGTGGGGTGGCGAGGTGAGATGGGAAATGCCATTAATGGACAAGTAGGCGACCAAGCTAGTGTCTCGGGCAAGTCCAGTGTACTCGCCACCATTGTCCAAGCAGAGGGTGACAATGGTTGTTTTGAAATAGTTTTCGATCAGTGCCTTAAACCAGGGAAAGATTGTGGCGACTTCAGACTTTTGTCTGAGCGGGTAAAGCCAAATATAATTTGTATAGTGATCTACAAAGATCACATAGTATTTGAAACCATCAAAAGAGAAGTGGCACTACTAGAAAAATGACCTTTAGTGACGGAAATTTCCGTCGCTAAAGGCCTAATTCCGTCGCTAAAGGATAATCAGCGACATAATTTTTCCGTCGCTAGTCCATCAGGGATCACGCGTCGCAGATGTCCGACGGAACAATTTCCGTCGCTAAAGGTTAAGATCAGCGACGGAATTTTCCATCGCTAAAGGTTGATATTTAGCGACGGAATTTTCCGTCGCTAAAGGAATTTTTAAAAAATTAAATTTTAATTTTAGCGACGGAATTTTCCGTCGCTAAAGGCTTTTTTAAAATATTAAATTTTAATTTCAGCGACGGAATTTTCCGTCGCTAAAGGCTTTTTAAAAAAATTAAATTTCAATTTCAGCGACGAAAATTTCCGTCGCTAAAGTATTTTAAAAAATAATAATTTCTAATTTTTAAAAAATAATAAATTTTAATTTCAGCGACGGAAATTTCCGTCGCTAAAGGCTTTTAAAAAATAATTAAATTTTAATTTCAGCGACGGAAATTTCCGTCACTAATAATGGAAAAAAATTTTAAAAAAATACACAAAAAATTTCTTGAAAACTGGGAATTAAAAAAAACGCCAAGTTTAGTTTTTTTGGCAAACACATCAACACAATCATCCATCTATAAATTACAATACATACACACACATCAAATACAGATTTTTGCCAAACATCTACAATCAACAGACCAAGTACCGATCACCCATCTAGAAATTGCACTACACATACACGTTTTGTGTGATGGGTGGAAGTAATCTGAAACTTATAGCATTAAAAATTCTCAAAAAAAACCCATTCCAATCTAGAATTGATCCAACACTTGAAAATCAAAAAAATTAAAACCCAACAAAAACATAAAATCCCTTAAACATTCCGCATCAACCCAGTCCAAATGATATGAATCAACACAAAAAAAAAAAAAATTACAGTAAATGTCAAACAAACCCATCTTCAAATCATTGTACAACAAATCCAGAAAATCCCAACCCTTTTGTCTCCAAATAACTTAAACCCTTCGCCGAGATCCCAACGACCTCTCTAATCAGCTGTCTCCTAGTCAGATTCGCCGAGATCCAGCCCCTTCGCTTCTGCCGTCTTCCGTTTCAAGATTTTCGCCTTTTGGGTGTAATCATTCGTAGAAGACGAGGGATAGAGTGAATGAGAGAGAGACCCGGAGTAAGAGTGGGTGTCATCGGTGATGGCGAGGGTGGGAACGAGCTGGTAGACGCAATGGACAGAGGCGGCGGCGGTAATGGCGAGAATACGATGGTACCGAATTTTGAGAGAGAGAGAGAGGCGTAGAATGATTTGTAAACAGAAGGAGAAAGATAGGAAATGAGAGAGATATTTCGAGGGGCTGGGAAAAGAGTGGAGTCGATCAGCCTCTCAGACCGGGAGAAGGAAAAGGAAAGATGGATTTGGCCGAAAAAGATGGGATTTGGTAGCTATTTATAGTCTCAAGAATGAAGAAACTGGGACCGTTAGATTGAGGATATAATCAATGGTTGACACGTTTCAAAGTAATTGACGAGGATTATGATCCGTTACAAGATATGAGAAACCAATGACGTTCAAATATTGTAGAAATAAACTACTAAAAATATTATTTTCTTAAAAAAAAATTGACTTTCAAACGAAGCCTCTTTACCCGGAATGGAGGGATTAATTAATAATTTTTATACGAAATTGCCTCTTTACCCTGAAAGGGATTAAATAATGCTTTTTAAGTTAATTACGATAATGCTTAAAAAGAAAAAATCAAATTACAAACATACGTTTTTTTAATTTTTTAATTAGTATACAAATTACGGATCGAAAAAAGATTAAATTGATGAAGTTAATTACAATAACAAGCAAAGAAAAAATTCAAATTCAAATTACAAAACTTTTTTTTTAATTTTTTATTTGTATACGAAATTACGGATCAAAAAAAATTAAATTGATGAAGTTAATTACGATAACAATTAAAAATAAAAAATGCAAATACAAATTTTCGCAACCATAAACCTAAAACTATATATTCATCGTATTTTTATATATATATATATATATATATATATATATATATATATATATTGAATATTATAATCATTTTAATAAATGATATTATATTATTAAATTAATATTTCAAATATTAATTTAATAATATAATATCATTAATAAAAATGATTAGCATATATATAATTACAAAATAAAAATATTCACATTACAACTTAATTTATATATTTAAGAAAATAATAACAAAATTATATAAATAGAGTAAATTTGAATT
The DNA here is from genome assembly GCA_013146195.2 of Codonopsis lanceolata. Taxonomy (NCBI): domain Eukaryota; kingdom Viridiplantae; phylum Streptophyta; class Magnoliopsida; order Asterales; family Campanulaceae; genus Codonopsis; species Codonopsis lanceolata. The sequence continues at coordinate 37,400,765 of CM028377.1, read as the reverse complement.
TGCATGTGGTCATATTGTGTTGCATGTCTCTAGCACATTCCATTGCTAAATATTTTCATAATTTAATTTCAATTTAATTCCGACACGGAATTTTCTGTCGCTAGATATTTTCAGAATTTAAAATTAGAGTAACATGCTAAACGAATTGATGCATTGACGTGAACAAATTGAGGTGTTTTCCAATTAGGGTAACCCGCTAAACGAAATTTAAAAATATATTTGATCTCGATTGGGTTTTACCTCGATCGGATCGGTCACAAAAAATATACCCGATCTGCTCATCATTCTATACAACATCGCCTTGGAGAATTGTGCTCATCATTCGATATTACAACATCGCTTGAAGTTAAGTTATGTTACGCTAAGTTAAGTTAAGTTAAGTTAAACGTTAAGTTAAGTTACGTTACATTAAGTTAAGTTAAGTTTTAACATTTAAGTTAAGTTGTTAAGTTAAGTTACTTAAGTTGCCACGCTAAGTTAAGTTGCTACATTACGTTAAGTTAAGTTGCTACATTGCTGCTAAGTTAAGCTAAGTTAAGTTAAGTTACGTTAAGTTAAGTTGGTTACGCTTAAGTTAAGTTACGTTGCTGTTAAGTTAAGTTACACGCTAAGTTAAGTTGTTGCTTATAAGTTGCCACATTGCTAAGTTAAGTACTGCTAAGTTAAGTTAAGTTAAGTTGTTGCTGCTGCTGCAAGTTAAGTTGCTGTTACATTTAAGTTGCTGCTAAGTTAAGTTAAAGCTGTTGCTGTTAAGTTTAGTTACACCGCTGCTGGGTTAAGTTACGTTGCTAAGTTGTTGGGTTGCTTGCTGTTGCTAAGTTGCTGTTGTTAAGTTGTTAAGTTACGCTTTGCTAAGTTAAGTTACGAATGTTAAGTTAAGCCAAGCTGCTGTTATAAGTTACGCTACATTGCTAAGTTAAGTTAAGTTAAGTTACGCTATGTTTAAGTTGCTGTAAGCTGCTGTTACGTTATGTTGCTGCTGCTAAGCCATTAAGTTGCTGTTAAGCTAAGTTAAGTTGCTGTTGTTGCTGCTGGGTTGTTAAGTTACATTAAGTTAAGTTATGTTAAGTTAAGTTAAGTTGCTAAGTTAAGTTGTTAAGTTAAGTTGTTGCTGTTGCTAAGCCACGCTTGGTTGCCAAGTTATCTCAAGTTAAGTTAAGTTGCTGCCAAGTTGCTGGGTTAAGCTACGCTAAGTTGCTAAGTTAAGCCAAGTTAACTGCTCCCTGCTTGCTGTTGTTGCGTTGCTTGCTAAGCTAAAGTTGCTTGCTGCTGCTGTTGGCTGCTGTTGCTGCTAAGTTGTTGTTACGCCGCTGCTGTTGTTAAGTTGCTGTTAAGTTAATTTAAGTTGTTACATTGTTAAGTTAAGTTACATTGCTGCTAAGTTGTCAAGTTGGGTTACGCTAAGTTAAGTTAAGTTACGCGTTAAGTTAAGCTGTTAAGTTGCTGTTATGTTAAGTTATGCTAAGTTACGTTAAGTTAATTGCTGTTGTTTATGTTATGTTAAGTTATTGCTGGTTGCCAGTTGTTGCTAAGTTAAGCTGTTATGTTAAGTTGCCAAGTTGTTACGTTAAGCTAAGTTAAGTTGTTGCCAAGTTAAGGCTAAGTTGCTTAAGTTGTTGCTAAGTTGTTAAGTTAAGTTGCCATGTCGTTAAGTTGTTAAGTTACGCTAAGTTGGTTAAGCTTAAGCTATGTTAAGTTAAGTTACATTGCTGCTGCTGCTGTCAAGTTGTTACATTGTTAAGTTAAGTTGTTGATTGCCACGCTAAGTTAAGTTGTTGCTGTTGCTAAGTTGCTTAAGTTAAGTTGCTGTTAAGTTGTTGTTAAGTTAAGCTGCTGTTGCTAGTTGTTGTTAAGTTAAGTTAAGTTGTTGTTGCTAAGTTGCTGTTGTTGTTAAGTTATATTATGCTAAGTTGTTAAGTCAAGTTAAGTTACATTACGCCACGTTGTTAAGTTAAGTTGCCACGCGTTTCGCTGCTCAAGTTGCCAGCTGGTTAAGCCACGCGCTTAAGTTGCTGCTAAGCCACATTGCTGCTGCTGGTTGCTTAAGTCGCTGTTACATTAAGTTGCTGGTCAAGTTAAGTTGCTAAGCCACGCTTAAGTTGTTGCTGGGTTAAGTAAAGCAAGCTGTTAAGTTGTTACATTGCTGTTGTTGTTCCAAGTTATGTTATGCATTGCTGCTAAGTTAAGCTAAGTTAAGTTAAATTAAGTTACTAAGTTGCGTTGCTGTTGCCGGGTTAAGTTGCTATGTTTAGTTGCTATGTCAAGTTAAGTTAAGGTTGCTAAGTTGCTGTTAATTTAGCTGCTGCCATGTTAACCACGTTGCTAAGTTAAGTTATGTTGTTGTTACATTACGCTTAGCTGTTAAGTTAAGTTGCTGTTAAGTTACATTACGCAAGCGTAAGTTATGTTACGTTAAGCCAAGTTAACGCTTAAGTTAAGTTGCGCACGCCTTAAGTTACCTTATGTTACGCTTAAGTCAAGTTAAGTTACGCCACGTTAAGTTGTTGTTGTTAAGTTTAATTTAAGTTACATTACATTAAGTTACGCTACGCTACGTTAAGTTGTAACATTTTTCCAATAGGCATACAGTGTTTTCATGTTATAATGGTTCATTGTACTCCATTATAACATTTCAATAGGCGTAGTGCATGTTTTCTTTGTTATAACAATCGCACTCCATTATAACATTTCACCAATAGGCGTAGCGTGTTTTCATGTTATAATGGTCTATCGTACTCCATTATACCATTTCATCAATAGGCGTGTTTTCAGCGCATTTATTGGTCTATCGTTATATTGACTCATTATACCATTTCGCTAATAGACGATCGTGTTTCATGTTATAATGGTTCATCGCTATGCTATGTTGCCAAGCTTAAGTTAAGTTTACGCTACGCTAAGTTAAGTTACGCTAAGTTGCCACGCTACGCAAGCTGCTGGTTACTGACGTTAAGCTAAGTTAAGTTGCTGTTTACATTACGCTTAAGCCAAGTTACAGTTACATTGCTAATAACGCTGAAGCTAAGTTGTTATGTTACGTTAAGTTGTTGTTGTTGTTAAGTTACGTTAACGTTACGTTAAGTTGTAATGTGAATGTTTTAATTTTTGTAATTATATTGATGCTAATCATTTTAATTATTGATATTATATTATTTAATTAACATTTCAAATATTATTTTAATTTAATTTCAATTTAAGTTAACGTTATGTTACGTTAAGTTAAGTTGTAATGTGAATGTTTTATTTTTTGTAATTATATTGATGCTAATCATTTTAATTATTGGTATTATATTATTAAATTAACATTTCAAATATTATTTTAATTTAATTTCAATTTAAGTTAATGTTACGCTACGTTAAGTTAAGTTGTAATGTGAATATTTTAATTTTTGTAATTATATTGATGCTAATCATTTTAATTATTGATATTATATTATTAAATTAACATTTCAAATATTATTTTAATTTAATTTCAATTTAAGTTAACGTTACGTTACGTTAAGTTAAGTTGTAATGTGAATGTTTTAATTTTTGTAATTATATTGATGCTAACCATTTTAATTATTGATATTATATTATTAAATTAACATTTCAAATATTATTTTAATTTAATTTCAATTTAAGTTAACGTTACGTTATGTTAAGTTAAGTTGTAATGTAAATATTTTAATTTTTGTAATTATATTGATGCTAATCATTTTAATTATTGATATTATATTATTAAATTAAAATTTCAAATATTATTTTAATTTAATTTCAATTTAATTTCAAATATTATTGATATTTGATATTAATTTAATTTCATTTATTTTCGTTTTAGACGGAAAATTCGCCGCTAATTTCGAATTTTCACGACGGAAAATTCGTCACATTTGAAATTCGTCGCGACAATTCCGCCGATTCCGTCACTAGGTGACCTTCGCGACGGAAAATTCGGCCGATAAATTCCGGCCGCCTGATGCTTCATTCCGTCGCCGATGGTCAATTCCGCCGCCGCCGATGACAATTTTCGCCGCCGCTAATTAGCGACGGAAAATTGTCGCCGAAGGCAATCGCTTCTAGTAGTGCACTTCGGCGTGGTGGCGACTCGCTAGTAGCATCGAGCAACCATGTGGTGGTAGTCGTGGTATGGTCGTTGTTGTCGAGGAGTTGTGGCCGGTGATAGTTTCGATCGACGACGACGATATTGGTCCTCGAGCAAGCAAGATTAGTGGATGCGAGAAAGACGCAGGCCGCCGGGACCGCAATATTGATGAGTTTTTCATGAAGCTCATCAAACGAGATAGGAGTGTCCTGGCCTTCGACCACATCAAAAATGCGTCGGTAATCATCATCTAAACCCCCTAAGATGATCTCAATGAGATCCTCATGGTCTAGGGGTTTACCTAGAGCGACGAGCTCGTCAGCATGACCTTTGACATCATGTATGCGGTGACCGTCCGAGTACCCTCGAGGCCTCGAGGCTTGAGGTGGTCCTTGAAATGTTTGATATGACCACGAGTTGGGCGAGCATGGGTGTGAGCAAGGTTTTGTCATGCATCGCGGTAGTGGCGACTTGTTGGATCAAGGGAACCAAGGGAGTAGAGAGAAAGCCAACAAGGGCGCCAAACAAAAGTTTATCTTGCCGGATCCAAGGTTGGTAGAGTAGATTTGGCGTAGGAACATCCTTGGATGTTTGAGCATCCTTGGAGACGATGGTGGGATGCGGACATGGATGTGAGCTATCTACGAACTTGTAGAAGTCATAGCCAATGAGGGTTGCCTCAACTTGGAGTTTCCAAGCGATGTAGTGGTGGTGGTGAGTTTGACGATGTTGTGGTAGGAAATGTTAATGAGTAGGAAGGTTTGGCTTGGACTGGATCAACGAGGTTTTGGACTGTAAGGGTTTGGCTGCCGAGCCATAGAGCGGAAGTTTGGGCGGCAGTGGATGGGAGAAAGCAAAGCTTGATATAGAAATTGCTTATGTTTAAAATTATGTCTTGTAGATATGATATTGTGTGTTTTCAAAGTTCTTATTTGCGTTTTAATTTCTTCTAGTAATGTCTTTCGATTACCATAAACGAGGATTCCACACATGTTAAAGAGCTTTTAAATTTTACTAGGGTCATCATCTTTTATCAGTGGTTGGTAAAAAGCTCATGCATTATTCTCCATTTTCAATTCTCTATTCTTGAATGATTTCCTTGGGGTTGAGAATAAGGAGGGTGATTCAAAAATTGGGGTCGGAAGTTCAAGAATTAAGCTTTGCACTTTGTTTCTACTCTCTCTCTCTCTCTCTCTCTCTCTCTCTCTTATGACCTAATGACTTATGACCTATGATCTATAGCTGATGATTTAGAACTGATAGGCTGATAAGATGGTGTTGTTTGATTCAAGTGTTTCAAAGTGTTTATGAGATGTCTTAAGTTTGTGTTATTTGATTGGTAAACCTTACATGTGCTTTAAATGGCTTCTACGTATAGATGACTAAAGAGCATCTCCAATGGGAGAAAGCAAAAGGTTGGTAATTGTTGATTAACCTTTTGCTAAAGGTTGATACCATTTGGAGTCCTCCACCTAAGCAACCAAATTCTTCAATAGGTTGATAACTATCAACCAGTATTGAGAAATAATAAAATATTCAGTTGTGGTTTATAGTTAAAAGCTTTTATAAGTTTATGTATAGTGAAGAATATATTTATAGAAAAAAAGTTTATAAGCTGATGATGTGGCAGGAGGATAAACCTTTTGATAAGTTCATGATTTATCTTATAACTCAAATAAAACACTTAAAAAATAACTTATGAGAAGTCGTAAGTCATAATTAGTCATAAACACATCTCAAAAAGTCAAATCAAGCAGACGCATATATATACATATATGTGTGTGTGCGTGTGCTTGTATAATATGGGATAAGCTAAAGCACTCCCCTCGGCGGTATCGTCTATGTCATTAAGCCTACTTATACTCTATAACTATAACTAAAACAAAAACCACATTATCTTCGTACTGCGTTTTTTCCTTAAAAAAATTACTCCCTTCGTCCCTAAATTATAGTTTTCTTTTCCTTTTTCGTCCATCCCAAAATAATTGTCCAGTTTGAAACTTACATTTTTAGAACATCATTTTTACCACTTTACCATTACTTTTTCACCCTACTTTAATTATGAACCACATACACATGTATTTTAAAGGAAACTACACATTAAACCAATAATAATAATCAAATCAATTGGTTTTTTTTAATCCGTGCACCGGATCAACTATGACGATAATTTAAAGACGGAGAGAGTATAATGACAACATTCTTTCCAATAAATAAAAATGGTTTATCATAATTCTTTTGATGTTTTACCATTCTTTGTACATCTTGATGTACCTCTCTCATCGGTTTTCACTTCATCCCTTCTTCTTATCACCTCTACCATGGATTGCATTTAGGCCTGATAATTGTAACTTATTACCCATTAACCTACCCAACTCAACCCAAAATATTAATATTTTTGGGTTGAAGCGGATAACCCGTTTCGAACTAATAATATTAATGGTTCGGGTCAGGTTAAAGTGGGTTGTATCCGTTACGACCCATTTTGTCCCGTGCCTTTTTATGCTATAAATTGATGTTTTTGAAGAAAATTTTGGATTGAGACAGGTCGACCAGCTTTAACCCGTTATCCGTTTCAACCCGACTCATTTCGACCTAATTTATTTCAACCCGTTTGATATTTGGGCTCTAATGGGTTTCGACCTGTTTCAACCTATTACTCGTCAATCCAACTCAACCCAACCCACCTAATTGTCAGGCCTAATTATATTGTTTACCCTCTCTCTCCCCCCACACTTTTTTCTCTCCGTACTTATTTTGTTGCTATTTTTTGACAAAAAAAAACAAAAAAGGTTTCGAAATCTTTTTTATCATGATCATGCACATGAGTACTGCTAGTGGTCAACTATTCAACTAATCGGACAAGTAACTTTAATTAACAGTCTTGAACAATTATTATTTAACGGTCTTGAACAATTATTATTTCAAGCTAAGAAGTTACCAAATCGGTAATGTAAATTTCGTACATATTTCTGAATTTCTAAAAAAAAATAATTAAATAATGATGGTGTATGCTCTAATTGGTTTTAAACGTCTACAACAACAAGAATCATTAATTGTATAAGATTTTTTTGTGATTTATAATTTAAAAGTGAATTACTAATTATTATTGTTTTTCCTAATTATTTTAGGAATAAGTTTCATAAGTTGAGATTAAAAAGGATTTCCTAATAGGACTTGGAATTATAAAGACTATTATAAATACATTGCTTGACATCCTTAACATAAGAAGAGAACGGAAAAAATATCACCCAAAAAGGATTAATCTGTAAACTGGCCGACGGTGAGTAAATACATTGGTGTACGGTGGCCGGACTTTCTGATTAGGTGAGTTTTTAAATAAAGTGTTTGATTCATCTTCTTTAATGTATTAAAGTGTGGGGTTTTAAGATTTGTGTTTGATTCATCTGTAAACTACGAACCCAATAGTTAATTTGATCAACTCAACAGTTTGCCTATGAACATTCTCTCTCTCTCTCTCTCTCTCTCACTTTTGCAATGGTTTTGTAAGCAACATTTTCTTGAGTTCCTCAGCCTCGTCAATCTGCTCATCCGGATTATGAACATGGGACTTCGAAACCATAGTGTTTTCTTCTGTTCTAGAACATTATCCCAAACGCCAACATTTTTAATTTAGGAATCTTTATCAAACACAGAGAATCACTGATTTGGGTGATTTAATTTTTGTTTTCTTCTGTGCAGTAATACTATATCTGAAGGAGCAACGATGAACAATACAAGAAAACTGAAGGTGGAAGATGTGGTGGATAATATAAAGCTGGATCCAAAGAAGTCTAACCACACGGATTGGGATGTATTGGTAGCAGTTGCAGAGTATCTATGCCTTCGTTTTGAGGAAGAAAAATTGAATGAATTCAGTTCTAAGGCCACCAATGATGATGATGATGGTGGTGGTTATTACTTACAAAACTCAAACCGAGGAGTAAAGAGAAAGACGTCGATGAATGAATTAAGTTACCACTCTTCCTCGAAGAAAATAGTCACAACGTCCAAAGTTGAAGAATTTAATTTCTCCAAAAACCGTCCCTGTAGCAGTACTGGTGTGAATGATGATGACCCTCTTGCAGTTGTAAATGCTTTCGAGAATGATAATATTGGAATCGAAGAAGGCCAGAGAATCAGGAGGATTGTTTGAAACGAAAAAAGCTTCGGATGAAGCGGACTACCGACAACAGCTTCTTAAAGGTTGAGTACCCCGAGGGTATGTCAAGGGAAGAAGTAGTCAGGAGGGAGAGGCTTCTAAAAAAGCCTATTATGTATAATGATCAAGAAGAAAATGGGCCGAAGAAGACGAGAAGGTCTACAAGTAAAAAGGGTGGTAAGAAGAGCATGAAGGTGGAGGTTTCGTATCCTCCTCCGGACTTGCCAATGGAGTTCGTGAAAAGAATATTGGAGATGGGTGGTACGGACATAAGATTGGTGATTCAAAAGCCATTAAGTAATACAGATTGTTCCAAGAATGAGAACAGACTGTTTATTTCCATCCGAGCAGCAGCTGATTTCTTGGAGGAGAGTGAGAAGAAGTATCTTCAGAGTGGCATTGGCACCAAAACACCAAAACCTTTTATTAACGTTATACTACTACCACCGAACCTTGAAGAGACTGCTATTACCTTGAGGCAATGGAATCTGTATAAGGAAAGCGGGAAGGTGAGTGGACAGTATGTGCTGAATAAACCTTGGTATGACGTCGTTACGAGCAATGGACTTGCCAAAAATGTCATAATTCAAATATGGTCATTCCGTGTGGACGGAAAGTTGGGGCTTGCTATGGTTAAGCTCCCCGAACACGTCGATGGTGGCAAGAGTACAAGGACCGGAGGATGCCAAGGTACAAGTACAAGTAGTGGTGGAGCAACAAAAAAGTTTTCCTCCGGTTCAGCTCCTCCATTTTCTTTGGTTAATGTTTATTAGATAGGGTTCTATTGTTGTGTAAAGACCTAAACTCTTGTTTGTAGATCGCAAAGCAATTTTGTAGTAAAATTTTGTTTGTTCAATACTTGTTTATAAATGCTAGCAGTTAAGATCTATGGATTTTAGACATGCTCATTCGGTTCCGGAACCGGCAGTTCTTAGAGGAGGTTCTGGCGAACCGGATTCGAACCGTGAACCTTTACGGTTCAGTTATGAACCGTGAACCGTATTTACTGTTACACCGTTCTATGGTTACAAATTTTTTTTTTAATTTTGTTTAAATTTTTTTGGTTTTTTTATTTGTTTTAAAAACTATCTTAATTAAAACCATTTTTCACTCGGGATCATCGTCCGTCTGTTCGATCAATCAGTCCATTTGAATTCGGCCACTTTTTTTTTTTTTTTTACCTTTGGAATCGGTTCACGGTTTCGGTTCACAAAAAATTTGTTTTGACGAACCTTAACTGAACTGGTGAACCTCCGTTGAAGGTCCGATTCCACATCATTCGATTCTTTGACGGTTTAGTTAACGGTTCAAACCGTGTACCTTTTATGCATGTCTAATGGATGGTACAATGCCCAAGTGTATTCCATTCCAACATTTTTAATTATTCCCTCCGTCCCCAAAAAAAAAAAAAAATAGCCTCAAGTTGACGAGTCAAAACTTTTGAGCTTTTAATTTTATGTACACGTTTGTGTGTTCTTTAAATTGCTATATAATTATTTAACTATTTAGAAGAAATGCAACTATTGTTAAAAGTTCGAGTAAATTGCTATATAAATATTTTATTATTTTGAGTAGGTCTTTTATAATATCATTTTGTGAATTTTAATTCGTTAGATAGAGCCGCACTCACAATTCAATCCACTAATACAGATAATTGGATAAAAATGATTCATTTTACAAAAAAATTCCATAAGACTTTCCTATATAAGTTTTAAACAATTATTTTTAAGAAATGGAGACTATCATAGAAACTAGAAAGTTTGACTATTTGTTTTTTTTTTTTTTTTTGCCGTTTTTGCACGGAAGAAGTATATATGCAAAGTAAATGTGGGGTCCATTCAATCCACTTAGGCGGTAGCCGGTTAATGGTAGTTCTAAGGCATCTCCAATGTGAATTCTTCAAATTCTTAAATCTTTTTTTCTTTTTCTCTTTAAGTATTCATCTTACCATTTATACGATTAACATATTTGGTCGCCTCATTAACTTTACATTTCATTCTTATTTTTACACTTTTCAACAAATAAATTTATTTCACGTTAAATATTTAAATATTTAAATATACATAATTAATTTATAAATTAAGACAAAAATTAATTTAAAAATAATAAATTACATTATTATTTTTAAATTTTATAATTTATGATTTATTTAATAAATTATCTATAAAACACATATTATACATAACTCGTACAATAACATAAATAGAAAATTACATAAAAACGTTAAATACATAAAAAATTACAAACGGTCATATTTTTAAATTACACATATTTTTAAAAAATTACACATATTTTTTTAAAAAAAATTTAAAAATTACACATATTTTTTACACATATTTTTACACATATTTTAAAAAAAATTTACACATATTTTAAAAATTACACATATTTTTACTCATATTTTAAAAAATGTGTGTGCAGCTACAAAGTGTGTGTGCAGACACATATTTTAAATATTTCTTATAAATAATTAATTTATAAATTAAGACAAAAATTAATTTAAAAATAATAAATTACATTATTATTTTTAAATTTTATAATTTATAACTTAGTTAATAAATTATCTATTAATTTACTTTTTTAAAAAAAACGTTTAATGGAATATAAAAAAACGTTTAATAAAAAAACATTTAGTCAAAACCGTAAGTTTTTTTAAAATTTAAAAAACGTTTTTTTTTTAGTTAGTGGAGCAGGCGGGACCCACGGACTATTGGCTTGGGCGCTTACGTGTATTAGAGTGGGAGGTGCACGCCACTCTCCTCTAGGCGGCTGTGATTCTTCAACCAAAAACGAATTCTTAATTAAGAAACCATTTTTCTCTCTCTTCCTTGGAATCGGTGGGGAATTAATGAAGAATTCAACAATGGAACAATTGTTGGATTCTTAATGGAAGAATCCATTAAGAATCCAACATTGGAGGTGCTCTAACTAAATCAAAAAGGAATCTTAGCTTTCACCAATGAATCATCAAAAAATCAAATCAAATCAAATTAAATAAAAATCTAGTTTTAATTTGTATCAATTTAAGATACAAATTCAAACCAAATTATACTATCACTTTTGGACTTTTATCTCTTTTTTTGGCATTTTAACAATTTATAAAGGCAAAAACTTGGTATGACAGTTTTACGAATATTTTTTGTAAATGGATCATCTTTATTTAATTCATCGTGTGTTGATGGGTTAAATTATGAGAGAGTGAGGTTTTTTCTTACGAATTAAAATCTGTAAGACAGTTTTACAGAAGATCTACTCATTCAAAAAATGTTTTAATTTTTTAATTCTTTCATAAAATTAAATAGAGTACACATTTTTATATATAGATAGAAACTTGATTTGTTTCACTTGGACACCAAACCAATTTTCAAGATAAAGATGATGGAGTATTTAAAAATGTTGAAGTTTATGTTACTGTTATAAGAGTTTTTTAGTTTTGAATCAAATGAGTATCAAAGAGATTATTTTATTAGTAGTTGTTAATGAGTTGTATTTAATTTGATGTATAATTTACCATGCTCTTAGCATAGGCTTCCAAGCATAAAGCTTCGAACAAACCATGGATTATCATAGGCTTCCATGGATAAAATAATTTATTTTCTCAGTATTAATTAGTCTACCTCGTTTCCCCAACCAAACGGACCCCTAGTGTATAACACATATCAAAGAGTCCACTTTGTGAATGAAAAATTAAAATAGTGTCGAGAACAAAAAATTCTTCGGTAACTTTTCAATTCTTCCGAAGAAGTTTATTATAAAATTGTCTTACGGATCTTAGATTGTATGACGAAGTCTTAGTTTCTCACAACATAACCTACTAACACACGGTAGGTCGGATCAAGGTGATACATAAAACTAGATCTTTGTGCCCGCGCCTATGGTACGGTGTCAGTATATCTGATTTCGTCAATTGAAATGACAACATCTAAATAGAAGGTGTGATTTAAAAAAAATGTTACAATTGAGGGGTACATTATTTCAAGTGGTAGTTGAGGGGCGCTATTCGAACTCTACTCATAGTTGAGGGGGGTTATTTGTAAAAAGTTATATGTAACTGACCTATGAACATTTGATTTTGCGGCGGAATCAACCCTCATGGCCAGATAGTCTCAGTCTATCAATTGAGCTCTATTGTGAGATTATATTAATATAAGATTGATGTTTTGTGATGGGTAATGGTTTAGAAGATTAATCTCAGGGTGTGACTGCTCATAATATTAACTGTAGGGGTGACTTTGTAGCATGGTGAGAGAAAATAAAGAGTTAAAAGTGGATAATTACTCTCACACATGTGAATATGAGAGTGAATATCAACCATTATATTTTTAAAAATAATTTAATCTCAACCCTAAATAGCTTTACTCAATTGCACATGTGTGAGAATGAGCTCTATTGTAATATATACTAGTCTTTGTGCCGTGCCTATGGCACGGAAGAATGTCGATATTGGAGGGTGTCAATATTTAAATAAATCAATATATATTTTAATCATGTTTCAAAAAGAGTCTAAAATAACAAATTGAAAATGACACGGCGCTACTATGTGACGATGTCAGTATGGAAAGGTGCTGGTATTCAAATGAATCAATATAATAAACAATTTAAAATTAGTATATCTTGGTAAATAATTAAAACAATATGATCATCCACAGTGGAATAAAAATGTAAAGTTACTTTTGTATTTTTTTAAAAAGGAAACAGGGGCGGTACCCTGCTATATTTTATTAATAGAAATAATATTACAAACTTGAGGGGGACAACCAGTCTTGCCCTTATAGGAGGGAGGATGGAGGAACCTGACCTCGAAAAGGAAAAACTAACAACAAATAAAAACCAAGAAATTTAAATTAGTGTTCATACATATTATTACTTATTCCATTTATAAAAAATTAAAATAAAAAAAGTTTTTCTCTTAGAGTGGTTTTATTATTGAAGTAATTTTACCTTTTAAATTATGTTACATTTAGGAATTTTGATAAGATTGAATGAATGAGTAGCTTCGTGTACAGGTGGGCATCCATAAGATATTTAATGAGCAATTGACGGTGAATCGAAAGTCGGAAGAATTGAATTAGTCCAACCCATGAACATTTCACAACTAAGTTGTTGAGAAATGAAATCATCCTACATACTCCACTAACCACAAACCCCTTATCACTCCTAATAAACTCTATATCCAATACTTAAATCCCAACTTTTACCACCAATATCCACATAATTAGTAAAAATTGCTATCAAAACACTGTCATTCCCAAAAGTGTATAAGAAACGATGATGAAAATTTTACTCATTTCTTAAACGTTAAACCTAAACCAAATGAAGCATAACCTTGACCTTCCATGGATTACTACAAATTATGTGAAAAATTATGAAAAAAAATTAAAGATCATATACTTAAAACTTTTATTTGATAGACATATTATCATATACTTAAAGACTCACTGATAAAAAGAATGCAATATTTAGTAAAACTCACCTAATATTTTGGATGAGAATTAACTAATTTTAAGGATGGGATGTTGGATTGAGTGTTTACTGGCTCACTATCTTACAGATTGTAAAGAATATTGTTGAGAGAATTGTAAAGAATATTGTGAGAGAATGAAACTTCGATTTACAGTCTTCTTCGTAAAAGAATACCCAAGCACCCTGGTGCAACAATGATACAAAAAAATCACCTTACTCCGGCTGTGATGAAACTCAAATACTCATCATGCATCTCTAAACAAAAAACCAAGCTACATAATCTTTCCTCATCTAGAAAAAAATGTTATTTTACTCAAATAATAATAACAATAATATTGATATCAATAACTTTGATACACAATTTTACAGTAGAATTAAATCATCAATTGGTCATGCCAAGAAAAAATCACCGGCCAATTTTCGGGATTGTTCCATTTTTACAATAAAAATATACTACACTATGACAAAAGAAATACATATCCTAATTGTTGAATTACAGTACTATATCATAAGAAAATTACCAACTCTTGGGTCATTCGGAGTAGGCAAAGAGTAAAACTTTCCAAACTTGCCACCTCCACGCTTGGGAAGACTGGTCGAATTCCTTGAAAGGATTCTTAGCATGAGGAACCAATATTCAATCGGTTTAGCTTTATCAAAATTTCATTAGACAACGAGTCATACCGAGACCGAGTAAATCAAAAGCTGGAACACAAAGATTATCAAGCGACAAAAAAACTTGTCTTCTTGACTACCATGACGAATTGTAGAACATTCCAATAAGGAAACATTGAATATCAAGCTCTACTCATCTGAATATCCTCACTAAAACATAATGGTCAGATTTTCAATTTAGAATAACAAAACATTTCTTTATTTTTTTCAAAAGGTCAAGTTCATCAATTCCTAAGTAGTGAGGCACACTATGACAAAAGAAATACATATCCGAATTTGTGAATTACATAGTACTATATCATAAGAAAATTACCAACTCTTGGGTCATTCGAGCAAAGTAAAACTTTCCAAACTTCATGAACGTGTGTTTCCATCATATGGTTCACCATAATGGGTCAACGATTTAACATCAAGAATCACAGGACCTTATTATTACATTAAAAAGAATGAATAAACAAAAATTAATCAGTTGGATCTAAGCCACTCATAACTTATTAGTGCATAGAAATTACCAAGTTCATCATCGAATGCGAGGCAGTGTGCTTTCAGTGCCATTGCCGACAAACTATGGCCCTAATGGATCCCTCAGGATCAGCTAGAAATATTAAATATGAGGGCAAAGTTCGAAGTAAATGTGGCCAATACGAATAACAAAAAGAAAGAACAAAACGCTTATGATCGGATGAGAGAATGGAAGAAAGAACAAAAGAAACAGATGAGAGAAGGGAGAAGCTTCAACGTCACCACCTGGAGCGAGCTGTGAGGAAGGAGGAGATGAAGCCGGATTCGAAAGAGGGCCGACAATGGTCCCACGGGTGAAGAAGAAGGGATTCGCAATTGGGAGTCTTGAGGGAGAAGCTTTTCAACCGTCACCGCCTTCGCAGTCGCTTTCAATAAGAGCGCGTTAGAGAAGGGAAACCACCAATTGTGATGACAGTAAGTTCCACAACATATGGAAAGCTCTATTGGGGTACAAAATGCAAGTCAAAAGCTAATCATGCTCATGTACTAATGTACATACCAAAACAATCATCTTTTTTTTTTTCTTAATTTTTTTGAAATCACATATTGCAATATATATTGTACAGGAAGCAGCCCTTCATTTGTCAATTATAATTATAACATCCAAGTGAGATGATTTAGTTGCATTACTGATTCATTACTGATATGTGGTCTTGGACAAAGCTTTGTTATTCTATGGCAACCGTCTGCATTTGTTGATATAGCTCTCACATCTTAAGTGTGAACTTTGGTATCTTATCTAATCTTATCTTCTCATTATTATGCCTCAGTAGGTATAGAATTTTCTCGTCATGCCTAGGATGAAAGGTGAGACGCACATCCGAAAAGAACTTGAAAGGTTTGTTGTGATGTCAAGTGCTTAGGCTGAGTGTAAGAACGAGTGGTTTTAAGTATGAGAGTGGTCGGTGAGTTAAGTATGAGAGTGGTCTCTTATTCGGTGGAACATGATCTCTTATTCGTGGGAACATGTTTATCACTTTTGGCCTAAATACAAAATTACTTAGTGTCAAACATTCATAAAAATAATTTTGCTCAAAAAGTGATTATAACTTATAAGCCTCCAAAATTCAAACACCAAACTCACTCTTAATTACAGTGAATTGCTTGCTCAGTTTTTATCCCCATCCAAAATCCCTTCCCAAACAGCGCCCAATCTCCCTTTCCCGATTCTCGTTTACTCGTCAAAATGGTGGGCACACCACACCACATGGCATGGCCGGTGGAGAAGCTCGTCCCATTTTATTTTACCACTAAAACGCCCGATTTCGCCTACAACCCAATCGGTGATCCAAGCGTTAGACCTAATCTATCCCAAAAGTCAATATGATATATAACTTTTGACTAATCGAGAAGTCAGTTGTTTGATCGAAAGAGAAGATAACAGCTGTTAGGGATTACGTGAATTGAATTTGAGGAGTGCGAGAAGGTGATTAGAGCAGCGGCGGGGGCGAAGGAAACCCAACGACGGGAGTCAAACCCAAAAGACGGGGAGAGCTCTCTGACTGTTGGGATAATGCAATCATTCAAAATCCCAAAATGATAGAGAGAAGAAAGGATGGAGAAGGGGATCGCACTGAAGGGGATGGGAGAGGAGAATGCAATTAGAGGAAAAGGGGATCGCACTGCCTGATGGACTAAATTGTCGCTTGTCGCACCTAAGGGAAGCATCGCGATAAAACAACATCTTCCTGAAAATAGTTTGTTGATAGTCTCGTCCTCATCGAGAAATTTGAGGACATCGATTCTCGCCTTGGTACTGCGCCGGTAAGGAAGACGAATCCGCCGTGGAAGAAGACGATGACTGGGTTATAAGCCTCCAAAATTCAAACACCAAACTCACTCTTAATTACGGTGAATTGCTTGCTCAGTTTTTATCCCCATCCAAAATCCCTTCCCAAACAGGCGCCCAATGTAAGATCCCGATTCCCGGTTAGCTTGAATTGCGTGCAATGCTCGCATCTCTTCTTCGGTTGATCGCTTGTTTGGTTGTGAGAGAGTCTAAATGTGTATGAGAGACCACATTAAGACTAAAACACTTTTAGGAGATGTCATTTAGTGGTTGACTTGTTAAAGTCAAAAGTCGTAACCCGACGATAGTCGAAATGCGACGCGATTGAGAGTTTATGCGGGTTTTGTGTTTCTGACCTCGATTTGGTCCCAGATCTTTACATGATGATTAAATAACATGTTTAGATGTGTTAGACTTCTAATTGGATGTATTCCATAAGTCTCGTGAAGTTTTGACGCCTCGAGAATAGCAATTCTCCTTATCGCAGAAGTTTGAGATGGAGCCGGCGAACGCCTCGTTTTCGGGAGCCTATTTCCCCTATCTTGAGCATCATCTGAGGCATTTAGGCCTATTTTGTAGCCCTAATAAGTGTTTACAATCATGGGTTATTACCCGTCGGTTTGTGGTTTCATTCGACGCTTAGATAGCAAGTAGTTACGCTCTTGCGGGTTTTGCCGTTGTTTCGGTGTTATTTATGAGAGTCTAGACCCACTTTAAAATTGGTTTGAGACTTGGATGGACTAGTTTAATGTTTGAGGACTTTAAGGGTTCAATTGTGAGCCATTTCGAAGCATTTAGACTCGAGAACGCACGCGGGAGAGGCCGGGATCGAGCAAGGAAGGAGCAAAAACCCTAATTGCTGAAATAGGGGTGATGCGGTCGCATCACCCATGCACCAAGCGACCGCAAGGTCCAATTTCCAGAAAGTCGGGATTTTGCATATTTTTCTGATTTGTCCGAATGTTTGACCAATTAACCCAATTTTAAACCACACTTTGACCCAATTACTTAACCTAAACTCAATCCTAACATCTATTAGGAGATTTAGGAGTTGATTAGTGGGGTAATTAGTAAGTTAATCCCCCATATAAAGCCCCCCCAATCTGCCGCATTCTTCATTATTTCGGCCAGCAGAAAGCTTCTTCCCCCTTCTCTCTTCTTGCAAACTTCTGGGAGCACTCAAGGGGCTTGAGAGAGAGAGCTTGAAGAGGAGATTCGTGGGTCTTGAAGGGCTGAGCTTGGAGGCCATTCATGGAGTCTTCTTCTTCCCCATTTCATCTTCAAGGTTGAAGAACAAGTTGAGGAGAAACATCATCATCTAGGGCACGAATTTGCTGCATTGTTAGGGCTAAGTTTTGGTAAGTTTCTACCTTTCTTCCCCTTCTTTTTAGGCTCCATTGACCCTAGGGAATCAACCATGTGTGCTATGTGGGTCAATGGAAGCCATTGTTAGGGTTTCTAGAAATGTATGAACCCTAGGATTTCAAGTTTATGTTAGAGCTTGATTGGCCTATGTGAGACCATGCCTATGTGAAATTCATGTTCTAAATTGCCTATTGAACTTGATTATGTTGATTTTTCATGAAGATTGATGTTGGTTTGGTTGAGATTCTTGGAGGGTGTCTTGCCCTAATTTTGTTTTAGCTTGCAAATTGATGATGTAAGCTTGATTAATGTGTTTTATATGCTTAATAGAGTATATTAAACTTTGCTATATGAATTGATTATGGGTATTGAGCTTGGATGACAAAGATGCTTGAAGGGGATTTTCCCCAAATTGTATTTGGCTTGTTAAAGATGATGGTAAGCCTAATTAGCATGTTATACATGTTTAGTGGAGTTTATTGAACTTAGTTGTGTTGATTAGCCATGAGTATTGAAATTGGTTTGGTTGAGATGCTTGGAGGGTGATTTGCCCTAATTTGGTTTTAGCTTGCAATCTAATGATGTTAGCTTGATTAATATGTTTTACAAGCTTAATAGAACATATTGAACCATGTGGTGAATTTTAAATCATGAATTGAACGTTATGATTGGTATGATGACTTGGATGATATTATGCACAAGATGGCTAAATTATTCTAAGTTGCATTGTTAATTAGTTTGTTGGGTTTATATGAGTATATTGAACATTGGGATTGTGGTTTTGGGCGATAGTTATGAACATAGGGGGTTGATGAAGCCTAAGCTTCTAATCCTTGAATTTTCGGAAAACTTAGATTGAACTCAACGGAGTTAACCTTTGGGTTAGTATGAAACCTAGGAACTATAATTTTAAGTCCTACGGAATTTTGGGTAGAATTCATGGAGGTTGAGCCTCCAAGAAGTTTTGAAGTGTGTGAAGCACACTTGATTATGAGAACTTATATGATTCTCGGTTGTGTTGTTTATGCTAGTTATGGACGAATTGCATGACTAGTTTGATAGTAGAGTGTTTACCTACTTGTTTTGAGCATATGAGTATATATTACTTGTGCTTGGGTTTTGAGTCCAGCTGGAGTCGGTTTGGTTGAGTTTTGGTGGGACGATACATCGTCTTCACGAATTGTGAGATTCGTGATCGCGATGGATCGCCGTGCCGGGTTTGCACACACCCCTCCATCGATGGCCACGGTGGGGAAGTAGTTTATCTTAGTTGTAGTAATACACATGACTTTGATAACTATGGAACTCGGCGGAGGCGTCTCGGGGGCGTCGATATCTACGAGAGGGATATCGAGGGCACATAAAGGTTTTGCACGTGTTTTTGCAGGAGCGACACGCGCGGAGGAATTTGGGTAATGGTATCATATCCCTTATACATGAATTGTTTCACAAGTGCTTAAGTGAATAACGTGCTTGGTGAATTAGATATGATATACTGTTTGTTTTGGTTTCTTACATGTTATACTTAATAGATAACATATTGATTAATGTTGTTAAGCATGTATGCTATCACATGAGTATTATTGGAAGGTGGTTTTATGCCAAAGGTATAGATCATTATTGTTAAGTTTGTATGCCTTGACATGAATATTATGGGAAGGCTATGTTATATCAATAACAAGAATTATGATCGTTAAGCATATAATTGTCTTGACATGGGTTTTAATGAAATGTTATACTACAATGATAACATGTTTTATTTATGTTGAGCATGGATGCCATAACATGATTTTTATATAAGGTTATTTCATGACGATAGCATGATAAATTTTATGATTGAGCATTATGCCATGATAGGAAGTTATGGTTAGTAACTTACTAAGTCATTGTGACTTACTTTTGTTTGTTGGTTGTTTTCCCTAGATCCGAGCCGAGCTAGCGGATCCAAGTAAATCTAAGTCGTTGGCAAGGAATTCTTTTGGAAAGGTTGCTACTTAGTTGTTGGTTTTGTTTTGGTGAGGTCGTGGGAAGATGAAGTTACATAAACTTCATGTTTGGGGTAGCAAACCTTTATGTATTTGTAATGTTGTAATATTGTGGTTAGCCTATTCTTTTGGTAGCCAACCGGTGGTGGTTGTGCTTGTTATATGTTAGTAGTTAAACTTTCATATATTTTCTGGTTGATAGTACATATAACTGTTAGTACTTATTTTGTTGGTAGCCGACTGGTTTTAGTCGTGCATGGTTAATTGGTGTTATGGTTAGCATGTTAAATTGCTAGTTAAATATTATGTTTGTACTCCGGCATGTTTTTAGCCGTTGAGTTGTTAGAATAGAGTCTTAGACTTAGTGTAATGTTGGGTTCCTAGTAGTTTCGCCGATGACTTGGTTTATTTTATGCTTATTATTGAATTGCATAACAGGGAGTTTGTTCTACGTGCCCAATGTTGCGGCACGCGAGTCGAATTTTTGGACCGAGAGATTAATCATCTCTTTGGTTGTTTTAGTTTGAGCTTGTTAGCTCGGGCGCCACCTTGCTTTTATTTCATTTGCTTCCGCATGTGCTTTGAGTTGTCGGTGTATCGCCGTTATGGCCCTACCCATTAATTGCTACTTGTTTGTTGTTATTTGCTTTTCTGGCGGCACGACCTTGGGATTTCGTATTGAAATCCGGGTCGGGTCGTCACAGTTGGTATCAGAGCTATGATTATAAATTTAGCTTTCAGCCGGGATAGGTTCCTTGGCTCTGGGGGTTGGTTTGTGTGATTTGTTATATCTTAACGTCGAGAGTTATAGCATGTTAAGATGTTTGAACTAGAATGGATGTTAGCACTAGTAGAGGTGCCAATGTTGATAAATATAAGATGGTACTAGTAATGTCAATGATTGAGAATCCACCGGAGAATTGGTGGCAAATATGATGATATTGTGAATTAATATTTAAGTGAAGATCACAGAGTTAATGCATTGGAGTAGCACACTTAGTACCGGATGAGACTAGGAAGACTCCATAAATTGTGAAAGAGTTAAGGATTAAGGATGGGGTATTACAGGCAGTTTATCCTGATACAGCTTGCGGATTTTCGAGAGGCTGTGGACTGTATTTATGAGAAAAAGTTAAATATTAAGGAACGCACCTGAGAGAGGACCTCAGGGAATATTAAGGTTGATGATGTGGTTAGAGGACAGTTAGTACCTCCTGAAACTGTATAGGCAAATCCGTAGATTAATAAGCGGAGTGATGCTTTTACCTAAAATCATAGATGAAAAAGTGATAATTTGTTATATAAATTTCGTTTGAGAAATGGGACACCGAGTGTAGGTGTTGAAACAATATAGACAAGTGTTTAGTTGATGGTGGTGATCACATTAGAATGGATTGCCTTAAATTGAGGATTAATGACTCTAAGAGCGCTAATAAGCAGTCTAGTGACCCTTAGTGAAATGGTTATAGACGAGCTAGGGTTTGAGGTTGTATGCGTGCGTGGCGGTTGGCCATTGCGGAGTTTTGAGACCTACCTTGGATAGGAGGTAATTCAAGATACCTGGATATTATGGTTGCTATTATCGCTGTTATGAGTGCACGTTGTATCGGTATCTCATACGCATTGATACATACATTGCATTGTGTGTTGAGGATTAATTATTTTTGTTTCCTCGATTTATGGTTATTATTGAGGAGGATGTCCCGGTATGGGATTGGTTTACGGTTTTGGTTGAAATTTTGACTCGTCGGTAGACAGTCGATTGCAGTAAGGTAATACGGTTATGTAAGCCTATATGGATGGCGATGTTATACATATGTGAATATTGAATATGTGATAATGCTACTAGTGGTAAATACTAGTGGTGCGTTAAATTTGTATGCCCTATAGAGATATGTGTACAGTAAAATAATTGTACTTTGTTGTGTGATTTTATGCGAGTAGGACGCGCTTGAATTGCACGATCGATACTTAGTGGTTTTGAGATGGATTACGGTTATTACGAGTAAGTATATCGTTAAATCGCGACTAATAGAGTGTCGTTACCACGCGAGGGTATTTCGTGTGTGTTTTGTCGAAGACAAGATTTTGGTTAAGGTAATGATAAACTTTACGGAGTTTTGATGGTTGTGTGTACTAGAGTAAATATTAACTCTTTTCCTTGAGTTTACTATGAAAATATTATTAGGCGAGTATACTCGATATACGGACCTTGGTAATTGTTAGAACTTCCATTGCTTAGTGAATTACCACGATGGAAATTTATGAGTATGTTTTGTTGGTTTTGTGTTATGATTATGCACGATTGAATTGGCAATCACTTGTGTTGTAATGGTTGTTTGGTTAACCAATATGCATGGTTATGAGTTACACGAAATATATGGATTATATGAGTTGCATAAATTGCATGAATTACATAAAGTATGCGTTAAAGTATGAGGATACTTGGTAATTGCATATCCCGTTTACATGATATATGTGTATACATGTAGCATTGCTAAATATGGGAATCTTAGCATTCGCTTGAGGATTAATTTATGGGTGAAATGTAAATGTTGTATGTAGAATATAAACATGACTAGTATTAACACATGTATTGTATTTGTGATGGGAATTAACATATGGCTTTTATGTGAGTATGCATGGTAAATGCATTTTGTTAAAAAGAAAAGACATGGTTTATAAGAGTAATAAATATGTCTAACGGAAATAGTTGTATTTGAGTATGAACATGCTTATATGCATTAGTAAGCAATGTAATTTGTTTAAAGTATAGCATGATAAAATCTTGATTCTCATGCCTTACGGATATGCCATGATTACACTATTGCATGATTATGTGAGACTGTAGTAAAGGATGCTTAAGATTTTTCTCATAACCCTTCGCATCCTTGCGACGAAAGCTTTTGAAATCCAATTTAGCCGGTACCCTAAATTGGTGATCAAAAGAGGTTCGTTGGTGGACTAGGATTGGTAGTAAGCAGGTTAGAAATTGACTAAACCTCTTACCAGAAGAAAAGGAAAATAAATGGAATAAATTTCCACATGATGCTCTTATGTGCATTGTCTATGATTTGGAAGTTGCGAGCATGATCCTGAATGTTAACTTATTTGTTTTAGAAGTGTGTTGTGGAACACTCTTCCTTAAATTGTGAATTGCTCTATCGGCCATTTTTACCTCTCATGATTTAGAATTCTTGTATTTATATTTCATGTTGTAGCTCCGAAGCAAATAGTTTCGGGAGACTTATGTTTATAAAGTCCTTGGATACGCTCCGATGATATATTTGGAATTCACGTGCTTAATTAATTAGTCATGGAATTTTCGAGTGCTATGCGACTCAAGTATGAGTCAAGATATTTTCAACCTGAATGCTTGGTATTATGGTTATTAAAAACTTTCGAACTTGTGAATGTGGGATTTTTGGTAGTATGGTTTTACCTCCTTGGTTGATTTGTAAGATAGTAGACTCGGAGACTGAGTCTAGGTTTGTGGTTCGAGTGGGGATAAGGAGTACGAGTTCACGATGAACCAAGATGGATTTTCGACTTTCAAGAGTAAAGTTTGTGTTCCTTCAGTTGATGATGTGCCCCGGGACAAATAGTTTCGGTAACTGAATGTTTATGGTATGCTTAAACTTGTTATCTTTTAAACTTTGGGGTTTGTGTACAAGATTGGTTAGTACTGCTCATATGTGTTTTCGCGACTCGAATATGAGTCATAATATTTCCAATCTAAAGAGTTTTATGTGGTTGTGCCTATTAAGAGGTTTTGAAACCCGAGTTTGGGATCACGGTAGTTTGATCCTCATATACCTGGTTTGGTTATTGTGATGGTAGACTCGGAGACTGAGTCTAGGTTTATGGTTTTGAGCATCGAGTGTTTACTCAGGATTGTGAGACACCGTAGTGGTGTCTGGGTATTCCATGTTGAGGTGATGACCTAGCATTGGTTTGAGATACAGTCTAGAATTCGGGACGAATTCTTTTAAGGGGGAGAGGATGTAAGATCCCGATTCCCGGTTAGCTTGAATTGCGTGCAATGCTCGCATCTCTTCTTCGGTTGATCGCTTGTTTGGTTGTGAGAGAGTCTAAATGTGTATGAGAGACCACATTAAGACTAAAACACTTTTAGGAGATGTCATTTAGTGGTTGACTTGTTAAAGTCAAAAGTCGTAACCCGACGATAGTCGAAATGCGACGCGATTGAGAGTTTATGCGGGTTTTGTGTTTCTGACCTCGATTTGGTCCCAGATCTTTACATGATGATTAAATAACATGTTTAGATGTGTTAGACTTCTAATTGGATGTATTCCATAAGTCTCGTGAAGTTTTGACGCCTCGAGAATAGCAATTCTCCTTATCGCGTAGTTTGAGATGGAGCCGGGCGAACGTCTCGTCTTTCGGGAGCCTATTTCCCCTATCTGTTGAGCATCATCTGAGAGGCATTCAGGCCTATTTTGTAGCCCTAATAAGTGTTTACAATCATGGGTTATTACCCGTCGGTTTGTGGTTTCATTCGACGCTTAGATAGCAAGTAGTTACGTCTTGCGTCGGTTTTGCCCCGGGTTGTTTCGGGTGTTGTTTATGAGAGTCTAGACCCACTTTAAAATTGGTTTGAGACTTGGATGGACTAGTTTAATGTTTGAGGACTTTAAGGGTTCAATTGTGAGCCATTTCGAAGCATTTAGACTCGAGAACGCACGCGGGAGAGGCCGGGATCGAGCAAGGAAGGAGCAAAAACCCTAATTGCTGAAATAGGGGTGATGCGGTCGCATCACCCATGCACCAAGCGACCGCAAGGTCCAATTTCCAGAAAGTCGGGATTTTGCATATTTTTCTGATTTGTCCGAATGTTTGACCAATTAACCCAATTTTAAACCACACTTTGACCCAATTACTTAACCTAAACTAATCCTAACATCTATTAGGAGATTTAGGAGTTGATTAGTGGGGTAATTAGTAAGTTAATCCCCCATATAAAGCCCCCCCAATCTGCCGCATTCTTCATTATTTCGGCCAGCAGAAAGCTTCTTCCCCCTTCTCTCTTCTTGCAAACTTCTGGGAGCACTCAAGGGGATTGAGAGAGAGAGCTTGAAGAGGAGATTCGTGGGTCTTGAAGGGCTGAGCTTGGAGGCCATTCATGGAGTCTTCTTCTTCCCCATTTCATCTTCAAGGTTGAAGAACAAGTTGAGGAGAAACATCATCATCTAGGGCACGAATTTGCTGCATTGTTAGGGCTAAGTTTTGGTAAGTTTCTACCTTTCTTCCCCTTCTTTTTAGGCTCCATTGACCCTAGGGAATCAACCATGTGTGCTATGTGGGTCAATGGAAGCCATTGTTAGGGTTTCTAGAAATGTATGAACCCTAGGATTTCAAGTTTATGTTAGAGCTTGATTGGCCTATGTGAGACCATGCCTATGTGAAATTCATGTTCTAAATTGCCTATTGAACTTGATTATGTTGATTTTTCATGAAGATTGATGTTGGTTTGGTTGAGATTCTTGGAGGGTGTCTTGCCCTAATTTTGTTTTAGCTTGCAAATTGATGATGTAAGCTTGATTAATGTGTTTTATATGCTTAATAGAGTATATTAAACTTTGCTATATGAATTGATTATGGGTATTGAGCTTGGATGACAAAGATGCTTGGAAGGGGATTTTCCCCAAATTGTATTTGGCTTGTTAAAGATGATGGTAAGCCTAATTAGCATGTTATACATGTTTAGTGGAGTTTATTGAACTTAGTTGTGTTGATTAGCCATGAGTATTGAAATTGGTTTGGTTGAGATGCTTGGAGGGTGATTTGCCCTAATTTGGTTTTAGCTTGCAATCTAATGATGTTAGCTTGATTAATATGTTTTACAAGCTTAATAGAACATATTGAACCATGTGGTGAATTTTAAATCATGAATTGAACGTTATGATTGGTATGATGACTTGGATGATATTATGCACAAGATGGCTAAATTATTCTAAGTTGCATTGTTAATTAGTTTGTTGGGTTTATATGAGTATATTGAACATTGGGATTGTGGTTTTGGGCGATAGTTATGAACATAGGGGGTTGATGAAGCCTAAGCTTCTAATCCTTGAATTTTCGGAAAACTTAGATTGAACTCAACGGAGTTAACCTTTGGGTTAGTATGAATCCTAGGAACTATAATTTTAAGTCCTACGGAATTTTGGGTAGAATTCATGGAGGTTGAGCCTCCAAGAAGTTTTGAAGTGTGTGAAGCACACTTGATTATGAGAACTTATATGATTCTCGGTTGTGTTGTTTATGCTAGTTGTGGACGAATTGCATGACTAGTTTGATAGTAGAGTGTTTACCTACTTGTTTTGAGCATATGAGTATATATTACTTGTGCTTGGGTTTTGAGTCCAAATTTGAGTCGGTTTGGTTGAGTTTTGGTGGGACGATACATCGCTTCACGAATTGTGAGATTCGTGATCGCGATGGATCGCCGTGTCGGTTTGCACACACCCTCCATCGATGGCCACGGTGGGGAAGTAGTTTATCTTAGTTGTAGTAATACACATGACTTTGATAACTATGGAACTCGGCGGAGACGTCTCGGGACGCGATATCTACGAGAGGGATATCGAGGGCACATAAAGGTTTTGCACGTGTTAGCGACAGCGGAGGAATTTGGGTAATGGTATCATATCCCTTATACATGAATTGTTTCACAAGTGCTTAAGTGAATAACGTGCTTGGTGAATTAGATATGATATACTGTTTGTTTTGGTTTCTTACATGTTATACTTAATAGATAACATATTGATTGATGTTGTTAAGCATGTATGCTATCACATGAGTATTATTGGAAGGTGGTTTTATGCCAAAGGTATTAATCATTATTGTTAAGTTTGTACGCCTTGACATGAATAGTATGGGAAGGCAATGTTATAACGATAACATGAGTTACCGTTGTTATGTTATTATGCTTTATCATGAATATTATTCGGATATGGCATTATGTTAAAAGCAGGAATTATTGTTGTTAAGTTTATATGCCTTCACATGTAACCCATCGGAAGGCTATGTTATATCAATAACAAGAATTATGATCGTTAAGCGTATGGATGCCATAACATGATTTTTATATAAAGTTATTTCATGACGATAGCATGATGTGATTTATGATTGAGTATTATGCCATGATAGGAAGTTACGGTTAGTAACTTACTAAGTCATTGTGACTTACTTTTATTTGTTGGTTGTGTTTCCCTAGATCCGAGTCGCTCGAGCGGATCCAAGTAAATCCAGAAGGTTACGTTGGCAAGGAATTCTTTTGGAAAGGTTGCTACTTAGTTGTTGGTTTTGTTTTTGGTGAGGTCGTTGGGAAGATGAAGTTATGTAAACTTCATGATTGGGTAGCAAACCTTGATGTATTGTAATGTTGTAATATTGTGGTTAGCCTATTCTTTTGGTAGCCAACCGGTGGTGGTTGTGCTTGTTATATGTTAGTAGTTAAACTTTCATATATTTTCTGGTTGATAGTACATATAACTGTTAGTACTTATTTTGTTGGTAGCCGATTGGTTTTAGTCGTGCATGGTTAATTGGTGTTATGGTTAGCATGTTAAATTGCTAGTTAAATATTATGTTTGTACTCCGGCATGTTTTTAGCCGTTGAGTTGTTAGAATAGAGTCTTAGACTTAGTGTAATGTTGGGTTCCGGCCGTAGTTTCGCCGATGACTTGGTTTATTTTATGCTTATTATTGAATTGCATAACAGGGAGTTTGTTCTACGTGCCCAATGTTGCGGCACGCGAGTCGAATTTTTGGACCGAGAGATTAATCATCTCTTTGGTTGTTTTAGTTTGAGCTTGTTAGCTCGGGCGCCACTGTTTTATTTCATTTGCTTCCGCATGTGCTTTGAGTTGTCGGTGTATCGCCGTTATGGCCCTACCCATTAATTGCTACTTGTTTGTTGTTATTTGCTTTTCTGGCGGCACGACCTTGGGATTTCGTATTGAAATCCGGGTCGGGTCGTCACAGAACACCTACTTGATGCATCTTCATTGCAGTATCTTAAACTCTCATTTCATAATTGTTATCTCCTGCTCATTCATTTCCTTAGCGTAGGAGACTATTAAAAAGGATGCTTAAAACCTTTTTATCATGAACCTTCGCATCCTTGCAACGAAAGCTTTTGAATATCCAATTTAGCCGGTACCCTAAATTGGTGATCAAAAGTGATCGTTGTTGGACTAGGATTGGTATGAATTGTGGTAGAAATCGACTATACCCATTACCAAAAGGAATGGACCTAAGTGAAAAGAATTTTCAAAACATTTCATTGTTGTGCTCTTATGTGTTTTACCCGCGATAGGGAAATCGCGAGTATTATTTGCGTGGCTTGAAATGTCAGCATGATTGCCTCTGATTTGGTTGAAAATTGCTCTATAGGCAATTATTACTTCTTGTGACTTAAGGTCTGTGATGCACGAATTTTATGATGTGCCCCGGAACAAATAGTTTCCGTAGTTGAAGGTTATGATGTGCTTGAACTTGTTTCATGTTAAACGTTGAGGTTTGTGTACGAGATTGGTTAGTACTGTTCATGTGTGTTTTCGCGACTCAAATATGAGTCATATTATTTTCAATCTAAAAGAGTTTAATGTTGTTGTGCCTATTAAGAGGTATTGAAACCTGAATTTGGGATCACGGTAGTTTGATCCTCATATATATTGGGTTTGGTTATTGTGATGATAGACTCGGAGACTGAGTCTAGGTTTATGGTTTTTGAGCATCGAGTGTTCACTCGAGATTGTGAGACACCGTAGTGGTGTCTGGGTATTTCATGTTGGGATTATGACCTAGCATTGGTTTGAGATACGGTTTAGAATTCGTTGGGACGAATTATGACTTTTAAGGGGAGAGGATGTAAGATCCCGATTCCCTTAAGGTTTGAGAGGATGTAAGATCTTGAATTGCGGTTAGCTTGAATTGCGTGCAAAGCTCGCATTTCCTCTTTCGTTGATTGCTCGTTTGGTTTGTGAGAGAGTCTAAATGTGTATGAGAGATCACAATAAGACTAAAACACTCCTAAGAAATGTCATATAGTGGTTGACTTGTTAAAGTCAAAAGTCGTAACCCGACG
Organism: Codonopsis lanceolata; assembly: GCA_013146195.2. Classification (NCBI taxonomy): domain Eukaryota; kingdom Viridiplantae; phylum Streptophyta; class Magnoliopsida; order Asterales; family Campanulaceae; genus Codonopsis; species Codonopsis lanceolata. The sequence continues at coordinate 37,371,608 of CM028377.1, read as the reverse complement.
ATAGTCGAAATGCGACGCGATTGAGAGTTTATTCGGGTTTTGTGTTCTGGACCTCGATTTGGTCCCAGATCTTTACATGATGATTAAATAACATGTTTAGATGTGTTAGACTTCTAATTGGATGTATTCCATAAGTCTCGTGAAGTTTTGACGCCTCGAGAATAGCAATTCTCCTTATCGCGTAGTTTGAGATTGAGCCGGGCGAACGTCTCGTCTTTTGGGAGCTTATTTCTCCTATCTGTTGTTTATCATTTGAGAGGCATTCAGGCCTATTTTGTAGCCCTAATAAGTGTTTACGATCATGGGTTATTACCCGTCGGTTTGCGGTCTCATTCGACGTTTAGATAGCAAGTTGTTACGTCTTGCGCCGGTTTTGCCCCGGGATGTTTCGGGTGTTGTTTATGGGAGTCTAGACCTACTTTAAAATTGGTTTGAGACTTGGATTGATTAGTTTAATGTTTGAGGACTTTAAGGGTTCAATTGTGAGCCATTTCGAAGCCTTAAGGCTCGAGGATGCATGCGGGAACGACCGAAATCGAGCAAGGAAGCAAGAAAAAGCCGGAAGGAGTGTAACAGGAGGATGCGCTCGCATCACTCCTATATAATGCGACCGCAAGGGTCTAATTTCAGCACTTCGGGATTTTTGCATCCATTCTGTGCGCTGTCCGAATTTTGACTAATTAAACCCAACTTAAACCCACCTACTTAGCCTAATACTAGTCCTAATCATTATTAGTGAGATTAGGGGTTGATTAGTGGGTGATTAAGAGGAACTAATCCCCCATATAAAAGAAGAATCAGCCGCATACTCTCTCATTTGTTCGGCTGAGACAGATTGCGTCTTCTCCCGTCTTCTGCGAACAGAACACAAGGGCATAAGAGAGCTGAGAAGAGGCGATTTCTAGGGCTTGTAGAGCTCGTCCTTGGTGGCCCGAGCTAGAGGGCTTCTTCCCCCATTTCACACCTTGAGCTTGAAGAGAGCATGGAAGAGAGCAACCTCACCTCTTGAATTTCAGGAATGGCAGCTTGTAGGGGGCTGTGATAAGGTAAGTTTCTACCTTAATTCTCTTGCTTTTGGGCTCCATTGACCCTAGGGAAACAATCATTTGTGCTATTTGAGGTCAATGGAAGCCATTGTTAGGGTTTGTAGAGAAGCATGAACCCTAGGTTGTTAAATTGATGATAGAACTTGATTGACCTATGTGAGACCATGATATATGTGAAATTCATGTTCTAACTAGTCTATTGAACTTGGTTATGTTGATTATCCATGAGTATTGAAGTTGAATTGGTTGAGATACTTGGAGGGTGTTTTGCCCTAATCTTGTGTTAGCTTACAAATTATTGGTGTGAGCTTGATTAATATGTTTTATATGCTTAATAGAGTATATTAAACCGGGTTGTATGATTTAATCATGAATTGGGAATTATGATTGGTAAGGTGAGCTAAATGAAATTGTGCTCAAAATGATGAATTTATTCTATGTTGAATTAGTGAAGGTTTTGTTGGGTTTATGTGAGTTAAACGAACCCGGGATGATGGCTATTGTTGATAGTTATGAATATAGGGGGAATTGAGACCCATGGCCTCTATGCCCTAAAATTTTAGAAAGGGTAGATTGGACTCGCGGAGTCATTATAAGTTCGATCATGTGCTAATTGAACTTGGGTTGAAATCCTACGATGATTGGATTTCGTTTGGTTAATGGAGGGAAGAACATAACTTCCAAACTTTAAATGGTTGGTGAATGAGATGTGTTTGGTGGATTTTTAGTCTTGGGAATTAAGCCCGAATGACTATTGAGATTTGGTTGTAAACTTTAGGAAATTATTACGGTGTGAATTTATAAAACACATAAAGAATGAAATGTGTTAGTAAGACTCAACGGAGTCGTAACAAGGCCAATAAAATGATAAAAAGCCTTGGGTTGAAACCCTACAATGTTTGGGTTTGCTTGGGTTGTGTTTGTGCACACCGGGTCTTTGGTTTGTGTCCAATGGAGACATTCATGGTATGAAGATTTATTAGAAATATATCTTGAGCGTGCTTGTTAGAGCATGGGACGATATAGAGACCCACGGATGGACATGAGAATATTTAAGCGAAGATTAAGAAAGAATTCTCTTCCTAGGGATTTTGGTTGTGTGTATGTGAAAACCTTTGTGAGAAGTGACTACGGAGTAGTCATGTTGTTTTTGGTGTATAGAATTGGTGACATCGATCATGTATGACGATTAGGACTATGATTGAGTCCGGTGTACTTAAAATAAAAGACTAAATAATAAGTCTTGGATTGTGGATATCTTGAGACTAGCGTAGTAGTCTTGGTTTGGTTTGAGTTGAGGATTATGGAAGTCCTCACATTATATTTTGTTAAGCTTGTAGGCTATACTTGTCTTGGTTGATGACTTGAGGAATAATGAATACCTCAATAAGTAGTTCTTGAACTAAACTTGTAAGTTAGTTGAACACAATGGTTATATGCAAATATATGCATTGTTCATGATGTTTGGTAGAGCATTATGTCCTACTTGATTTTATGCAATTATATGCATGGTTTATGAAATTTCGTAGAGTATTATGTCCTACGTGGTTATATGCAGTTATGTGCATGGTATATGAGATTGTTGTAGAGCATTATGTCCTACATGGTTTAATGAGTCCGATAATCATGAATTTGGTCTCATTAGTTTAGACAAGTAAATATCTACTTGAATGTTTGGTTAAAGTCCAGCTGGCGGGTTTTGGTTGTTGTGTCGGCAATGGGACGATTCATAGTCTTTGGGAACAATCGCTATGAATCGTTGCATTGGGTCCTTTTCTCCTCACTATTTGGCCAATAGTGGGATGTGATCTCGAGTTATGCCATCTAGCCTGACATCGAGCTCTCATTTCTCATCCTAGGTTGGATGAATGTAACGAGTACTCATTAAGGGAAACTGATGAGTTGAGATTATTTGGGGAGGAAACCCCAGGGTACGATTGATTGGGAATTGAGCCCGGATCATGGTTTGTGGTTTGATCTCATGGTAAGTTGGTTGGGTTTTGAACCCGGATTTGATTGTAACGGTTCGATTACGTTTACTGTTACACATGTTTATTTATGAGCATTTATATGAAAGATAAAATGCTACTTGATTTATGTGAGTTTATGTGCTTTAAAAATTAAGTACATGTTTTATGATGGTATACTAGCATGATACCATGATTTTATGTGATTGTGCATTTATGCCATGCCATGTCATAATATGCCATATGTTGCATTTAGAAACTTATTGGGTCATTATGACTCACTCCGTGTGATTGTTTTCCCTAGTGTGTGCAGTGATTCCCGTTAGTACGCGCAGCGGCTTCGGATAACGACTTCTAGCAGGTGGTCTTCCAAGTCAAAAGCTTGGAGTTATTTAATATTATGTTGTTAATTATTTGTGAGGCTCGAATGTAAAGTTATGTAGACTTTACTTGGGTAGATTGTAGTATTATATTATGGTTGTGTATTTGGGAGCCGGTTGTATTGCCGAGCCGTTGTATCCATACAATTTATTCTCGTTGTCATTTCGAGCATGTGTGGCTCGTTTATTCTAGTTTTGGTATTATTGTTGTTCCTACCTCCGACAGTTTTAGTCGAGAGATTTGGTTGGTGGTTTAGCATTGATTATATGGTTATAGTGAATTGTTCCTCCGGCATGTTATAGCCGTTGAGTGTTGTTTATCAGGTTGGGATTTTGTCTGTTGCCGGCCTTGGTTGCCGAGGGTTTGTTGTGCGTGTCTAATGTTGCGTCACGCGCGTCGAATTTTTGGGCCGAGAGATTTACTATCTCTTTGGTTGTTTATATTTAGGAGCTTGACAGTTCGGGTCCCATTATGGTTTTGCTTCCGCAGGTTTTGGTTTTTATTTTCCGTATTGCCGTTATGGCTTTACTTTCCTGTCGTGAGCTGGTTGGCTCGTCTTTTGACTCGCACCATTTTACTTAGCAGGTGCTTGTCTGTCTCTTAGTTTGTTCTGATGGCACGACCTTGGGATCTCGTATGGAGATCCGGGTCGGGTCGTCACAAGTACTCCATGATTAACCTCACTAGGATTCCAATCACGAACATCCTCCAACATTTTCCATTCCCGCATCATCAAACATGACAAGTGCACTTTTCTACTCAAAGCATCGGCAACCATGTTCGCCTTCCCTGGATGATAAAGTATCGTTCAATCATGATCCTTCAACTTCTCCATCCATCTCTGCTGTCTCATGTTCAATTATTTTTGCGAGAAGAGATATTTCAAACTCTTGTGATCCGTGAAAATCTCAAACTTCGACCCATACAAATAATGTTTCCATTTGTGCAAAGCAAATATGATCGCCGCTAGCTCGAGATCATGCGTGGGATAATTCATCTCATACGGAGACAACTTCCTTGAAGCATAAGCAATCACCTTCCCATTTTGCATAAGAACACAACCCAATCCTTCTTTTGATGCATCACTATAAACCACAAAGTTATCACCTCCGCTAGGCAATGCTAAAACCGGTGTCGTAGTCAACCTCTTCTTCAACTCTTGGAAGCTTTCTTCACACTTATCACTCCAAACAAATGATGTCTTCTTTTGGGTCAAATTCGTCATTGGTGTAGCAATCTTCGAAAATCCCTCAATGAATCTCCGATAATAACCGGCTAGCCCCAAGAAACTCCTAACTTCCGTGACTGTGGTCGGTCTCCTCCAATTCATCACCGCCTCAACCTTAGAAGGATCCACCGCTATCCCGGCACTAGAAACAACATGCCCCAAGAATGAAACTTCCTCTAGCCAAAAAGCACACTTACTAAACTTGGTGTAGAGTTGCCTCTCTCGAAGAATCGACAAGACCATCCTCAAATCATGTGTATGCTCATCCCGAGACTTAGAATACACAAGAATATCATCTATGAAAACCACCACGAAGCAATCAAGAAAATTGTGGAACACCTTGTTCATCAAATCCATGAACACCGCCGGCGCATTAGTCAACCCAAATGGCATCACCATAAACTCATAGTGCCCATACCTCGTGCGAAAAGCGGTTTTCGGAACATCCTCGGCTCTAACCTTCAATTGACGATACCCGAATCTCAAGTCAAGCTTGGAATAAACCACCGATCCTTGCAATTGATCAAACAAGTCATCTATATGTGGCAATGGATACTTGTTCTTGATCGTTGCTTTGTTCAACTCCCGGTAATCAATGCACAACCTAAGACTCCCATCTTTCTTCCTCACAAACAATACCGGCGCACCCCTAGGCGATACACTTGGCTTGATAAAGCCAATGTCAAGGAGCTCTTGCAACTGAACTTTCAACTCCTTCAACTCCATAGGTGCCATCCTATATGGCGCCTACGAAATCGGTTTAGTCCCCGGTAACAACTCAATGCAAAATTCAATCTCCCTATCCGGAGGCATCCCAAAATCCTTAGAGAAAACATCCGGAAACTCACACACAACCGACACATCTTCAAGATTGGAAGTAGAAACCCGATACACAACACATGCAAGATACCCCGTGCACCCACGCGACAATAATTTCCTAGCCTTAAGAGCAGAAATGACACGCAAACCACTAGGTGCATTATCTCCCAAGAATACAAATTTAGGAACGCCAGGAAAAGCAAAAGTAACCCTCTTACTATGGTAATCCACCAATGCATGATATGTACACAACCAATCCATGCCAAGTATCACATCAAAAGCACGAAGTGGCAACACCACCAAATCCGCATGCAAGACATGTTCATCCACAAGTACATCACATGCTCTATAAATATCCGAAGCCAACAAACATTCCCCAAGCAGGGTAGATACTTCAAGCACATAAGGCAAAGACTGAGGCACAACACATAGTTTGTCAAGAAAATGCGATGCAACATACGAATGCGATGATCCTGGGTCTATAAGTACACGAGCCTCATTATCGAAGATAGAAACGGTACCTCCAATCACCGCCGTAGACTCAAGCACTCCCCTCTGATTTAGTGCAAACACGCGACCCTGCACCTTAGCTTTACCATCGCTATCTCTCTTCATCCCAACTGCAGGCTGGCTCGAACCTCCCAACTGATTATTCTTCAGTTTAGGACAACTCTTCTTCATGTGCCCCGAAGCCCCACAATAGTAGTACTCCATCGGTGCTCCATTCTTGCTCCAGCATCTATCCTCTTTGTGCCCTATCTTCGAACAATAAGTACAAACCAATACCACACTACGATCTCCCTGAGTAGGTGTAGCACTATCCCCTTTACCACTCGACTGATTCTTCGCATGCCCTTCATAATTAGATTTGCCATTCCCCTTCTTGCGATCATTGCCCCCACTGAAATTTCCTCGGTGACCCGATCCATTACCTCGCCCAGAAGTCTGCTTAGGCTGCTGAGAAGAACCCGAAATATGCATAGCACGATGCTCCTCAATATCCCTCTCAATGATGTAGGCTCTATCAACTGCCTTCCTATACTCCACAAACTGATGAGATAGTAGCTGCTTCCTGAACTCAGTCCTCAAACCCTTCACAAATTTCTGAGTCCTCCTAGCCTCATCCGGAATCAAATGTGTGCAATAACGAGCCAACTCCATAAATTTAGTCGAATACTGTGAGATAGTCATGCTCCCCTGCACCAAGTCAAGAAATTCCTTCTCTCTTTTCTCTCGAACAACTTCAGGTACATAAGAAGCTCTAAACTCCTGAACAAAGTTAGGCCATATGTGAGGGACTCTAAGCATGTCCCAACTCTCCCTAAGCACTTGCCACCAATGCTCCGCTGCACCTTCTAGCTTGAACACTGCTAAGACAACCTTCTGCTCATCATCACAACCCAAAGGTGCAAATATCTTCTCCAAGTGCTCAATCCATAACTCAGCTTTCGTAGCGTCCGACTCCCCATCAAACTGTCTCGGCTTCAGCTTCACAAATTTCTCAAGCATAAAATTTTCATGATGTCTAGCATCCTGCCTTTGTCTCTCAACTTACGGTTCTGGCTGTGGCTCTGGCTGCTGTACTTGCTGTGGCTCAACTCTACCAAATACCCTTTGGTTCATTTCATTCATCATAGCAAGCATACCCCGATACATCGTAGCCATAGCTTCAAATTGCTCTTCCAGTGTCCGAAGTGGAGGAATATTCTATTGACGGTTCTCATTAGCATTTCTGCCACTGCCTGCACCTCTACCGGCACCTTTACCAGTACCACCTCCAGTACTAGCTCCAACTCTGCCGCAACATTGGGCACGTAGAGCAAAACTCCCTGTCATGCAATACAAATATATAACACAAATAAACCAAGTCATCGGCGATGTTACAGCCGGAACCCAACATCACACTAAGTCTAAGACTCTAGTCTAACATACTCAACGACTAAAAACATGCCGGAGAACAAACATAATAATTTAACCATCATGATAGCATACTAAAGTATAATCGCCAACATCACCAAGCGCGACTAACACAAGTCGGCTACCAAAAGAATAAGTTAACCAACATAAATACAAATATTACATCAACAAATAGGTTTGCTACCCAACGTGAAGCTTACATAACTTCACTTTCCCAACGTCCTTGCCAAAAGAAAATGAACGAACTAAGTAGCAACCTTGCCAAAAAGGAACTTCACCAACGATCTTGAGAATCACTTTGATCCGCTCACACGACTCGGATTGTGAGAACCCAAACCCTATTTCATGTTTGTCATCATTATAACATGTTTATAATATGTCTTGACATATTTGAGACTTCATTTCATTCATATCGTGTTGGCATTGAATTGGTTAAGATCATAATAGAATAATGGTCTTCCATGCGTTGCATGCCATGTTGTTGTTGTTTCGGGTGTTCGTATTAACGTGTTAGCACCTTAATAAGTCTCATGAGAGTCTTAATACCTTGCATATAAGATTTACAATGTTCATCTTAGTAGTTTCATGCTTGGTTGGAAGTTTAGAAGCTTCGTTGCTTCGTTTGTGTTTTGATGTTGTACATCATTGCTTGTATTGCCTTCATTTCGTCTCGAGAGAAGTTCAGTTGAGTTCTAGGCCTTGAATACAAGCCATAACCAAGATTAAACAAGCCTAATACATGTTCATTCTATCCTAGATTAAGTTGGGATTGATTCGTGTTTGATTCATTGGCCGATTGTCGAGTGGTTCCAGCCATGTTCTAACTTGTTTTGGATGTGTTTCGGGTGTGTTTCCGACTTGTTTTGGGCTCGGTTACACCTTAGGATTGTTGCCTTTGAGTTTGGAATAATTTAGGACATGTTTAGGACAAGTTTAAGGTCAGAGCCTCGCGGTTGCATTGGGTTTTGGAGGCTGGCTAGCATGGAGAAGCTGAGAGCAAGTGAAAATGTTCAGAATGCTGAGTACAGAGGCTTGCGGTCGCATGGCTAGAAGAGGAAGCGACCGCATGGTGCCAGTTTCAGCTTATGTGATTTTTTGAGTGAGTTTTGGCTATTGACCCTTGAGCCCTTGCCCTTGGCCGACCTTGGAGACTCAAAGCCTCCTTTGTTGACTCTTCTAAGACCCTTTTAGACCCTTAGATTAGTTCTTATCAAAGGCTAGCATGCCTTGGCCAATGAGAAGCCTCTTAAAGCCCTTCACTTGGATTGGGGGTTTGAGGGGAAGTATATAAAGATTTGTTCCGCCTCCACAGCCATTGTTGATCAACAACAAGCTGAACTTCAGAGACTTAACTCCATTTTCGTCCATGGAGGTCACTCCAACTTGAGAGACCATTTCCCGAAGATCCGTTAGTCCGATCGGCGATCCGAGACCGCCAAATCGAAGGCCTCAATCTCCTCTACAACAATCCTTGCTCTAATCAACCTTTCCTCCATTAATCTTAGGACTAAGGTGAGTGACAATTCCCTAAGATTTCCATGTTTAATAAAATAACATGAACCCTTCATTATAGTTGTTTTAATGTTGATTGTGAACATCTTTTGTGAAGACAAAACCTTCAATTCAACATATAAAATATGAGTATGATTTTATGAAATCTCTATGAAGTTATGATTTTGACATTTTGTAAAACAGGAATGTTGTTTATAATGAGCTTGGGAATAACTCTTGTGAAAGAATTCAGTTCAATTCAAGGTTTAACAAAATCACCGAAACTAGGGTTTGAAACTCGGGATTGTGTTTAAGGCTAGTTTAAGAACATGAACGGCTTAGTTATCAAGTTCTAAATGAACGTTGAACTTAGAAAAGGGCAATGTGATACATATAGTATGTGTGCTTGTAAGACTCAATCGAGTTCTTATGCGGTTTGTGTGATCGTGTGAAGTAAATGCATGATTGAGAGCATGTTGTAGAATGATACATCTCTTTGACATGTTGAATTCGCCCTTGTCGAATTTTTGTTTGATTCCTTAAATGAGTAAACAACTACTTGTTGAATAAGTTCTCTCTTATCGAACTTGTTCCTTATTTGAGATTATATGACGAGTAAACATCTACTTGGCATTGCATGAGTCCAACTAGCATATTTGATTGAGTCGTTGCTGTGACAATGCATCGTTGTCACGAGTTATGGGACTCGTGATAGTGATGGGTTGTTATACCGGGTTTTTATCACACACGCCTCCACTGTTGGCCACAGTGGGGAAGTAGCACCTTTGCTGTAACCAAAAGAGCACATTGGAAAGTCTAAGTACCAAGGAGAGAGCTTGGTACCCGAGTAGAGAACTCGGTACTTTGATACACTAATCACGGGTATCATTGGCACGAATGTTAACGCTGTGTATTGCAGGAGCTACGTAGCGGCACCGATTCCAAAACATATCCTCCTTTTATGTGGTTTACTTTATAGCACTTATGTGAAACAATGTGCTACCATGGATATGTGATTTAAGTGTTTATTAAATGAATACTTTGAGTGACTTGATATTAAAGATGATATCTTGCTATGTATGTTGCATCATGCCATGACATGCATAATTGTTAACTCACAAAGTCTTTATGACTTACCCCCTCCCTTTTACTGCTTTAGATCCGAGCCGTTCAGGTACCGCTCATTGAGGTGTTGCAGGATTCTTGCTTGTCCATGATCACACGCGACGAGGTTGTGGTTTATAGATGTCCTTATTTTGTTCTCTTTTGTAAGGACGTTGGGTTTAGCAAGTCATTTAGACTTTGCTTGGGCACTTTGTTTATTTGGATTTATTTTCCTTACTTGTAGTTCATGTATCCTATTTTTGAGTGTCGGCGCTTGTACGTCGAGCCTTGTATAGATGTAGTGTGGTTCACTTGATTTAACTTCCGCTGGGCATTACTTTAGCTCTTATTTAATTATGTTGTTCTCCGGCATGTTGTAGCCGTCGAGGTATATTTCCATGAACTGTGTAGTGTTGGGTTCTAGTAGTAAAGTCGCCGATGAATTGATATACTTGTCTTTAATTGCTATATCAGGTTTTAAAAGTTTTAAAAATTTTCGGCCTTTCGGTGCCGAGTCGCGCTTCAACTAAAATGTTGCGTCACGTCGTTTTCCATAATTGAGTATTTGCATGTATTGTTGTCCTATTTGGACGACTTGACTTGTGATTCCATATCGGGGTCTAGGGAGGCGGTGTTGGTCGAGGTGACAGAGAGGATAGACAGGGTGACAGACCTCCTCAGCAGGAGCAGGTTGACCCTAATGCGCAGATGGCGGACATGTAGCAGCGTATGCTTGCCTTTATGACTGAGATGGCCCAGGGAGGTCGGCCGGGAGGAGTACCACTTGTACCACCACCACCACCAACCTCGAGGTGAGCGGCCGCCACCTTGTATTGATGTGCCCTTGATCCTAGAGGGAGGAACAACGCTATTTTGGAGAGATTCTTGAAGATGAAACCTCCATCTTTGAGGGTGAGTCCGATGCTAGTATTGTTGAGTTGTGGTGGAGGATTTAGAGAAATCTTTGCGGCTACCTGCACTAAGGAAGAGAGGGTTGTTCTAGCAGTTTATAAGCTGAGGGGAGCCGCCAACCATTGGTGGAATGTCTTGCTTGCTAGCTGGAATCTGAATGGGGTCCCTAGAGTGTGGCCTAACTTTGAGAGGGAGTTCAGGGCTTCATATGTCCCTATGGTAGTGAGGCAGAGGAGAGAGAAGGAGTACCAAGACTTGGAGCAGGGTTCTATGTCCGTGGCTCAGTATTCGTCTAAATTCACTGAGTTGTTGCGGTATTGTGCGCATCTTGTACCAGATGAGCCTCAGAGGGTTCTCAAGTTCGTTAAGGGCTTGAAGACAGAGTTTAGGAGGCAACTTTTGTCTCTTCAGTTGACAGATTATCGGGGCGCGGTAGATCGTTCCTATGAGATAGAGAGAGATATTGAGGAGCACATGCCAGAAGCCTTACATGCGATCTTCACATCGGCCTCGGTCCATCACAGGAGCCTCGCGAATGCAGGGGAAGGCTGTCGGGGAATCGGTCGGCCAGTAGGGGCAGCCGCAACGGTGGCCATGGTAGACAGCAGTCCAGGGGACACAGACGGCCGATCGAGTCGGGATAGTCGCGCTCCATCTTCTCAAAAGGCGGCAGGGACAGGAGCAGATTACGTGGTTTGTTCTTATTGTCAGGCACGAGTATTTGCGCTTGATCAGCGTTGTGTCCCAGAGTCTACTTCAGTGATTGGAGGTACACTCTCAGTTTTCGGTCATAGAGCTCGAGTTCTTATAGATCCGGGGTCTACTCATTCATATGTCGCATCTCATTTTATTGATCATTTATGCTTATTGCCTGCCCAGATGCCTTATGTGCTTGAGGTGTCTACACCATTGGGTGATTGTATGCTTGCATCTGAGGTTTATAGGGGTTGCGATGTACTTGTTTGTGATCGGGTTTTGCATGCGGATTTGGTAGTATTGCCTATCCGGGATTTTGATGTGATATTGGGTATGGATTGGCTATGTGTTTACCATGCTTTAGTAGATTGTCGTCGCAAGAGGGTTACTTTTTCCATGACCGGAATTCCAGAATTTGTGTTTATTGGTGATCATGCTATGAGTGGTATACATGTTATTTCTGCTTTGCGGGCTAGGAAACTTCTATCTCAGGGGTGTACGGGGTATATTGCTTGTGTGCTTGATACTAGCATGTCTACTGTTAGTATAGAAGATGTACCGGTAGTTAATGAATTTCCGGATGTCTTTTCAACTGATTATGCATTACCTCCCGATCGAGAGTTAGAGTTTTGCATTGAGTTATTGCCCTACTTCACCTATCTCTAGAGCACCTTATAGGATGGCTCAGTGAGTTGAGAGAGTTGAAGGAGCAATTGCGAGGCCGGATAGAGAGTTTATTAAATCGAGTGTGTGTCTCAGGGGTGCACCGGTTTTGTTTGTGAAGAAGAAGGATGGTAGTTTGCGCTTGTGCATTGACTATCGTCAGTTGAACCAGGTTACTATAAAGAATAAGTATCCATTACCTCACATTGATGATCTCTTTGATCACCGCGGGGTCCGTTGTGTATTCCAAGTTGACTTGAGGAGTGGTTACCACCCGGTTGAGGGTTCGCGCGCATGAGGATGTCCCGAAGACGGCCTTTACGCAGCGTTATGGCCATTATGAGTTTGTTGTGATGCCGCTTTGTTTTGACAAACGCGCCTTGCCATTCATGGACTTGATGAATAAGGGTTTTCATGAGTACCTTGATTGCTTTGTAGTGGTGTTCATTGATGATATCCTCGTGTACTCGAAGTCACGAGAGGAGCATGAGCATCATTTGGAGAGGTTCTTCTTGTGTTGCGTAAGAAGCTGACTTTTGCTAAATTTAGCAAGTGTGCATTCGAAACTAGAACAAGTTGCTTTTCTTGGGCATGTTGTGTCTAGTGATGGTATCGCGGTGGATCCATCAAAAGTTGAGGTCGTTACCAAGTGGAAGACTCTAGTCCCATTGACTCCAAGTCCGTAGTTTCTTGGGCTTGGCGGGTTATTACAGTAGATTCATTGAGGGATTTTCTAAGATTGCCACTCCTATGACCAATCTTACTCGGAAGAATGCGCTTTTGTTTGGAGTGACAAGTGTGAGGCTAGCTTCGGGGAGTTGAAGAGGAGGTTGACTACGACTCCTGCTTTAGCTTTGCTAGTGGTTGTAGAATTTAGTGGGTTTATTGTGGCTTCTTTTTGAAGGTTTGGGTTGTGTGCTTATGCGAGCAGCAGGAAGGTTATTGCCTATGCTTCTAGGAAGTTGTCATCGTATGAGCTAGAATTATCCGACTCATGATCTTGAGTTGGCAGCTATTATCTTTGCGCTTCATAAGTGGAAACAATATCCTATGGAGCTAAGTTTGAGGTGTATCACGGATCATAAGAGTCGAAATACCTTTTTTGTCGCAAAAGGAGTTAAATATGAGACAGAGGCGATTGATGGAGAAGCTTAAGGATCATGATTGTACTATCTTGTACCGTCAGGGAAAGTGAATGTTGTTAATGGGATGCGTTGAGTAGGAGATCCTACATGTCTTGTTTGATGATTAGGAATGGAAGATGCTCGAGGAATGTCCGTGAATGGAGTCTGTTGTGAGTGAGCATAGTGTTCTCTTTGCTAGTGTTCGTGCTACACCGGTGTTATTTGGGTTGATCAAGGGCTCAAGCCTCTTGATCCGTATTTGATGAAGATTATCGAGGGATTGGGTGAGAATAATACACCCAAGTTCGCGATAAACAATGATGGGATTTGACATTTCAGGTAGGGTTTTGCGTTCCTTCTTCAGATGAATTGAAGCGTATGGTTTTGAGTGAGGCAAAGATCAAGTATACGATACATCGGGTAGTACTA
>CM028377.1:37313135-37357731 GCA_013146195.2 Codonopsis lanceolata | reverse complement strand
AATGAATCACCAAGACAATCAAACAAGGTACTAAAGACATACGAGTGATTCTAGTGTGCCCCTAAACAACAATGCAATATGCCTAATTTTTTTTTTAAGTGAGGGATTACATGGCACACTACCGAGAGATTTCTAAGATTTATGAATCTCTCAAAATCTAGACTCTTAGTAAAAATATCAGCCAATTGGTTTTCTGTACCAACATGTTCAATGCAGACAATGCTTTGTTCAACTAAGTCTCGAATAAAATGGTGTCTTATATCTATGTGCTTTGTTCTTGAGTGTTGAACAGATTTTTAGCTATGCTTATCGTGACTTGTGTTGTCACAATACATGGTTAAGATATCACCTGTGCAAACCATAATCTTTGATCATTTGTTTCATCCACAAAGTTGTGTACATCCACTACCGCCAGCCTATATACTCGATTCAAATGTTGATAGGGCTACACAATTTTGTTTCTTGCTAAACCATGAAATCGATTGTTTCCTAGATAAAAACATCCTCCGGATGTACTTCTCATGTCATCAACACTATCACTAAATCCAACAAGATTGGTGTTTGTGTGTTTAGTATACCACAAACCCATGCCAAAGGTCTCACCAACATATCGAATTATTCTTTTTACGCTTTCAAGTGAGACTTTGGGATTTTCTTGATACCAAAGCACACAAACACACACATGCATACATGATATACGGACGGGGTTAGAATACAACAAACTTCCAATCATACTTCTATATAAGGTAGGGTCAACACTTTCAGATTTTTCATCTCTATTAAGTTTATTGGATGTACCCATAGGGGTTTTCTTATGTTTTCCATTCTCAAGATTGAATTTCTTCACCAAGTTAAGAGCATACTTGGCTTGAGATATGAACATCCCTTCATGTGACTGCTTAATCTGAATTCCTAAAAAATAGGTCAACTCCCCTACCATGCTCATTTCAAATGTGGAAGTCATGCAATTTACAAATTCTTTTTCCAAGGATTTGGAGGTGGATCCAAACACAATATCATCAACATATATTTGAGCAATCAAAATATGTTTATCTTGGTTTTGAATAAACAATGTTTTATCCACCTCTCCCCTTCTAAACCCACTTTGTAAAAGATGATCTGTAAGCCTACCATACCAAGCTCTAGGAGCTTGTTTGAGACCATACAAAGCATTTTTCAATTTAAACACATGATTGGGTTTATGGGGGTCCTCAAACCCTTTTGTTCAACGAAAACTTCTTCTTCAAGAATTCCATTTAAGAATGCACTCTTCACATCCATTTGTTGAAGAGTTATGTCAAGAAAACAAGCAATTGCAAGAAGCGCACGATAGACTCAATGCGGACTCTGCAAAGGTTTCATCAAAATCCACCCCCTCAACCTGTGTATACCCTTGAGCTACAAGTCTAGCTTTATTTCTTATTATTTCTCCCACTTCATTTGTTTTGTTTTTGAAAATCCATTTAGTTCCAATAACATTTATTGAAGTGGTTCTGGGAACAAGATACCAAACATCATTTTTTTGTGAATTGATCTAGTTCCTCTTGCATGACATTTATCCAACTTTCATCTTTGAGGGTCTCTTGCACATTTTTAGGTTCAATAGTGGAAACAAAACATGAAGCATGTATTTCATCAAATTCAAGTGTGGACATGCATGCAAGTTTCTTGTAATCCACTTTACCTTTCTTCCTTGTTGACATACCATCCTGTACATTACCTATAATTTGAGTGAGAGGATGGTTTTTCTGGATCTTGCTTGGAATGTCAATTTCTGTTCGACTCGACCGACTATTTTCTGATTTGAATCGTTCCAAAGCTTTCATCTTGCGCATGTTCTCTGTTTAATGTGTCTTCCGATGATGCAGCATTCGGAAGCACATTGGGTAGCACTTATTTCTTCACCGAACCACTAACTATCACATGCGTACGCTTCTCGCTGAACTCTTTGGATTCTTCTTACGTTTTACGGATCAAAATCTCCAAAATCTATAAATCCTCGAAACATCTTCTTCGAAGTTTTGTGACCAAGATCGGTTAGATCATCAAAACAATGTTCATGGATTCCATAATAGTCTTAGTTCGCAGATTAAAAACTCTATATGCTCGACTATTTGTGGAATATCCCATGAACACACACTTATCACTCTTAGAGTCAAATTTGGAAAGTTGGTCTCTATCATTGAGAAGGTAGCATACGCATCCAAACACATGAAAGTATTTCAAGGTAGGTTTCTTTCCAAGAAAAATTTCGTAAGGTGTCATTGTGCTACCTGGTCTCAAAAGACCCTATTTCCAATGTGACAAGCAGTATTTAGTGCTTCAGCCCAAAATCTCTTGGCCAAATTTTTTGAATGTAACATCACCCTAGCCATTTCTTGTAATGTCCTGTTCTTTCTTTCCGCCACTCCATTTTGTTGTGGAGTTTTGGGAGCAGAGAATTCATGTGAAATACCATTGGAGGCACAATAATTAGAAAAGGATGTGTTTTCATATTCCGTGCCATGATCTGATCTAATTCTAATGAGTTTTAGATCATACAAGTTCATTACACGGGTGTACCAAATTTTGAAAGCCTCAAAAGTTTCAGGACTTCTCTTAAAAATATCACCCAAGTATATCTAGAGAAGTCATCCACACAAACAAAGGTATATTTTTTCTTACCTAGGCTCTCTACCTCAATGGGACCCATAAGGTCAGTGTGTATCATCTCTAGACATCTAGATGTGGTGCATTGTGTTATGGGAAGATGTGAAGCCTTGGTTTGTTTACCTTTTTGGCAAGATCCACATACCTTTGAATAATTTCTTTCCAAATTTGACAATCCTTTAATAGCATCATGTCTCACAAGCTCATCGAGCTTACGAAAACTCATGTGGCCAAGTTTCTGGTGCCAAAGATCTGTTACATCAAGACTTGCTTTTTGACAGGAATGGGTATTGTTGAACAAGTAACAGTTATCGGAAGATCTTATACCTGTCAGAAGACATTTGTTGTTATGATCAAGAACTTCACAAGAATTTTTGTCAAACCTTACCTGAAGATCATCATCACACAACTGACTTATACTGATCAGGTTTGTCTTAAGTCCTTCCACATGGTAAACATTTGTGAGATTTGGAAGGCCTTCAACATTCAATGTTCCTTTGCCAACAATTTTCCCTTTGGCACCACCACCATATGTCACTGATCCACCGTTAATATTCACATATTCTTTCAAATTCTCAGCTGAACCTGTCATATGTCTAGAACAACCACTATCAAAATACCAAGATCCAGCAACATGAGATTTTAATGAAGTGAAAGTAACATTGCACACCTCATCATGTGACATTGTAGCACCAGGACATATATCAAAAGGCTAACAATATTTGGCTCTACACTTATCATCACAAGTTTTGGGAACCCACATTTTTTTAACCGTTTTGGGTTGGTGATTTTGAAAAAAATTCTGATTTGTCTTCGAATGAGGCTTCCAATGTGTCTGCCAATGTTGCAGCATTGACTGGCGCATTGGCTGCTTCATACGGTTCTGCCTATGAGTTTTTCCAAAGAAATCTTGCCTCATTTCATTCTCATACATTGCCTTTTTCAGAAAACAAAAGGGTTGTATGTGACCAGGCTTATGGCAGAAGTGACAAACATAATTTTTCTTTCTTACTCTCGGGTTTTCCGCAAAAGATTCGAGAAAACTTTCATCGATGCATTTGGTTCGGATGTTCCTTCTCCTTCTTTCACAAATACCTTAGGAACAAAACCAATACCTAACCTGGATGTATTACCAGAATTCAGCAGATCATCAACCTTTTGTTTGCTAGAATTCCACTTGGTCATGGTCTCTTTTGCTTGAGTAAGCTGCTCCTTCAACTGCTCAATCTCCACATCCTTTCTGCTTAGTACACTCTCCAGCCTTACTATGCATTCTTTTTGATCCTCATTTGCCTTTTTTAACAGTTCATTTGCTTTACCAAGTAATGTAACTTGGTGAGCTCTCTTCTCCCAATCCTTGTACAGTTCCTTGTACCCTTCCAGCAGGTCTGACTCTGTGTCTTCATCATCTTCTGCAATTGTGGAATTAAAACAGAAGAAATCATTTCTGTTTCTGTTCAATGTATCTCCCAATGTTACTCGATGTTGCGGCATTGAGTGACACATTGGTGGCTAAACATCTGCATTTCGAATCGAATCATAAACGGCATTCAAGGTGATAAGATCACACGGATCTTCTCCATCACTATCATTCAAGGTTCTTTGAAAAATTCAAGCCTTTCTTTCTTAAAGTGTTTGCACATTGGTTAGCATAGTGGCCATAACCTTGACATTCTCTACATTGGATAGAATCAATGTTCTTACCATTGTAGGATGACTTTGATGCAAATGGATTTGTGAAGGGTTTTTCGGGAGTTTGGAAAGAATTTTCTTTGGGAACAAATTTTCCAGAATCGGGTTTGAAATTGTTTTTCAAGCTTGATGATGGAGTTCTATTTTGACTTTTATTTTTCAAATTTTTTTTGAATTTAGTAGTCAATAGAGCAATTGATTCTTCTCCAAAATCAGACTCATCAATATCTTTTTGAATTTCAAGCAAATCACATGAGAGATCAATTGGTGCAGGCATAGCAATATTTTTCACAATGGGTGTGGAAGGTGATGAAACTCCTTTGCCTTTATGTTTTATTTGATCATTTAGGTTCAGTTCAAAGTTTTGAAGAATTCGGCCAGGTCTTTCAAAACTCATCTTGTCAATATCATGTGCTTCTTCAATTGCACATATCTTGACATTGAACCTCTCGGGCAAAGTTCTCATCATTTTTGACAAGGCGCTCATTAGTAATAGGATCTCCTAGCGCAAGAGCGAGTTGGATAAATCAAGAAGTCTTCCATAATATGTCATTATATCCTCGAGACTCATGCATCCTAGTGTTTTCAAATTGAGTGGTGAGCATTCTTAACTTAGAAGCACGAACAACCGGGTCCTTCACATAAGGTGCGAAGGGCCTCCCACACATCTTTGGCAGATTCATAATTTGATATCACCCTAAAAGTATTTGCATCTAAGGCCTTATAAATGGCAGACAAGGCTTTCGAGTTAAAAGAAGCAGTGTTCCTATCATCATTGGTCCACTCAGATTCTTTGGTGATCTTAACATCACCATCTGAATCTACAGTTTTGGGAGGATTCCAACCATTTAAAACTGCAAGCCACGCTCTTTCATCAATGGATTTGATGAAGATACGCATCTTGACTTTCCAAATAGAATAATTAGCATTTGTGAGAGTAGGAGGGCGAACCACGTTCTCATATTGAGAATCCATCACGACTTTAAACAGAATCGACTCTTAGTGATATCAAGAGAAGGCTCTGAAAGAACGTGCAACCACGGATTCTTAATATGTGACAATGTGATTGCCAATGTTGCAGTGATTGTTACAACAATGGCAGTAACAATGAGAACATAAAATAATATCAAAACAATAGCAGCGGAAGATTTTTAGTCAAACTCAAATTTTAAACAGAACTAAGTAAGCAAATATTAACCAAAAACAATCTACAAGTTTGATTCTTGTAGATCAAGCCTCAAGGCCACACACATTTTACTAAAACAATAATGTTTTACAATTAACAACCAACAACAAAATCCTCACAAGATATGGTATCTTGTGAGAATCAAAAATCCCACATAAAACACTAAACCAAACGTGGGAGGAAAGACAAAAGAAAACCACTTCCTGATGACAGAAAAAGGATTCACACAAAATCAATTCTTCAATGGCTGAAAGAAGCTGTTGATGTTGCACATCTGAAGCTTCAAACAACTTCTGTTCATATGGATGATGTGGCGACCCGACCCGGATCCCAATACGAGACCCCGAGGTCGTGCCGCCTAAAAAGGCACTTAACAACAACAAATAGCAAATAGTGGGTAAGGCCATAACGGCGGTACGCCAAAAACTTTAAAACATGCGGAGCGTATAATAATTAAACAAGGCGCCCAGAGCTAACAAGCTCAAACTAATACAACCTTAGAGATAATGAATCTCTTGGTCCAAAAATAAAATCATGTGACGCAACAATAGGCACATATAACAATTTATGGCAATTATATATCAAGTCATCGGCGACGCTACGGCCGGACCCCAACATTAAGCTAAGTCTAGAACTCTAGTCTAGCATGCTTAACGGCTAAAACATGCCGGATAATAAACATATTAAACAAACCAATACATGGTTAAAAACAACTTAAGCATGATCAACATAAATATACAAGGCACGACTAACATATGTCGGCTCTCAAAAGATTAAGAAATAATAAACATAAGTTCAAATATCACACAATAAAAGTCTTGTTACCCCACATAAAGTTTATATAACTTTATGTCCCGTCGTCCTTGCCAAAATAAAAAGGTACTAATATTACAAGGTAGCAACCTTGCCAAAGCTTCTTCAATGTAAAACGACAATCACTTCGATCCACTTGCACGGCTCGGATCTAGGGAAAACAATCAAAACAAATAAAGTAAGTCATAAAGACTTAGCAAGTTACTAACAATAACTTCCTGTCATGGCATCATGCTCAACAATAATAATTCATGCAATTGACATAATATGCATTTCATAAATAATCATGTCAAGGCATTCATACTTAACAATCTTGAATATCATGTTATCAACAAGTATAACATTTCATTAATTCAATCAACCATCATTTCATATCATATCATGTTCACGTAGCACATTATTCACATATAAGCACTCGTGAGTCAATTCATACAAAAGGGAGGTGATCTCGTTACCCTTTTTCCGCACATGTCGCTCCTGCAAAAACATGTGCCAAACTTATGTGTCCTCGATATCCCTTTCGTGGATATCGACGTCCCCGAGACATTTCCCCGCTCGAGTTCCGATAGTTATCAAAGTCATGTTTCCATACTACAACTAAGATCAACTACTTCCCTACCGTGGCCATCGATAGAGGGTGTGTGCAATCCGGCGCGGCGATCCATCAAAATCACGAATCTCACAATTCGTGAAGATGATGCATCGTCCCGCCCCAAAGACTCAACAAACCGACTCCAGCTGGACTCAAACTTCAAGCACACGTAATTCATGTTCATATGCTCAAATAAGTAGGCAAGAACTCTACAATCATCTAGTCATGCTTTTAATTCACAACTAGCACATAATCACATTAGAGATAAAATCAAGACTCTAATCATCAAGTGTTCTTCATACACTTTAAAATGCTTGGAGGTTTAACCCCCATTAATACTACCCCAAAATTCGTAGGACTTAGGCTTATTACTCCTTAATGTCATACTAACCCAATGGTCAACTCCGTTGAGTCATAGTCAATCTTTCAAAATTAGGGTATAGAAGCCATTGGCCTCAATACTCTCCTATGTCCATACTAACATAATTAAATAGGTTACTAAGGTCATTAAACCCATAAAACCCCAATCAAACAATCAAGTATGAAACATAGAATCAAAGTCACAAACTAGGCATATACATTCTTGTCATTTCATCAAATATGCACCCAACACTTAAACAACAAAGTAGGGTGATTTATCATACATTACCACACATAAATAGCATCCTAAACATGGTTTACAACCTGTTTATAATCTGATCATACAACTAAAAATGTAGCATTTAGCATGTACATGAACATAGCATCTCAACAAGTCTAACTATTTCATCAAACATGCTCCCAATGCTTAAACAACAAAGTAGGGTGATTTGTCATACATTATCACACATAAATAACATCCTAAACATGGTTCATAACCTGTTTATAACATGTTTATAATCTGATCATACAATCAAAAATGTAACATCTAGCATATACGTGAGCATAGCATGTCTACTAGCCTAACTATTTCACCAAACATGCTCCCAATGCTTAAACAACAAGATGGAATGATTTGTCATACATTATCACACTTAAATAACATAAAAATCATGATTTACAACCTGATTATAATCTGTTTATACAACCCAAAATACATCATTTAGCACATACGAGATCATGGCATCTCTACAAGCCTAACTATCTCATCCAATATGCTCCCAACACTTAAACAACAAAGTAGCATGATCTATCATACATTACTACCCTAAATGACATTAAAATCATGGTTTATAATAGGTCTATAATCTGCTCATACAACCCAAATTCATCACATAGCATAAACTAGAACATGACATCTCTACAAAGTCCTATGTGCTCTCATTGACCTCATATAGCAAGATTGTTTTCCCTAGGGTCAATGAGGCTAAAAGAAATAAGAAGAGATGTTGTAACTTACCTTAAACAAGCTCTACAAGTTGTACAAAAACGTCCATGCAAGGGTGGGTATGTGTTCTCCTTGCTCTCCTCTTCACTTCTACCGATCGGTTTTGGAAATGGCTTCTTCAAAGCTTGGCCACCATTGATGAACACTCAAGAACCTTGTATAAACTCTCTATAACTCTCATGAAATGTTCAGCCACGAATTTGGAAGAGAATGACTGATTATGGTGGGTTTAGTGGAGGTATTGGTCATGCAATGGCTGAAGTGGGGTGGGGGAAGGTGTCCAATGCATGGCTTTGCATGTTGGAGGTCTTTCTTTGCCATGTGTTGTACATGCATCCAAATCACTTGAAACTTGTCAAGCATGCATGAGAGGATGTGTAGGACGAACTAGGGTGGTTTAGGGTGGGTTAGGTTGGGTTTGGGTGGGGTTTGGTTGGGTCAAAAGTTGACAAATCAGAAAATCCCGTAAGTCTGGAAAAGGGGCATTGCGGTCGCATGGGTCATGGACCATGCGAGCGCATCAAGGCTGGTTTCTCCAATCTTCCATTTTGCTCCCTTGCAAGTTCTAGGCCTTTCCCCCTTGCACCCTCAAGTCCTCCAAAGCCCGAAATGGTATAGAATTCAACCCTAAACACCTCTAAACAATAACCAAAGCAAATCAATGTTCAAACCTCACTCAAACATGGCTAAGAACTCAGACAGAACACTCCCGAACGACAACCGAAAAGGTCAAACGGAGAAGGGTTAACGCTCGAATCAAACTAGCGATCAAACCGACGATTATGAAAGTATGAACTCATGCAATAAACAAGCAAGCAATAAACTAGGGTTTTACAGATGAACTGCCTCTAAAACTTCAGCAAGATTGCTCACAGTTTATAGGATTTTATCTTCTCTCTTTCAAGCTTCCTGCCCACCTTGCTGCTCGACATCCAGCTCTTATTAAATAGAAAATGATTCCTGTAAGCACACGTCAAAACAGACCTCCTCCTATTAGGAAAGGGATTAACCAATAAACATGCAAGATTATCTTTCCTCACAAGACTATGATACTTGGAATAACTAATTTATTTGCAGAGATCTAGATACCAAAAATATATTGCCTAAATCTTTTGAAAGATTTTTCAAACCAATCTACCAAAAATATCCTAAACACAATCTAACACCAAAATAACCATTGACTAAAAAAAGATCCTTCTTTGACCAAGAATGGTGAAAACAAGATAAAATATGCTTTGTCTATTTTACCCTTACATCGTAGAAACTAGAAAGTTAGACTATTTGTTTGTTTTTTTTTCCTTTTTTGCACAGAAGAAGTGTATATATGCCAAGTAAATGTGGGGTTTGTTTAATCCGCTTAGGCGGTTAATGTAACTAAATCAAAAAGGATTCTTAGCTTTGACCAATGAATCATCAAAAAATCAAATCAAATCAAATTAAATTAAATCTGATTTTAATTTGTATTAATTTAAAATACAAATTCAAACCAAATTATACAATCAGTTTTGGACTTTTATCTTTTTTTTGGCATTTTAACAATTTAAAAATGCAAAAACTTGGTATGACGGTTTTGATGAATATTTTTTGTAAGATAGATCCTCTTTATTTGATCAACTGTGAATTGATAGATTAAATTGTGAGAGAGTGAGGCTTCGTCTTACGAATTAAGATCCGTAAGACAGTTTTACAGGAGATCTGCTTATTCAAAAAATGTTTTATTTTTTTATTTTTTTTTATAAAAATAGAGTACACATTTTAAAATATAAATAGAGACTTGGTTTGCGTCACTTAGACACCAAACCAATTTTCAAAATAAAGATGATGGAGTATTTAAAAATATTGAAGTTTGTGTTACTATTAGAAGAGTTTATTTTATTTTGAATCAAATGAGTATCAAAAAGATTATTTTACTACTAATTTTTAATGTGTTGTGTTTGATCTAGTTTATTATCAACCATGCTCTTAGCATAGACTTCCAAAGATAAAGCTTCCAACAAACCATGCATTAGCATAGGCTTCCATGGATAAAATAATATATTTTCTCAGTATTAATAAGTCTTACTTCGTTTCCCAACCAAACGACCCCCTAGTGTATAACACATCTTAAAGGGTCCACTTTGTGAATGAAAAAGTAAAATAGTATCAAGAACAAAAAATTCTTACGCAGTTTTTCAATTCTTCCGAATAAATCTACTATAAAATCGTATTATGAATCATAGATTGTATAATGAAGGCTTAGTTTCTCACAACATAACCTACTAACTAGAACTGTCAAACGGGTCGGCCCAAGCCCACCGGGCCTCGCTTAACAGCGGGCCGTGCCGAAATAGGGCTCATACGTACTTCGGGCCTATGGGCCAAAAAATTAAATATTTTTTTATTAAAAAAAACTCACAAATTAGCTAATCTATAATACAATAGAGGTCATAATCGCACGCTTACAATTGACAAAAGATAAAAAGCTGCTGAGATTGATTCCTTTATTGAGATCTTACGGTCATTATCACTCACCGAGTTCACATGTGTGAACGGCGGTTGAGTAACTACCTCTCTCTCTCTCCAACTCCCCCACTATTCACGGTTGGTGGCCGCTAATCCTTCCTCCACCAAACCCACCAATTTTATGCACGTAATTTTGTATACAAATAAATTTAAAAAAAATTATATGTTTTGTAATTTGAAATATTTTAAATATACTGGCGACGTGCCATCGACAGAATTCGTAAACGTCATGCTTCAATTTCTGCCGAGCGAATGACTGAACGGTGGTCGTACTTTAGGGTCATGTAACATGTTCTAAAAAAGTTAATCTTTGTGCTAAAAAAAAGTTTTTTTTTAATGAAAAAAGAAGGTAATTGTTGTTAGATTATTTCATTAAAAAAGTACTTCCTTTAATTTGTTTCGGTTCTAGCAACTATGGCTCCGTTTATTTCACGGAAAATAATTTTTGGAAAATGAAAAGATTTCATTTTCAGGTATTTGATAAATATTTTGAAAATATGTCAGAAAACATTTACTGGTGTTTGGCAAACACGCGAAAAATGTTACGGAAAACAATAAATTAATAAATACAAAAAATATGTTTTAATATTAATGCACATATTTAATATAAGATAGTGTTGAACTTTAAGTATTTTTTTTTGTAGCCCTCAATTTATCATTAGTGGTATTAAATCAATAAGGTTCATCTTTTTTTAATCTCACAATTATAAATAAAAAATTTGGTAATTGATATGAAAAAAAAACGTTTTAAAATAGAAAATGGACAATGTTTACGATGTCCCTGGAAAATGTTACGAAAAACTATATATGAGTAAATACAAAAAACTATTCTAAGATAGTGTTGAACTTTAAGTAATTTTTATTTAGTAACCCTCAATTTATCATTAGTGATGTTAAATCAATGTATATATTTTTTCAATCTCACAATTACAAAAACATTTTAAAATAGAAAATTGACAATGTTTAGGATGTCCCTAAATAATATATTTGATACTGGTTTTATGACGTGGTGAGTATTTATTAAAATTATAATTTATAATTAATGTGCACAAACTTCATTTATATTTCTAAACAATTTATTTGTTGAGTGAAATATTGTGTATGCAAGTAAATATGTATAATTATGAAAGGGGACGGAGTGTATCCGAACATTTGGAAAATGACTTACGGAAAATGAATCCGTAAGTCATTTTCCGGAAAAGAAACCTTCATTTTCCGTTGACTCGGAAAACCTTTTACGTTAACTACATTTTTCTAAGGTTACCAAACACCGAAAAATAAGGAATACGTTTTCCAAAAACCATTTTTCGTGAAACAAACGGAGCATATATATCAACTAGGGTTGCTCTAAGTGTAATAGACTCCAAACGGTAATTAAGCAAGAGATTTTAAATTTGAGTTATGTGTCCACAAAATATTCTACAGAGTACATGCTTCTGGCATCTAACAGTACTCTTAATTAATCATGACTTTTAAGTAGGTTTGTGAAGAAAAAAAAATTAAAGGAACCGAACCAAAAGAACTTAACGATATTTTGACTAAACCATTGCTTTTGGTTTAGTTCTCGTTCTTAGTTTCAGAAGAACGGTGAATTGGTTAGGTCCTAGATTTGAAAATGTAAAACCAATTGATAATTAATGTGTATGTATATTTTAAATAATTCTATTTTACTCATATGTTAGTATATGTGATTTTCTTGAAGTACATATTTTGATTTTTTTTTAATTTTTAATTATCTAATATACTATAGAGTTCATATTTATACATGTACAATTAACTAAAGCTATTTAGATGTTGAGATTAAATTATCTTTAAAAATTTAGCGGTTGTGATTTACCCTTACATTCACATGTGTGAGAGTAGTTATTCACTTTTAACTCACTATTACAAAGCTACCCCCTATAATTAATATTATGAGCAGTCACTCAGTTTTCTCCTGAACAATCACCCATTATAAAACATTACTTTTACATTAATATATAATCTCACAATAAAGCTAACTGAGGGTATCTGGCGGTGGGGATTGATTCCAGTCAAGATCAAACGGTCATGAGTCAGTTATATATAACTCTTTACAAATAACTCCCTTAACTATGGATCGAGTTTACCGTGCCTATGGCACGGATACGAAAATCAAGCAAAGTTATATAACACATCAAAAGTTTAAAACACACATACTTTACTAGTTTAACTTACATAATTACAAAACAAAATGGAACCAAAACAAATATAAACAAATGTAGTAACTTCAACAATTAAACGAAACAGAAACTAGAAAAAATATAATGTTACAGACCAAAGAAAAAATACATGTGCTACTTGAAGGGTATTTTTTTCAAAAAAGTTATAACCAAATTGAAGTTTATCATACTGTCCCCAATTTTTTAATATGTGTTTTCTGAGGATAGACAAAGTTTTTCGGGTTCTAGTTTGCAAAACCATACTAACTAGTAAATGTTCATTTTTTGATTCACCCGACACAATCTAGTATTTAAATTTTATCTTTTATCAAGTTTATACTATTGAGGCTTTTTATTAGCTAATACTCCCTTCGTCCCTAAATAATTGTCCTTCTTGACCCGGTGCACAGTTTAAGAAAAAGTAATTGACTTGATTATTTATATTGGTTTAATGTGTAGTTTCCATTAATGTCCATGTATATGTGGCTCATAATTAAAGTAGAGTGAAAAAGTAAGGATAAAATGGTAAAAGTGATGTTCTAAAAAGGTAAGTTTCAAAGTGGACAATTATTTTGGGACAGACGAAAAAGGAAAGGAGGACGATAATTTAGGAACGGAGGGAGTATCAGATAGAGATACTCAATTAAATAGACCAGTTTCGATAAAATTACTAACCACAACTATACTAAACTAGATTGGAACTTAGAAGATCAACTCCATTTGCTATTTGTAAGTTTTACTTCCATCAATTTAGAATATGAGTTTCAACCAAAAAGAGAACACTGATTTGGAAATAGATCATACTGTGTCATAAATTTATCTAACCAAAAGAAAAAAATGTAGTCTAAATGAATGTCTTATAGTTTTTTCTTTTTAGATTTGTGTTTTAGTTTTTAATTTTATAATTAAGTTTAAGTCTTTAATTTTATGATCGGGCCGGACCGGAACTTTTAAGGTCAACCGGCCCACTGGCCTATCGGGTCGGGCCAAAGAGACCCGCTTTTTTCGGGCCTTCTAACTTGAGGCCCAGGCCCTTGAAAAGTCGGGCGAGCTGGACCGAGACTATGGGTCGTGCTCAATTTTGACAGCTCTACTACTAACACACGATAGGTCGGGTCAAAGTAATCCGTCTTACATAAAATATCGTAAACCTTCTTTCCTTATTTTTTTTGTCTTCTTCGAATTACCCTGCAAGTTCAATAAGGTGGTACATGGTTTGGTTTGATTTAGTTTAGTTAGGCGAAAACTTCAACCGAACTACCCCCCTATTAGTTCCAAAATTTGCAAATAGAACAGAACCAAATAAGGTTTCGAACTGAACCGAACCGAACAACTCTGTTTGATTTGGTTTCGTTTGGTTTGGTTCGATTTTGTGTTTTATTTACATTCTTTTACTCAACTTAACCAACATTAACAATAAAAATAATATTTTAATTTTGGATTAACATCAAATATTAGAAAATAGTCTATTAAAAGTAAATTATCATAAATACAACAACGCAAATTCCAAAAATAAACACAAACATTGGGAAAAAAAAAGTCCCCAAACAATCTAGATTTGTTTGGATTCGGTGATTTGATGATTAATAGAATGTTAAGAAGGTACATTTATTATAAATTTATGTTCTCACTGTTCTATACGCTTGGAAGGTTTTGATTGAAATTGTTGAAAGGGCATCAAAATGTGCTTCTACTGACTATAGTCTTATAGATAGCCGTTTTTATAGAACCACCGTTAAGGCAGTAACTTTTTCACTAAAATATTTGCTTATTTACTACACATAAAAATTTAATCAAGATAATCAATTTTTGGACAAAATTGCCCTCCTATTTCACCTTATTTAAAATATAGACCATCACCAATTACTTTGTCTCCCTTTGTAATTTTGTTTTTTCCTTTTTTTCACTTTTCCAAGAAAATTACATTTATTCATGCACTAGAAAATTATCATTTTATACCCCAAAATTAGAAAATAGAATTGAAACAACTAAAAGAGATAATTTCATGTTTAGCGTCTTTCGCTTGCAAACATGACTGAAAATATAAATGACAAAATAGACTATGCATATAGGTGGCATTAATTACTATAATGTTAAATTACAAATTATGAATTTCAACTGAAAAAAACAAATTTGGATATGGCAAATTTATTCAAGTGTATGTTTTTAAAAAAAATGCACAATATTTTGATGATTATATATTGGGCTGGCGATTGTGTGGATCGACTCGGGTATGAGTCGGGTCGAAACAAGTAACGAGTTGAAATAGATCATGCCTCATTATAACCCAAATACTAAACTAGTCGGAATGGGTCGACCCGTATAAATTAACCCATATTTTCAGTCAAAAAAACATACATTTATAGAGCAAAAACTAACGGGTCGAAATAGATAGCGGGTCCAACTTGAAAATTACCCGACCCCGTTAAAAATATCGGGTCAAGTCGGGTTGTGTTGGTTAGAAAATTTTGAGTTGTATTTGTCAGACCTAATTATACACCATAGTAGAGCGTATTTGACATAGAATATCAGTTTTCTAACTTTGCTTTAAACAAATTCTTTTAAAGAAATTAAATGAAAAATGCTGTTGGATTTAAATTTTTAGTGTTGACAAATAGATATAACATGATGTTCTAGCTTTACTTCTTTTTCGAGGGCAAGGCAATTAGGTTTGACAATTAGGTGGATTGGGTCAGAACGGATAACGGGTTGAAACTCATTAAACTCAAAAAACAAACGGGTCAAAATAAGTCATGTTGACAACTAGGGGTGACAATTTGAGGCATGACACGATTGGTCGACAAGAAATTATTGTGTTTGGGCTGGTGCTAATCGGGTTTTGGCCGTTATAGGGCCAACATGATAAAAAATAGGTTGTTATTGGGCTGACTTGATAAGCACGATAAGACACGATAATTAAAATATATATGCTTTTAAAATATATTTTTAAAAATTTATTAGGGATTGTTCACTTCTTTCAAACTATTTTCGTGATTATTTCGTAGTTTTATCATTTGAACATTTATGACTTTTAAACTACTTGACTATTTATATTGATAAATTTTCAAAATATGTATTAAAAAATAGAAATTATATATTTTATAATGTTTATTGTGCTTAACGAGCTTAACGAGAATGACTTAATAAATCGTATTTTTTTGCTTATCCTGTATATCGTGTCGTGTCGTGCTTTTCGTTTTTTTTATCGTATCGTGTTCAAGTTTTAATAGTAGGAATGATAAGTTTGTTGTGTCGTGTTTGTATTTGTGCATATCGTGTTGTGTTGCTATCGTGTCGGCCCGATAACGGGCCAGCACAACTGATATTCCACCCCTAGTGAAAACCCTTGGCAACGAGGCGAGCTTTGTATCAGTCAATGGTGCCATTAGTATGACGCTTGATACGGAAGATCCATTTGCAGCCCAAAATATTGCGAGCACCTTCTGAGGGAACCAGACCCCAAGTACCATTACGAGCCAGTGCATCATACTTTTCAGATAAGGCCTGGCACCACTTGAGATCTTTGAAAGCCTATGTGACACAGGTTGGTTCCCTTTCCGCTGCAAGTTGAGCTGAGAGAATGAGTTCGGTGAGCGGCTTGTAAATATTATTTTTGGAGCGAGTAACAATGTATTAGGTACAAGTAGCAGCAACTACATGAACTGGGGCAATAGGCACTCGATTGTCCTCGGGATCAACGGGCACCAGAGTAATAGGCACCATGCTTTCCCTGAGCATGTGGCTTGGTGCCGAGGATGAGCCAGTAACAGGCATAGAGATGTTCTCGGGCATAGTGCTTGGTATCGAGGATGAGCTGACAGCAGGCATAGAGCTGTCCTCGAGCATGGTTCTAGGGCTGGTAGCGAGCATATTACTGACTGAATGAGGTTGGTGTATGGGGGAGTTAGGATCAACCACTGTTTGATTAGTGCTAGGAGCAACTGGAGCGGATTCAATGAAGCGAGCAACGGACGGTGTGTATAAAGCCGTGAGCAGTTTATGTGGAGGTAACCAAATGGCTCGAGTGGAGTCATCAAGGCGAGCAAGATGAGTGTCAATTTTGGCCATGGGAAAAGTAGATTCAACAAACCGAACATGACATGAGATGAACAGTTTGGTTGTGCTCAGATTATAACAGAGATAGGCACTCTAAGTGAGTGAGTAACCGAGAAAGACACATGGAGTGGAGCGAGCACATCAACAATGTAGTTTATCTAGACACAATGGAGTTTTTCATGAAGCTCATCAAACGAGATAGGAGTGTCCCGGCCTTCAACCACATCAACAATATGGCGGTAGTCATCAACTAAGCCCCCTAAGATGATCTCAATGAGATCCTCGTGGTCTAGGGGTTTTCCTAGAGCGGCGAGCTCGTCAGTACGACCTTTGACTGACTACATGTATACGGAGATTGTCTGAATACCCTTGGAAGCTCGCTTAAGGTGGTTCTTGATCTGTTTGATATGACCATGAGTTGGGCGAGCATAGGTATGAGCAAGGGTTTGTCAGGCATCGCGGGTAGTGGCGACCTGTTGGATTAAGGGAACCAAGGGAGTAAAGAGGAAGCCAACAAGGGCTCCAAACAAAAGTTTGTCTTGCCGGATCCGAGGTTGGTAGAGTGGGTTGGGAGTAGGAACATCCTTTGATGTTTGAGCATACTTGGAGAGGATGGTGGGAGGTGGACATGGATATAAGTCATCTACAAACTTGTAGAAGTTATAGCCAATGAGGGTTGCCTAAACTTGGAGTTTCCAAGCGATGTAGTTAGTGGTGGTGAGTTTGACGATGTTGTGGTGGGATATGTTAATGAGTTCGAAGGTTTGGCTTGGATCAACGAGGTTTTGGACGGTGAGGGTTTGGTTATCGATAGCCATGGAGGCGAAAGTTTGGGTGGCGGCGGCGGCAATGGGGGAAAGGTTTAGAAGCAAAGCTCTGATATATAAATTGCTTATTTTTAAAATTACGTCTTGTAGATATGATATTGTGTGTTTTCAAAGTTCTTAAACCTTGCATGTGTTTTAAATGGCTTCAACGTATAGAAGACTAATGACTTGTGACTTATATCTTATAACTCAAATAAAGCACTTAAAAAATAACTTGTGAGAAGTCGTCGGTCATAATAAGTCATAAGCACATCTCAAAAAGTCAAATCAAGCAGACGCATATGTATACATATGTGAGTGTGTGTGCGCTTGTATAATACTAGTACTCTTGCACGTGCCGATGACACGACGTCAGTTTGTGAATTTATCAATAAATGAAGCATATATTGTGAAAATGAATTAATATTTACTTATAATTTGTCTAAGTTAATTGTGATAACAATTAAAAAAAAACAAATATTTCAAATTACAAAACTTACAAAATTTTTTGCATAAAATTGATTAATTAATTAAAATATCGAAAAGAAAATGGACGTGGGTTTGGTGGAGGAAGGATTAGTGGCTACCAACCGTGAATAGTGGGGGGGAGTTGGAGAGAGAGAGAGAGGATAGTTGCTCAACCGCCTTGTCCGTGCCGATGTCACGGTGTCAGTTTGTGAATTTATCAACAGAGATACTTAATACATCACCTATAAAATACTTAATACAACACTTTTTTAAAAAAGTAGACCAAATTGCCCTTTGCCATTTTATGAGTAAATGAAAAAAAAAAGTAATTTTTTTCTTTGTTTTGGGACTGCTATGAAACCAGTCCAAAAGTCCAAATTTTTTTTTTGACTGCTCCGAAACCAGTCCAAAAGTCCAAAATTTATTTTTTTTTGGACTGCTCCGAAACCAGTCCTAATGTCCAAATTTTTTTTTTTGGTTTGGAACTGCTGCCAAACCAATCCAAAAGTCCAAAAAAAATTACTCCCTCCGTCCCTAAATAATCGTCTGGGTTGACCCGGCGCACAGTTTAAGAAAAAGTAATTGACTTGATTATCTATATTGGTTTAATGTGCAGTTTCCTTTAATGTCCATGTATATGTGGCCCATAATTAAAGTAGAGTGAAAAAGTAAGGGTAAAGTGGTAAAAGTGATGTTCTAAAAAGGTAAGTTTCAAAGTGGACAATTATTTTGGGACGGACGAAAAAGGAAAGGAGGACGATAATTTAGGGACGGAGGGAGTATTATTTTTTTGACTGCTCCGAAACCAGTCCTAATGTCCAATTTTTTAAATTTTTTTTGGTTTGGGACTGCTGCCAAACCAGTCCCAATACCTAAATATTTTTTTTTTGTTTTTGGGTTTAGGACTGCTCCCAAACCAATCCCAATGTCTAAATTTTTTTTTGTTAAGGATAATATAATATTTTTACAACAAAAAGTGTTGTATGAAGTATTTTATAGGTGCTGTATTAAGTATACCCCTTTATCAATAAATGAAGCAGATAATGTGAAAATGAATTAATATTTACTTATAATTTGTCTAAGTTAATTATGATAACAATTAAAAAGAAAAAAACAAATATTTCAAATTACAAAACTTACGAATTTTTTTGTATAAAATTGATTAATTAATTAAAATATCGAAAAGAAAAGGGATGTGTGTTTGGTGGAGGAAGGATTAGCGTCCACCAACCGTAAATAGTGGGGGGAGTTGGAGAGAGAGAGGAGGTAGTTGCTCAACTGCCATTCACACATGTGAACTCGGGGAGTGATAATGATCGTAGGATCTCAGTAAAGGAATCAATTTCAGCCCCTAAATAACTTTAGTCAATTGCATATGTGCAACAATGAGCTATATTATATTATAGATGGGATAAGCTAAAGGACTCCCCTATGTAGTGTCGTCTAAGTCATCAAGCCTACTTGTAATCTATAACTATAACTAAAACAAAAACCGCACTATCTTCGTACTACATTTTTTCTAAAAAAAAATTATAATGACAACGTTCTTTCCAATAAATAAAAACGGTTTGTCATAACTCTTTTGATGTTTTACCATTCTTTGTACATCTCGGTGTACCTCTCTCATCAGTTATCACTTCATCCTCTTCTTATCACCTCTACCATGGATTGCATTTAAGCCTGATAATTGTAACACGTTACCCATTAACCCACCCAACTCAACTCAATCCATTAATATTTTTGGGTTGAAGCGGGTAACCTGATTCGACCTAATAATATTAATGGGTCGGGTTAGGTTAAAGCGAGTCGTATCCGTTACCCATTTCGTCCCGTGCCTTTTTATGCTATAAATTGATGTTTTTTGGAAGAAAATTTTGGTTTGAGACAGGTCGACCAGCTTTAACCCGTTATCCGTTTCAACCCGACTCATTTCGACCCGTTTGACATTTGGGCTCTAATGGGTTTCGACCTGTTTCAACCTATTACCAGGCCCGATTTTGGAGGGGTTCAGCATGTCCGACGGAACAGGGTCCCCAATTTAAAAGGGCCCAATTTTATAGATGTGGACTAATTTTTATTATGTATAAAGTAAATAATGTGCTTGAGTACATAAAATTTTCTTTATCTCAATGGATTGATAGTGATAATGAAGTAGAGGTCTTTAGTTCAAGTCTCACTTGTGTTAATTTTGGTTTTTTTCTTTTTGGGTGTACTGTTAATTATTAAATTTTATTTAATACATATTATATCATATATTTCCCCGTTTTGGGTAAATAATCTCATATACTATTTTGTTTACGTAAATAATCATTTAAAAAAATATGCTTATAACTTTTTCATAATCTTTCATCTTTATCCTCCAATTGCATTGTAAGCATAATGGTTGTGGTTAGGTATTTTTATTTATTTATTACCAACTTCAATACTACTTATATCTTTTAATTTACTTCGGAAGCTAATAAATAAATAGTTACTATATAAAGATAAATATTTTGTAATCGACTCCAGTAGAGTTATTTAATCTTAAGTTTATTTTGTGTTCATCAAATTTACTTATCAAAAAAAGTTCGTTGACCATCAATTTTTTTATCTGGGTTATAAAAAATAACAATTACTTAAATTGAAATATATATGCAATTATAATAATCATTTGGTATATAATATCAATATTTCAACCAAAAATCAAATTTTATTGTAATGTGACTATAATTTTTATTGCTTATGTCCATTTAATTCTTAGCTTTGTCACTTGATATTTTAAACTTGAATTTATAGTACACATATGTTACCAAAAACATATCCCTCCAGAAGTCAAAAAATAAATAAAAGAAAAAAAATTAATTGAGTATATTCTTTTTATTGCAAATTGTTTTAGCAAATGAAGTATAACAGTTTTCAGTAATTATTTAATAATTATTTTTCTTATATGTTTGTAGGTAGTTTACATTTTCAATACTTTAAATTATGAAAAGTCAAAAAATTGTTCGTCTAAGTAATCTCATATACTATTTTGTTTACGCAAATAATCATTTTAAAAAATATGTTTATAATTTTTTCATAATCTTTCATCTTTATCCTCCAATTGCATTGTAAGTATAATGGCTATGGTTAAGTATTTTTATTTATTTATTACCAACTTCAATACTACTTATATCTTTTAAATTATAAAAAGTCAAAAAAATTATTCGTTTAAAAATCTTATTTTTATAAAGTTTCAAGGGCCCTTTTTTTCTTTTTGATCTGAACCCTCAAAAGTTCAGGACCGGCCCTGCCTATTACCCATTCTAACCCAATTCACCTAATTGTCAGGCCTAATCTATTGTTTACTCTCCCCCCCCCCACCCCCACACTTTTTTCCCTCCGTACTTATTTTGTTGCTATTTTTTGACAAAAACAACAAAAAAGGTTTCGAAATCTTTTTTTATCATGATCATGCACATGAGTACTGCTAGTGGTCAACTATTCAACTAATCGGGCAAGTAACTTTAATTAACTGTCTTGAACAATTATTATGTAACGGTCTTGAACAATTATTATTTCAAGCTAAGAAGTTACCAAATTGGTAATGTAAATTTCGTACATATTTCGGAATTTCTAAAAAAAATAATTAAATAATGATGGTGTATGCTCTAATTGGTTTTAAACGTCTACAACAACAAGAATCATTAATTGTACAAGATTTTTTTTGTGATTTATAATTTAAAAGTGAATTACTATTGTTTTTCCTAATTATTTTAGGAATAAGTTTCATAAGTTGAGATTAAAAAGGATTTCCTAATAGGACTTGGAATTATAAAGACTATTATAAATACATTTCTTGACATCCTTAATGTCACCCAAAAAGGATTAATCTGTAAGCTGGCCGACGGTGAGTAAATACATTGGTGTACGGTGGCCGGACTTTCTGATTAGGTGAGTTTTTAAATAAAGTGTTTGATTCATCCTCTTTAATGTATTAAAGTGTGGGGTTTTAAGATTTGTGTTTTAATAAATATTATTTCTCCATAAGTATCAGACCAAAACTACGAACCCAATAGTTAATTTGATCAACTCAACAGTTTGCCTATGAACATTCTCTCTCTCTCTCTCTCTCACTTTTGCAATGGTTTTGTAAGCAACATTTTCTTGAGTTCCTCAGCCTCGTCAATCTGCTCATCCGGATTATGAACATGGGACTTCGAAACCATAGCGTTTTCTTCTGTTCTAGAACATTATCCCAAACGCCAACATTTTTAATTTAGGAATCTTTATCAAACACAGAGAATCACTGATTTGGGTGATTTAATTTTTGTTTTCTTCTGTGCAGTAATACTATATCTGAAGGAGCAACGATGAACAATACAAGAAAACTGAAGGTGGAAGATGTGGTGGATAATATAAAGCTCGATCCAAAGAAGTCTAACCACACGGATTGGGATGTATTGGTAGCAGTTGGAGAGTATCTACGCCTTCAGTTTGAGGAAGAAAAATTGAATGAATTCAATTCTAAGGCCACCAATGATGATGGTGGTTATTACTTACAAAACTCAAACCGAGGAGTGAAGAGAAAGACGTCGATGAATGAATTAAGTTACCACTCTTCCTCCAAGAAAATAGTCACAATGTCCAAAGTTGAAGAATTTAATTTCTCCAAAAAACATCCCCGTAGCAGTACTGGTGTGACTGATGAATATGACCCTCTTGCAGTTGTAAAGGGTGGTAAGAATAGCATGAAGGTTGAGGTTTCATATCCTCCTCCGGACTTGCCAATGGAGTTCGTGAAAAGAATATTGGAGATGGGTGGTACGGACATAAGATTGGTGATTCAAAAGCCATTGAGTAGTACAGATTGTTCCAAGAATGAGAACAGACTGTTTATTTCCATCCGAGAAGCAGCTGATTTCTTGGAGGAGAGTGAGAAGAAGTATCTTCAGAGTGGCATTGGCACCAAAACACCAAAACCTTTTATTAACGTTATCCTACTACCACCGAACCTTGAAGAGACTGCTATTACCTTGAGGCAATGGAATCTGTATAAGGAAAGCGGGAAGGTGAGTGGACAGTATGTGCTGAATAAACCTTGGTATGACGTCGTTACGAGCAATGGACTTGCCAAAAATGTCATAATTCAAATATGGTCATTCCGTGTGGACGGAAAGTTGGGGCTTGCTATGGTTAAGCTCCCCGAACACGTCGATGGTGGCAAGAGTACAAGGACCGGAGGATGCCAAGGTACAAGTACAAGTAGTGGTGGAGCAACAAAAAAGTTTTCCTCCGGTTCAGCTCCTCCATTTTTTTTGGTTAATGTTTATTAGATAGGGTTCTATTGTTGTGTAAAGACCTAAACTCTTGTTTGTAGATCGCAAAGCAATTTTGTAGTAAAATTTTGTTTGTTCAATACTTGTTTATAAATGCTAGCAGTTAAGATCTATGGATTTTAGACATGCTCATTCGGTTCCGGAATCGGCAGTTCTTAGAGGAGGTTCTGGCGAACCGGATTCGAACCGTGAACCTTTACGGTTCAGTTCTGAACCGTGAACCGTATTTACTGTTACACAGTTCTATGATTACAAAAATTATTTTTAATTTTGTTTACATTTTTTTGGTTTTTTTATTTGTTTTAAAAACCATCTTAATTAAAACCATTCTTCACTCGGGATCATCAGGTCCCTCCGTTTCGATCAATCTGAGCTGTCCATTTGAATTCTGACCACTTTTTTTTTTTTACCTTTGGAATCGGTTCACGGTTTCGGTTCACAAAAAATTGTTTTGACGAACCTTAACTGAACTGGTGAACCTCCGTTGAAGGTCCGATTCCACATCATTCGATTCTTTGACGGTTTAGTTAACGGTTCAAACCGTGTACCTTTTATGCATGTCTAATGGATGGTACAATGCCCAAGTGTATTCAATTCCAACATTTTTAATTATTCCCTCCGTCCCAAAAAAAAAAAAAAAGCCTCAAGTTGACGAGTCAAAACTTTTGAGCTTTTAATTTTATGTACACGTTTGTGCATTCTTTAAATTGCTATATAATTATTTAACTATTTAGAAGAAATGCAACTATTGTAAAAAGTTCGAGTAAATTGCTATATAAATATTTTATTATTTTGAGTAGGTCTTTTATAATATCATTTTGTGAATTTTAATTCGTTAGACAGAGCCGCACTCACAATTCAATCCACTAATACAGATAAATCGGATAAAAATGATCCATTTTACAAAAAAATTCCATAAGACTTTCCTATATAAGTTTTAAACAATTATTTTTAAGAAATGGAGACTATCATAGAAACTAGAAAGTTTGACTATTTGTTTGTTTTTTTTCCTTTTTTGCACGGAAGAAGTATATATGCAAAGTAAATGGTAGCCGGTTAATGGTAGTTCTAACTAAATCAAAAAGGAATCTTAGCTTTCACCAATGAATCATCAAAAAATCAAATCAAATCAAATTAAATAAAATCTAGTTTTAATTTGTATCAATTTAAGATACAAATTCAAACCAAATTATACTATCACTTTTGGACTTTTATCTCTTTTTTTTTGGCATTTTAACAATTTATAAAGGCAAAAACTTGGTACGATAGTTTTACGAATATTTTTTGTAAATGGATCATCTTTATTTAATTCACCGTGTGTTGATGGGTTAAATTATGAGAGAGTGAGGTTTTTTCTTACGAATTAAAATCTGTAAGACAGTTTTACAGAAGATCTACTCATTCAAAAAATGTTTTCATTTTTTAATTCTTTCATAAAATTAAATAGAGTACACATTTTTATATATAGATAGAAACTTGATTTGTTTCACTTGGACACCAAACCAATTTTCAAGATAAAGATGATGGAGTATTTAAAAATGTTGAAGTTTATGTTACTGTTATAAGAGTTTTTTAGTTTTGAATCAAATGAGTATCAAAGAGATTATTTTATTAGTAGTTGTTAATGAGTTGTATTTAATTTGATGTATTGTTTACCATGCTCTTAGCATAGGCTTCCAAGGATAAAGCTTCGAACAAACCATGGATTAGCATAGGCTTCCATGGATAAAATAATTTATTTTCTCAGTATTAATTAGTCTACCTCGTTTCCCAACCAAACGACCCCCTAGTGTATAACACATATCAAAGAGTCCACTTTGTGAATGAAAAATTAAAATAGTGTCGAGAACAAAAAATTCTTCGGTAGCTTTTCAATTCTTCCGAAGAAGTTTACTATAAAATTGTCTTACGGATCTTAGATTGTATGACGAAGCCTTAGTTTCTCACAACATAATCTACTAACACACGGTAGGTCGGATCAAGGTGATACATAAAACTAGATCTTTGTGCCCGCGCCTATGGTACGGTGTCAGTATATCTGATTTCGTCAATTGAAATGACAACATCTAAATAGAAGGTGCAATTTAAAAAAAATGTTACAATTGAGGGGTACATTACTTCAAGTGGTAGTTGAGGGGCACTATTCGAACTCTACTCATAGTTGAGGGGGGTTATTTGTAAGAAGTTATATGTAACTGACCTATGAACATTTGATTTTGCGGCGGAATCAACCCCCATGGCCAGATAGTCTCAGTCCATCAATTGAGCTCTATTGTGAGATTATATTAATATAAGATTGATGTTTTGTGAGGGGTAATGGTTTAGAAGATTAATCTCAGGGTGTGACTGCTCATAATATTAACTGTAGGGGTGACTTTGTAACATGGTTAGAGAAAATAAAGAGTTAAAAGTGGATAATTACTCTCAAGCATGTGAATGTGAGAGTGAATCTCAACCATTATATTTTTAAAAATAATTTAATCTCAACCCTAAATAGCTTTACTCAATTGCACATGTGTGAGAATGAGCTCTATTGTAATATATACTAGTCTTTGTGCCCGTGCCTATGGCACGGCGCGAATAGGAAGAATGTCAGTATTGGAGGGTGTCAATATTTAAATAAATCAATATATATTTTAATCATGTTTCAAAAAGAGTCTAAAATAACAAATTGAAAATGACACGGCGCTACTATGTGACGATGTCAGTATGGAAAGGTGCTGGTATTCAAATGAATCAATATAATAAACAATTTAAAATTAGTATATCTTGGTAAATAATTAAAACAATATGATCATCCACAGTTGAATAAAAATGTAAAGTTACTTTTGTATTTTTTTTAAAAAGGAAACAGGGGCGGTACCCTGCTATATTTTATTAATATAAATAATATTACAAACTTGAGGGGGACAACCAGTCTTGCCCTTATAGGAGGGAGGACGGAGGAACCTGACATCGAAAAGGAAAAACTAACAACAAATAAAAACCAAGAAATTTAAATTAGTGTTCATACATATTATTACTTATTCCATTTATAAAAAATTAAAATAAATTTTTTTTTCTCTTAGAGTGGTTTTATTATTGAAGTAATTTTACCTTTTAAATTATGTTACATTTAGGAATTTTGATAAGATTGAATGAATGAGTAGTTTCGTGTACATTTGGGCATCCATAAGATATTTAATGAGCAATTGACGGTGAATCGAAAGTCGGAAGAATTGAATTAGTCCAACCCATGAATATTCACAACTAAGTTGTTGAGAAATGAAATCATCCTACCTACTCCACTAACCACAAACCCCTTATCACTCCTAATAAACTCTATATCCAATACTCAAATCCCAACTTTTACCACCAATATCCACATAATTAGTAAAAATTGCTATCAAAACACTGTCATTCCCAAAAGTGTATAAGAAACGATGATGAAAATTTTACTCATTTCTTAAACGTTAAACTTAAACCAAATGAAACATAACCTTGACCTTTCATGGATTACTACAAATTATGTGAAAAATTATGAAAAAAAAATTAAAGATCATATACTTAAAACTTTTATTTGATAGACATATTATCATATACTTAAAGACTCACTGATAAAAAGAATGCAATATTTAGTAAAACTCACCTAATATTTTGGATGAGAATTAAGTAATTTTAAGGATGGGATGTTGGATTGAGTGTTTACTGGCTCACTATCTTACAGATTGTAAAGAATATTGTGAGAGAATGAAACTTCGATTCTTCTTCTTCGTAAAAGAATACCCAAGCACCCTAGTGCAACAATGATACAAAAAAATCACCTTACTCCGGCTGTGATGAAACTCAAATACTCATCATGCATCTCTAAACAAAAAACCAAACAAAAAACCAAGCTACATAATCTTTCCTCATCTAGAAAAAAATGTTATTTTACTCAAATAATAATAACAATAATATTGATATCAATAACTTTGATACACAATTTTACAGTAGAATTAAATCATCAATTGGTCATGCCAAGAAAAAATCAGCTGGCCAATTTTCAGGGGTTGTTCCATTTTTACAATAAAAATATACTACACTATGACAAAAGAAATACGATCCGAATTGTTGAATTACAGTACTATATCATAAGAAAATTACCAACTCTTGGGTCATTCGGGCGAGCAAAGAGTAAAACTTTCCAAACTTGCCACCTCCACGCTTGGGAAGGCTGGGGTCATAATTCCCTTGAAAGGATTCTTAGCACTGCACAGAACCAATATGCAATCGCTTTTAGCTTTATCAAAATTTCATTAGACAACGAGTCATACCGAGACTGAGTAAATCAAAGCTGGAACACAAAGATTATCAAGCGACAAAAAAACTTGTCTTCTTGACTACCATGACAAGCAATTGTAGAACATTCCAATAAGGAAACATTGAATATCAAGCTCTACTCATCTGAATATCCTCACTAAAACATAATGGTCAGATTTTCAATTTAGAATAACAAAACATTTCTTTATTTTTTTCAAAAGGTCAAGTTCATCAATTCCTAAGTAGTGAGGCACACTATGACAAAAGAAATACAGATCCAGAATGGGTCAACGATTTAACATCAGTAACCGGCACATGACCTGATTATCTAATCTAACTACTTATAAAAGTGTAGGTTGTCTCTAACAACATAATGTATGGACAAATGTACCCTTTAACATAATAAATCACTCACCATTAATTAAGGTCAAAAGAGTAAATTTGTTATAGACTAATTAATTCAATGAATAATTAAATAATAGTTTGATCACTTAACTTGTACCTATTTTCATTTTATGTCCTACATTATTTAATTCAATTCATTTCGTCCTGTATTTTAATTTTTTTTTTCAATTTCTCCCACCTATCAGGATCGTTACAAATGTCGCCTAATATTTACTGAAATGACAAAAATACCCTTACTCGGTTGAGACACAAAAACCTTATTCGAAACTAAAAAAATAATATGGTTTTACTTTCTTAAATATGTTCGGGAAAGACATTATAAAATTTATATGAAAAATTATATCTATAGTAATAGAATTGTCGGTTAGTATCGAGATATTAAACAAATTGGTAGCATGTTTAGTTATTACCCATGAATAAAATAAGATAAATATGTTTAAAAAATGTGTCATAATGTCAAGAAGATGAAAAAATGAAGTATCATTTGATGAATTTGTGCCTTTTGTTAAGGACAATACACATAAATTTATCATGCCAAATAATAATGATTAGAAAAAAGTGTCATAAATATTATAAATCACTTGCCATGAATTAATACCAAAAGAGTAAATTTGTCATAAGCAAATTAATTTCGTGATTAGTTAAAAAATAAATTGAAATGTCGCCCAATATTTTCTGAAAGACAAAAATACCCTTACTCGGTAAAGAAACTAAATTTTTTTCGAAACTAAAAAAATAATATTGTTTTACTTTCATAAATATGTTCGGGAGAGACATTATAAGAGTTATATGAAAATTTGTATTAATAGTAATACAATTTAATTTAATCTCATCTAATCTAATCTAATCTAATCTAATCTAATCTAACTACTTATAAAAGTGTAGGTTGTCTCTTACAACTTAATGTATGGACAAATGTACCCTTTAACTTAATAAATCACTCACCATTAATTAAGGTCAAAAGAGTAAATTTGTTATAGACTAATTAATTCAATGAATAATTAAATAATAGTTTGATCCCTTAACTTGTACCTATTTTCAATTTATGTCCTACATTATTTAATTCAATTCATTTCGTCCTGTATTTTGATTTTTTTTCAATTTCCCCCACCTATCAGGATCGTTACAAATGTCGCCTAATATTTACTGAAATGACAAAAATACCCTTACTCGGTTGAAACACAAAAACCTTATTCGAAACTAAAAAAATAATATGGTTTTACTTTCTTAAATATGTTCGGCAAAGACATTATAAAATTTATATGAAAAATTATATCTATAGTAATAGAATTGTCGGTTAGTATCGAGATATTAAACAAATTGGTAGCATGTTTAGTTATTACCCATGAATAAAATAAGATAAATAAGTTTTAAAAATGTGTCATAATGTCAAGAAGATGAAAAAATGAAGTATCATTTGATGAATTTGTGCCTTTTTTTAAGGACAATACACATAAATTTATCATGCCAAATAATAAATTGAAATGTCGCCCAATATTTTCTGAAAGACAAAAATACCCTTACTCGGTTGAGAAACTAAAACTTTATTCGAAACTAAAAAAATAAAATTATTTTACTTTCATAAATATGTTCGGGAAAGACATTATAAGAGTTATATGAAAAATTGTTACAATAGTAATACAATTTAATTTAATCTAATCTAATCTAATCTAATCTAATCTAATCTAATCTATCTACTTATAAAAGTGTAGGTTGTCTTACAATTTAATGTATGGACAAATGTACCATTTAACTTAATAAATCACTCACCATTAATTAAGGTCAAAAGAGTAAATTTGTTATAGACTAATTAATTCAATGAATAATTAAATAATAGTTTAATCCCTTAACTTGTACCTCTTAATGTATGGACAAATGTACCCTTTAACTTAATAAATCACTCACCATTAATTAAGGTCAAAAGAGTAAATTTGTTATAGACTAATTAATTCAATGAATAATTAAATAATAGTTTGAT
The DNA here is from genome assembly GCA_013146195.2 of Codonopsis lanceolata. Lineage (NCBI taxonomy): Eukaryota > Viridiplantae > Streptophyta > Magnoliopsida > Asterales > Campanulaceae > Codonopsis > Codonopsis lanceolata. The sequence goes on along the minus strand of CM028377.1, from coordinate 37,327,460 downwards.
CCCTTAACTTGTACCTATTGTCAAGTTATGTCCTACATTATTTAATTCAATTCATTTCGTCCTGTATTTTGATTTTTTTTAATTTCCCCCACCTATCAGGATCGTTACAAATGTCGCCTAATATTTACTGAAATGACAAAAATACCCTTACTCGGTTGAGACACAAAAACCTTATTCGAAACTAAAAAAATAATATGGTTTTACTTTCTTAAATATGTTCGGAAAAGACATTATAAAATTTATATGAAAAATTATATCTATAGTAATAGAATTGTCGGTTAGTATCGAGATATTAAACAAATTGGTAGCATGTTTAGTTATTACCCATGAATAAAATAAGATAAATAAGTTTTAAAAATGTGTCATAATGTCAAGAAGATGAAAAAATCAAGTATCATTTGATGAATTTGTGCCTTTTTTTTAGGGACAATACACATAAATTTATCATGCCAAATAATAAATTGAAATGTCGCCCAATATTTTCTAAAAGACAAAAATACCCTTACTCAGTTGAGACACAAAAACCTTATTCGAAACTAAAAAAATAATATGGTTTTACTTTCTTAAATATGTTAGGAAAAGACATTATAAAATTTATATGAAAAATTATATCTATAGTAATAGAATTGTCGGTTAGTATCGAGATATTAAACAAATTGGTAGCATGTTTAGTTATTACCCATGAATAAAATAAGATAAATAAGTTTTAAAAATGTGTCATAATATCAAGAAGATGAAAAAATCAAGTATCATTTGATGAATTTGTGCCTTTTTTTTAGGGACAATACACATAAATTTATCATGCCAAATAATAAATTGAAATGTCGCCCAATATTTTCTAAAAGACAAAAATACCCTTACTCGGTTGAGAAACTAAAACTTTATTCGAAACTAAAAAAATAATATTGTTTTACTTTCATAAATATGTTCGGGAAAGACATTATAAGAGTTATATGAAAAATTGTAACAATACTAATACAATTTAATTTAATTTAATCTAATCTAATCTAATCTAATATAATATAATATAATCTAATCAAATATAATCTAATCTATCTATCTATCTACTTATAAAAGTGTAGGTTGTATCTTACAATTTAATTTATGGACAAATGTACCATTTAACTTAATAAATCACTCACCATTAATTAAGGTCAAAAGAGTAAATTTGTTATAGACTAATTAATTCAATTAATAATTAAATAATAGTTTGATCCCTTAACTTGTACCTATTTTCAATTTATGTCCTACATTATTTAATTCAATTCATTTCGCCCTGTAGTTTGATTTTTTTTTCAAATTTCCCCACCTATCAGGATCGTTACAAATGTCGCCTAATATTCACTAAAATGACAAAAATACCCTTACTCGGTTGAGACACAAAAACCTTATTCGAAACTAAAAAAATAATATGGTTTTACTTTCTTAAATATGTTCGGGAAAGACATTATAAAATTTATATGAAAAATTATATCTATAGTAATAGAATTGTCGGTTAGTATCGAGATATTAAACAAATTGGTAGCATGTTTAGTTATTACCCATGAATAAAATAAGATAAATAAGTTTAAAAAATGTGTCATAATGTCAAGAAGATGAAAAAATGAAGTATCATTTGATGAATTTGTGCCTTTTGTTAAGGACAATACACATAAATTTATCATGTCAAATAATAATGATTAGAAAAAAGTGTCATAAATATTATAAATCACTTGCCATGAATTAAGGAAAAAAGAGTAAATTTGTCATAAGCAAATTAATTTCATGAATAATTAAACAATAAATTGAAATGTCGCCCAATATTTTCTGAAAGTCAAAAATACCCTTAATCGGTTGAGAAACTAAAACTTTATTCGAAACTAAAAAAATAATATTGTTTTACTTTCATAAATATGTTCGGGAAAAACATTATAAGAGTTATATTAAAAATTGTATCAATAGTTATACAATTTAATTTAATCTAATCTAATCCAATCTAATCTATCTAATCAAACCTACTTATAAAAGTGTAGGTTGTCTCTTACAACTTAATGTATGGACAAATGTACCATTTAACTTAATAAATCACTCACCATTAATTAAGGTCAAAAGAGTAAATTTGTTATAGACTAATTAATTCAATGAATAATTAAATAATAGTTTGATCCCTTAACTTGTACCTATTTTCAATTTATGTCCTACATTATTTAATTCAATTCATTTCGCCCCGTATTTTGATTTTTTTCAATTTCCCCACCTATCGTGATCGTTACAAATGTCGCCTAATATTTACCGAAATGAAAAAAATACCCTTACTCTGGTTGAGACACAAAACCTTATTCGAAACTAAAAAATAATATGGTTTTACTTTCTTAAATATGTTCGGGAAAGACATTATAAAATTTATATGAAAAATTATATCTATAGTAATAGAATTGTCGGTTAGTATCGAGATATTAAACAAATCGGGAGCATGTTTAGTTATTAGTCATGAATAAAATAAGATAAATAAGTTTAAAAAATGTGTCATAATGTCAAGAAAATGAAAAAATAAAGTATCATTTGATGAATTTGTGCCTTTTGTTAAGGACAATACACATAAATTTATCATGCCAAATAATAATGATTAGAAAAAGTGTCATAAATATTATAAATCACTTGCCATGAATTAAGGCCAAAAGAGTAAATTTGTCATAAGCAAATTAATTTCGTGAATAATTAAATAATAAATTGAAATGTCGCCCAATATTTTCTGAAAGACAAAAATACCCTTACTCGGTTGAGAAACTAAAACTTTATTCGAAACTAAAAAAATAATATTAATTGTTTTAATTTCATAAATATGTTCGGGAAAGACATTATAAGAGTTATATGAAAAATTGTATCAATATTAATACAATTTAATTTAATCTAATCTAATCTAATCTAATCTAATTTAATCTAATCTAATCTAATCTAATCTAATCTAATCTAACTACTTATAAAAGTGTAGGTTGTCTCTTACAACTTAATGTATGGACAAATGTACCCTTTAACTTAATAAATCACTCACCATTAATTAAGGTCAAAAGAGTAAATTTGTTATAGACTAATTAATTCAATGAATAATTAAATAATAGTTTGATCCCTTAACTTGTACCTATTTTCAATTTATGTCCTATATTATTTAATTCAATTCATTTCGTCTTGTATTTTGATTTTTTTTCAATTTCCCCACCTATCAGGATCGTTACAAATGTCGCCTAATATTTACAGAAATGACAAAAATACCCTTACTCGGTTGAGACACAAAAACCTTATTCGAAACTAAAAAAATAATATGGTTTTACTTTCTTAAATATGTTCGGAGAACACATTATAAACTTTATATGAAAAATTATATTTATAGTAATAGAATTGTCGGTTAGTATCGAGATATTAAACAAATTGGTAGCATGTTTAGTTATTACCCATGAATAAAATAAGATAAATAAGTTTAAAAAATGTGTCATAATGTCAAGAAGATGAAAAAATGAAGTATCATTTGATGAATTTGTGCCTTTTTTTAAGGACAATACACATAAATTTATCATGCCAAATAATAATGATTAGAAAAAAGTGTCATAAATATTATAAATCACTTGCCATGAATTAAGGCCAAAAGAGTAAATTTGTCATAAAGCAAATTAATTTCGTGAATAATTAAATAATAAATTGAAATGTCGCCCAATATTTTCTCGAAAGACAAAAATACCCTTACTCGGTTGAGACAACTAAAACTTTATTCAAAACTAAAAAATAATATTTTTTACTTTCTTAAATATGTTCGGAAAGACATTATAAAATTTATATGAAAAATTATATAATTAATTCTAATAGTAATAGAATTATTTAATTCAATTCATTTCGTCCTCGATTTTTTTTCAATTTCCCAACCTACAAGTTAGTATCGAAATGATATTAAACAAATTGGTACTTTCTTAAATATGTTCAAAGACATTATAAAATTTATATGTTTAGTTATTACGAGATATTAAACAAATTGGTAGCATGAATAAAATAAGATAAATAAGTTAAAAAAATGTGTCATAATGTCTAGAAGATGAAAAAATGAAGTATCATTTGATGAATTTGTGCCTTTTGTTAAGGACAATACACATAAATTTATCATGTCAAATAATAATGATTAGAAAAAAGTGTCATAAATATTATAAATCACTTGCCATTAATTAAGGCCAAAAGAATAAATTTGTTATAAGCAAATTAATTTCGTGAATACTTAAATAATAAATTGAAATGTCGCCCAATATTTTCTGAAAGACAAAAATACCCTTACTCGGTTGAGAAACTAAAACTTTATTCGAAACTAAAAAAATAATATTGTTTTACTTTCATAAATATGTTCGGGAAAGACATTATAAGAGTTATATGAAAAATTGTATCAATAGTAATACAATTTTATTTAATCAAATCAAATCAAATCAAATCAAATCTAATCTAACTACTTATAAAAGTGTAGGTTGTCTCTTACAACTTAATGTATGGACAAATGTACCATTTAGCTTAATAAAACACTCACCATTAATTAAGGTCAAAAGAGTAAATTTGTTATAGACTAATTAATTCAATGAATAATTAAATAATAGTTTGATCCCTTAACTTGTACTTATTTTCAATTTACGCCTACATTATTTAATTCAATTCATTTTGTCCTGTATTTTGATTTTTTATTTTAATTGAGGAAAGTACGATGTTAATAAAGTTTTGAATGCGACGTCCTTCACATTCAATCGACATGGATACGATAAGTACAACAATATTAATCTTAGCATCTTATTCGTATTCGTAGCTTAGACAATATTAATCTTAGCATCTTAGATTCATATACATTTGATCATTAGACAATCGTTATATATTTAAAATGTTTACTTTCTAAGGATTTGAATAACTATTCATAGCTTGTATTCGTATACATTTCATCATTGGACATTTTTTAAAAAAAATTTAATATGTTTACTTTCTCTTAATTTCAATAACTGTAACTTAGCTCTCTTCCACTTAACTTAATGAAAAATACATTTCACAATCAATGCAATAGATTTCTGTTTTAAGCAAGACAATACGTGCAACGCACGTGCCTTTTCCTAGTTACATTAAAAAGAATGAATAAACAAAAATTAATCAGTTGGATCTAAGCCACTCATAACTTATTAGTGCATAGAAATTACCATGTTCATCATCGAATGTGAGGCAGTGTGCTTTCAGTGCCATTGCCGACAAACTGTGGCCCTAATGGATCCCTCAGGATCAGCTAGAAATATTAAATCTGAGGGCAAAGTTTGAAGTAAATGTGGCCAATACGAATAACAAAAAGAAAGAACAAAAACGCTTATGATCAGATGAGAGAATGAAAGAAAGAACAAAAAGAAACAGATGAGAGAAGGGAGAAGCTTCAACCGTCACCGCCCTGGAGCGAGGTCGCTGTGAGGAAGGAGGAGATGAAGCCGGATTCAGAAAGAGGGCCAGCAATGGTCCCACGGGGCTGAAGAAGGGATTCGCAATTAGGAGTCTTGAGGGAGAAGCTTTTCAACCGTCACCGCCTTCGCAGGTTGCTTTCAATAAGAGCAGATAAACGTTAGAGAAGGGAAACCACCAATTGTATGACAGTAAGTTCCACAACATATGGAAAGCTCTATTGGGGTACAAAATGCAAGTCAAAAGCTAATCAGGCTCATGTACTAATGTACATACCAAAACAATCATCTTTTTTTTTCTTAATTTTTTTGAAATCACATATTGCAATATATATTGTACAGGAAGCAGCCCTTCATTTGTCAATTATAATTATAACATCCAAGTGAGATGATTTAGTTGCATTGCGATTCATTACGATATATGTGGTCTTGGACAAAACTTTGTTATTCTATTGCAACCGTCTGCATTTGTTGATATAGCTCTCGCATCTTAAGTGTGAACTTTGGTATCTTATCTAATCTTATCTTCTCATTATTATGCCTCAGTAGGTATAGAATTTTCTTTCATGCCTAGGATGAAAGGTGAGACGTACATCTGAAAAGAACTTGAAAGGTTTGTTGTGATGTCAAGTGCTTAGGCTGTCTGAGTGTAAGAACCTGGTTTTAAGTATGAGAGTGGTCAGTGAGTGCAGGGAACCTGGTATGATCTCTTATTTGTGGGAACATGTTTATCACTTTTGGCCTAAATACAAAATTACTTAGTGTCAAACATTCATAAAAATAATTTTGCTCAAAAAGTGATTATAACTTATAGGCAAAACACACCTCTGGGCCACTGTACTATACAAAAGGTTGCAATTAGGCCACTGAGACTTCAAAATTTTCGGGATGGCCACTGTACTAGACTTATCTTGCACGTTAATCCCTTTTTTGGATGGACGTTAAGTTTGGACGTTAAGTTAGGTTAAATGCCTATTTTGCCCCTGTCTTCATCTTCATCCCTCTTCATCTTATTTGTCACCTCACGGAATCCGAGGCAGCGGCATTGTCATCATCGGCCCTGAATGCCTCCATGGCATCTATTTTACGTAGGTCCCACCGTCCTTGACTGAGGAGTTTCATATCTTTCGAATCGGGCACTCAGATTGCCTTCCCCAACCCAGCCCGTTCAGAATCGAACTGCCCGAGTCGAAGAACTCGATAACTCCTCGAACATTAGAGGTCCAGCATCTCGTCGACTCTTGTTGATAAATGCGATTCGATGTGGGGATATGTCCAACCACAAGAAACAACGGTTGTAGCGGAGCTCAATGGTTATCGGGTCCACCCATCAAAGACATCGAGTCCGGTCGAGCAGGTTTTGGTAGGAGGGCGTGAATCAATGAACTGGAACCGCCGAGCAATCAAAGGTAGCTTTCGGCGAGATATAATGTCGGAAATTCTCGAAGGCAGCGATACTCTCGAAATCGAGAGGGGTGACATGGTGGGGGTTAGAGGGATCAAACTTCGCCGAGGAGGTGGTGAGGAACACCTTGACGGTCGGGCATTGGGATTTTGTTGGTGGTGATTGTAACAAACCCGGATGCATTGCAGTTAGCTATGAAAATCGAGATCTAGGTTGCTATGAAAATCCGGATTTACAGTTCAAAGAATAGAGAGAAAGGTCGATTGGGATGAAGATGAAGATCCGGATTCAGATTGGGATGTTGCTATGGCTGAGAGGATGAAGATGAAGAGGGATGAAGATGAAGATAAGATGAGGATGAAGATGAAGAGGATGAAGATGAAGAGGGATGAAGATGAAGACGGGAAAAATAGGCATTTAACCTAACTTAACATCCAAACTTAATGTCCATCCAAAAGGGATTAACGTGCAAGATAAGTCTAAGCAGTGGCCATCGAAAATTTTGAAGTCTCAGGCCTAATTGCAACCTTTTGTATAAGACAAGAGTCTGCAGGTGTGTTTTGCCTAACTTATAAGCCTCCAAAATTCAAACACCAAACTCACTCTTAATTACGGTGAATTGCTTGCTCAGTTTTTATCCCCATCCAAAATCCCTTCCCAAACAGGCGCCCAATCTCCCTTTCCCTGCATTCTCGTTTACTCGTCAAAAGCGGTGGGCACACCACACATGGCGGTGGAGAAGCTCGTCCCATTTTATTTTACCACTAAAACGCCCGTCCGATTTCGGTCTACAACCCAATCGTGATCCAAGCTGTTAGACCTAATCTATCCCAAAAGTCAATATGATATATAACTTTTGACTAATCGAGAAGTCAGTTGTTTGATCGAAAGAAGATAATAGCTGTTAGGGATTACGTGAATTGAATTTGAGAGAGTGAGAAGCGATGGAGCGGCGAGCGAAGGAAACCCAACGACGGAGTCAAACCCAAAAGACGGGAGAGATCTCTCGAATTGGGATAATGCAATCATTCAAAATCCCAAAATGACAAAGAGAAAAGAAAGGACTGGAGAAGGGGATCGTACTGCCGAAGGAAGGGGGGATGGGAGAGGGAGAATGCAATTAGAGGAAAAGGGGATCGTGCATCGATGGACTAAATTGCCGCCGGCGCCGGCCAAGGAAGCATCGCGATAAAACAACATCTTCAGGAAATAGTTTGTTGATAGTCTCGTCCTCATCGAGAAATTTGAGGACATCGATTCCGTCTTGATGCTGCGTAAGGGAAGACGAATCCGCCGCCGTGAAAGAAGACAATGACCGGGTTATAAGCCTCCAAAATTCAAACACCAAACTCACTCTTAATTACGGTGAATTGCTTGCTCAATTTTTATCCCCATCCAAAATCCCTTCCCAAACAAAGCACAATCTCCCTTTCCCGCATTTACTCGTCAAAACGGTGGGCACACCACACATGGCCGGTGGAGAAGCTCTGTCCCATTTTATTTTACCACTAAAACGTCCAGATTTCAGTCTACAACCCAATCTACTGATCCAACTGTTAGACCTAATCTATCCCAAAAGTCAATATGATATATAATTTTTGACTAATCGAGAAGTCAGTTGTTTGATCGAAAGAGAAGATAACAAATTGTTAGGGATTACGTGAATTGAATTTGAGGAGTGCGAGAAGGCGATTGGAGCAGCAGGCGAGGCGAAGGAAACCCAACGACGGAGTCAAACCCAAAAGACGGGGAGAGATCTCTGACTATTGGGATAATGCAATCATTCAAAATCCCAAAATGACAGAGAGAAGAAAGGACTGGAGAAGGGGATCGTACCTGTCGAAGGAAGGGGATGGGAGAGGGAGAATGCAATTAGAGGAAAAGGGGATCGTACCTGTCTGATGGACTAAATTGACGTCGGCGCTATCGCCGGCAAGGAAGCATCGCGATAGAACAGCATCTTCCGGAAATAGTTGTTGATAGTCTCGTCCTCATCGAGAAATTTGAGGACATCGATTCCGTCTTGGTACGCGGGTAAGGAAGAGAATCCGCCGTGAAAGAAGACAATGACTGGGTTATAAGCCTCCAAAATTCAAACACCAAACTCGCTCTTAATTACGGTGAATTGCTTGCTCAATTTTTATCCCCATCCAAAATCCCTTCCCAAACAGGCGCACAATCTCCCTTTCCCAGATTCTCGCTTTACTCGTCAAAACGGTGGGCACACCACACATGGCGGTGGAGAAGCTCTGTCCCATTTTATTTTACCACTAAAGCGCCCGTATTTCTACAACCCAATCTACTGATCCAACTGTTAGACCTAATCTATCCCAAAAGTCAATATGATATATAATTTTTGACTAATCGAGAAGTCAGTTGTTTGATCGAAAGAGAAGATAACAGCTGTTAGGGATTACGTGAATTGAATTTGAGGAGTGCGAGAAGGCGATTGGAGCATGGGGGCGAAGGAAACCCAACGACGGGAGTCAAACCCAAAAGACGGGGAGAGATCTCTGACTATTGGGATAATGCAATCATTCAAAATCCCAAAATGACAGAGAGAAGAAAGGACTGGAGAAGGGGATCGTACCTGTCGAAGGAAGGGGATGGGAGAGGAGAATGCAATTAGAGGAAAAGGGATCGCACTGTCGATGGACTAAATTGACGTCGGCCGCCAAGAAGGAAGCATCGCGATAGAACAACATCTTCCGGAAATAGTTGTTGATAGTCTCGTCCTCATCGAGAAATTTGAGGACATCGATTCCGTCTTGGTATCTAGGGGTAAGGAAGACGAATCCGCCGTGAAAGAAGACAATGACCGGGTTATAAGCCTCCAAAATTCAAACACCAAACTCGCTCTTAATTACGGTGAATTGCTTGCTCAATTTTTATCCCCATCCAAAATCCCTTCCCAAACAAAGCACAATCTCCCTTTCCTGCATTCTCGTTTACTCGTCAAAACGGTGGGCACACCACACATGGCGGTGGAGAAGCTGTCCCATTTTATTTTACCACTAAAACGCCCGTATTTCGCCTACAACCCAATCTACTGATCCAACTGTTAGACCTAATCTATCCCAAAAGTCAATATGATATATAATTTTTGACTAATCGAGAAGTCAGTTGTTTGATCGAAAGAGAAGATAACAGCTGTTAGGGATTACGTGAATTGAATTTGAGGAGAGCGAGAAGGCGATTGAGCACGGGGCGAAGGAAACCCAACGACGGAGTCAAACCCAAAAGACGGGGAGAGATCTCGACTATTGGGATAATGCAATCATTCAAAATCCCAAAATGACAGAGAAGAAAGGACGGAGAAGGGGATCGCACTGCCGAAGGAAGGGGATGGGAGAGGGAGAATGCAATTAGAGGAAAAGGGATCGCACTGCCCGATGGACTAAATTGACGCCGGCGCTATCGCCGAAGGAAGCATCGCGATAGAACCATCTTCCGGAAATAGTTGTTGATAGTCTCGTCCTCATCGAGAAATTTGAGGACATCGATTCCGTCTTGGTACTGCGCCGGGTAAGGAAGACGAATCCGCCGCCGTGAAAGAAGACAATGACTGGGTTATAAGCCTCCAAAATTCAAACACCAAACTCGCTCTTAATTACGGTGAATTGCTTGCTCAATTTTTATCCCCATCCAAAATCCCTTCCCAAACAAGCACAATCTCCCTTTCCCATTCTCGTTTACTCGCCAAAACGGTGGGCACACCACACATGGCCGGTGGAGAAGCTCGTCCCATTTTATTTTACCACTAAAACGCCCGATTTCGCCTACAACCCAATCTATCGATCCAACTGTTAGACCTAATCTATCCCAAAAGTCAATATGATATATAATTTTTGACTAATCGAGAAGTCGGCTTGTTTGATCGAAAGAGAAGATAACAGATGTTAGGGATTACGTGAATTGAATTTGAGGAGTGCGAGAAGGCGATTGGAGCAGCGGCGGGGGCGAAGGAAACCCAACGACGGGAGTCAAACCCAAAAGACGGGGAGAGATCTCTGACTATTGGGATAATGCAATCATTCAAAATCCCAAAATGACAGAGAGAAGAAAGGACTGGAGAAGGGGATCGCACTGTCGAAGGAAGGGATGGGAGAGGGAGAATGCAATTAGAGGAAAAGGGGATCGCACTGTCCCGATGGACTAAATTGACGTCGGCGCTATCGCCAAGGAAGCATCGCGATAGAACAACATCTTCCGGAAATAGTTGTTGATAGTCTCGCCCTCATCGAGAAATTTGAGGACATCGATTCCTCTTGGTATCGGCCGGTAAGGAAGACGAATCCGCCGTGAAAGAAGACAATGACGGGTTATAAGCCTCCAAAATTCAAACACCAAACTCGCTCTTAATTACGGTGAATTGCTTGCTCAATTTTTATCCCCATCCAAAATCCCTTCCCAAACAGCAAAGCACAATCTCCCTTTCCTGCATTCGTTTACTCGTCAAAGCGGTGGGCACACCACACATGGCCGGTGGAGAAGCTCGTCCCATTTTATTTTACCACTAAAACGCCCGATTTCGTCTACAACCCAATCTTGATCCAACTGTTAGACCTAATCTATCCCAAAAGTCAATATGATATATAATTTTTGACTAATCGAGAAGTCAGTTGTTTGATCGAAAGAGAAGATAACAGCTGTTAGGGATTACGTGAATTGAATTTGAGGAGTGCGAGAAGGCGATTGGAGCAGCGGCGGGGGCGAAGGAAACCCAACGACGGGAGTCAAACCCAAAAGACGGGGAGAGATCTCTGACTATTGGGATAATGCAATCATTCAAAATCCCAAAATGACAGAGAGAAGAAAGGACTGGAGAAGGGATCGTACTGTGAAGGAAGGGGATGGGAGAGGGAGAATGCAATTAGAGGAAAAGGGGATCGTACCTGTCTGATGGACTAAATTGACGTCGGCGCTATCGCCGGCAAGGAAGCATCGCGATAGAACAGCATCTTCCGGAAATAGTTGTTGATAGTCTCGTCCTCATCGAGAAATTTGAGGACATCGATTCCGTCTTGGTACTGCGCCGGGTAAGGAAGACGAATCCGCCGCCGTGAAAGAAGACAATGACTGGGTTATAAGCCTCCAAAATTCAAACACCAAACTCGCTCTTAATTACGGTGAATTGCTTGCTCAATTTTTATCCCCATCCAAAATCCCTTCCCAAACAGGCGCACAATCTCCCTTTCCCAGATTCTGTTTACTCGTCAAAACGGTGGGCACACCACACATGGCCGGTGGAGAAGCTCTGTCCCATTTTATTTTACCACTAAAACGTCCAGATTTCAGTCTACAACCCAATCTACTGATCCAACTGTTAGACCTAATCTATCCCAAAAGTCAATATGATATATAATTTTTGACTAATCGAGAAGTCAGTTGTTTGATCGAAAGAGAAGATAACAGCTGTTAGGGATTACGTGAATTGAATTTGAGGAGTGCGAGAAGGCGATTGGAGCAGCGGCGGGGGCGAAGGAAACCCAACGACGGGAGTCAAACCCAAAAGACGGGGAGAGATCTCTGACTATTGGGATAATGCAATCATTCAAAATCCCAAAATGACAGAGAGAAGAAAGGACTGGAGAAGGGGATCGTACCTGTCGAAGGAAGGGGATGGGAGAGGGAGAATGCAATTAGAGGAAAAGGGGATCGCATGCCGATGGACTAAATTGACGCCGGCGCTATCGCGCAAGGAAGCATCGCGATAGAACAAAGCATCTTCCTGAAATAGTTGTTGATAGTCTCGCCCTCATCGAGAAATTTGAGGACATCGATTCCGCTCTTGGTACCGCTTCGGGTAAGGAAGACGAATCCGCCGTGGAAGAAAACGATGACTGGGAGACGATAAATTGAGTAGTCTCGCCGTGGAAATAGTCTCGGCGGTGAATTGAGTAGGGACGTATCCCTGATTGCGGCGGGGACGAAGAAGCAAGGGTTTTGGGGAGAGGGATACGCACGAAGAGGAAGAAAGGTCCAACTGCCCTTCACACATGTGAAATCTAGACCAAATTGAGACCGTCCGGATCTCGTTAAATGAATCGATCTCGCCTCGACCAATAGCTTTTTGTAAATGGCAAGCGTCTGAGTATGAAATGTATTGTATAGTAGATATTGTAAACCGTCTTTCCTATTATTATTTTTTTTCTTCTTCCAATTACCCCTCCACGTTCAATATGAGTTTACATGGTTTGGTTTGGTTTGGTTTAGTTAGGCGAAAACCACAACCAAACTACCCCCTATTGGTTCAAAAAATTTCAAATCGAACAAAACCGAACCGAAAAACTCTCTTTAGTTTGGTTTCGTTTCGTTCGGTTCGATTTGTGGTTTATATAAATTCTTTTACTCAACTTAACCAACATTAACAATAAAAATAATATTTTAATTTTGGATTAGCATTAATCATTAGAAAATAGTCTATTAAAACTAAATTATCATAAATACAACAATGCAAATTCTAAAATAAACACAAACATTGGAAAAAAAGTCCTCGAATTAACAATCTAGATTTGGTTTGATTCCGTGATTTGGTGGTTAATAGAATGTTTAGAAGGTACGTTGATTGTAAACTTATATTTCCACTATTCTATACGCTTGAAAGGTTTTGATTGAAAATATTGAAAGGGCATCAAAGTAATAATATGAGTTGTAGATTGCCTCCAAATCTTTTGTCGAAATGTACTTCTATTGATTATACTCTTATTGATAGCCGTTTTTATAGAACCACTGTTAAGACAGTAACTTTTTCACTAAAATATTTGTTTATTTACCACACATAAAAATTTAATCAAGATAATCAATGTTTGGACAAAATTGTTTCACCATATTTAAAATATAGACCATCACCAATTACTTTGTCTCCCTTTGTAATTTTGTTTTTCCTTTTTTCATCTTTCCAAAAAAATTACATTTATTCATGCACTAGAAAATTATGATTTTATATCCTAAAATTAGAAAATAGAATTGAAACAACTAAAAGGAATAATTTCATGTTTAGCTTCTTTCCTAAATTGATATGAATTATATACTTTATTCTCAATTTGATCTAATCAAATTTAATTTTGTAAACCTATAATTCTAGAAAATCAAGAATCAAAACAAGAAGGAAAAACTAATTAACTTACCTTAAATTGTTCACAACCTAAGTGCATCTCCTCGAATTTTGATCCATGATATTTTCATGACAATCATAAATATTCATTCTCCCACAATGGTGATGTGGTGTTAGTGTTGATACATATAGTGTAAATCGGAACCATCGAATCACAGAACTGAATCGAACCAAACAAAATCAATCGGGTACAATCGGTTTGGTTCGGTTTTGGTCAAAAACGGTTCGGTTTTGATTTCAAAATTTGGAAAACCATCTGTCGCTCGGATTACGGTTTTTATATCGAACCAAATCAAACCAACATATATATTTTTATTTATTTATTATATAATATAATATATATTATATTTATTAACTATTTTAAACTTTTC
>CM028377.1:37284205-37313035 GCA_013146195.2 Codonopsis lanceolata | reverse complement strand
AGAACTAAAGAAGAAGATGAATAAGAAGTAACTTACTTGATACCGCAACAAAGAAAGAACTAGAAGAATCTATTCGGATGGAAATGCTCCCCTTGATGAGCTCTTCAACTTCAATGAATGGCTCTTGGGCAAATGATGAATGGTTGAAGATAGATGATGATGGAGACCTTAAGGAACCATGGAGAGACTAGAGAGAAGATGAAAATTCGTTCTTGCAAGAGAGCTCAAAAATGAGGGAAGAGAATGGGTGATTGTGGCTTTAAATTGGTCAAAATGGTGAGTGGGACAAGTGTCAAACACTTGTGGTCCCTTTTCAAAGCTGATTTGGGGCTTAATGAACAACTAATGGACCCTTAATCTAACTTAGAAATCTAGTTAGGGATGTTGGGACTTAAGAAGGAAGGGAGGGTTTAGGATAGGTTTAAGTAGGGGTTTGAAATGTCCAATTCGTCAAATTCGAAGCAGGGAAAAATCAACCCGTAGCAGAGAAGCAAGTGAGGCGCCTCCACATAGGCCCACTGCCGCCTCGTAGACCTTCCCAAAGTTCAGACCATTCAGCAAATACTCTCAGCGGTTTGAGGCGGGCGCCTCAACTCCCATCTGCGGCCGCCTCGGCTCCAGAACCTCTAAAACTTGATAAACTTGGTCTAAATGGTCCCAAACTTTTGGGCAACCATTCTAAGGTCTAACCCTACTCAAAACACATCGAGCCTTTTAGAACAGGAACAAGCTAAGGCAAGTGAACCACGCGACGAATGAACAGGATTAAACTCAAATCAAGCCAATCAAACTAGGGTGTCTTGGGCATGAAATAGGTTTGTTTCAACTTGAATAAGACTTGAATATGAAGTCAAGAACTCAGCAGACCTTGCCGAAATAGAAGCAAATACGAAGCAACGAGAGGAATCGCTAGACAAATTTCAACGCGATTAAACTGGCGATTCTACAAACAAGTTTATATGATTCTAATCATGTTATGAACTTCTAAATGATCTATGAATGATTATAAAACATTTATATATCAAATAATCATGCTCACAATCAACCAAGAAAGTAGAAGACAAGCATACAATGCATTACAGGCGTTAAACCTTACATCCGTCCAAAAGATGCTGCGAAACTAATTTAACTCTAAGTTGGGAGAAAAGTCACTTCATGGTAAAACATGGAATTGTCTTAGGGCATGTTGTCTCAAATAAAGGCATTGAAGTTGACAAAGCTAAAATTGAAGTTATTTCACAACTACCCCCTCCCACTTCAGTTAAAGGAGTTCGAAGTTTTCTAGGCCATGCTGGTTTTTACCGAAGATTTATAAAAGATTTTTCCAAAATCTGTAAACCTCTATGTAATTTGTTAGCAAAAGATACAGAATTTATTTTTGATAAAGAATGTTTGGAAGCTTTTAATTTATTAAAAGAAAAGTTAACTACTGCCCCAATTTTATCCGGCCCTGATTGGTCACTTCCTTTTGAAATCATGTGTGATGCATCAGATTTTGCGATTGGAGCCGTGTTAGGACAAAGGGTAGATAGAAAGCCTCATGTGATCCATTATGCTAGTAGAACTCTGAATGATGCTCAATTGAATTATACCACTACTGAAAAGGAATTTTTAGCAGTAGTATATGCTTTAGAAAAATTTAGATCATATCTGCTAGGATCAAAGGTGATAATCTTTTCTGATCATTCTGCATTGAAATATATGTTAAGTAAGAAGGATGCTAAACCAAGATTAATTAGATGGATGTTATTGTTACAAGAATTTGACATAACTATCAAGGATAAAAAGGGAACCGAGAATGTTGTAGCCGACCACTTGTCTAGGTTAGAATTTTCACCCTTGCTTGAACGTCAATTTCTTGATGATCCTGTCCCCATAAATGACAATTTTCATGATGAACAACTCTTAGCCATTAAAGATTCTGACCCTTGGTATGCTGATTTTGTCAACTACTATGTGTCTGACATCATTAATCCGGATTTTGATCATTACGAAAAGAAGAAATTTTTGGCGGAAACTAAAAATTATTTTTGGGAAGCTCCTCACTTATATAAAATCTGTTCTGATTCTTTAATAAGAAGATGTATTCCAGAAAAAGACCAACAAGGTATCATGGAATTTTGCCATGGATATTCTTGTGGAGGTCATTTTAGTGGTAATAAAACTGCTCGAAAATTTTTGCAATCAGGTCTGTATTGGCCTACTGTTTTTAGAGATTGTGAACTGTTTTACAGAACATGTGATAAATGTCAAAGAACAGGAGGTATAGGAAAGAGAAACGAGATGCCCTTACATGTTAATTTAGTAGTTGAAATTTTTGATGTTTGGGGTATTGATTTTATGGGTCCCTTCCCTGTGTCCAATAATTGCGAGTATATTTTAGTAGCACTTGATTATGTTTCTAAATGGATAGAAGCAGTAGCAACCAAGACTAATGATGGAAAAACAGTAGTCAAATTTGTAGAAGATTTATTTGCTAGATATGGAGTCCCTAAGGCCATAATAAGTGATCAGGGAACTCATTTTACCAATAAATTGTTAAATAATGTTCTTAGAAAGCATGGTGTAACTCACAAGTTAGCTACACCTTATCATCCACAAACATCCGGACAAGTAGAAGTAAGCAATAGGCAAATAAAAGCAAGATTAGAAAAGACTGGTTAGGCCTAATCGTAAAGATTGGGAATCTAAACTCAAGGATGCTTTATGGGCATAGAATCGCTTTTAAGACACCCATAGGAATGAGTCCATATAGAATGGTATATGGCAAAGCTTGCCATTTACCAGTTGAGATTGAGCACAAAGCCTATTGGGCTGTTAAAGAATTGAATTTAGACTTAACATTAGCCGGAGAAGAAAGATTGTTTCAGTTAAATGAGTTAGAAGAACATAGACTAAATTCGTATGAGAATGCGAAAACTTATAAAGAAAAGACCAAAAAGTATCATGACATGGGATTAGCCAACAAAATGCTTCATCCAGGTATGAAAGTATTGCTGTTTAACTCTAGGTTAAGGTTATTCCCAGGAAAGTTAAAATCCAAATGGTGCGGACCCTTTAGAATAATACAATTTATCCTCATGGGGTCATGATATACAAAACCCCAAAAATAATGAAGTGTTTAAAGTGAATGGACACCACTCAAGCCATATTTTGAGCCAATGTCAGTTGAACGAACAATTGAGTTAATCCGTTTGGCTGACAATGAACCACCAAGAGATTAGGCTTGCAGTTAGGTCGAGCCAAAGACGTTAAACAAAGGCGCTAAGTGGGAGGTAACCCACTATTTTGAAAGTTATTTGTTATTTAGTTAGTTTTTCTCCGTTAAATTTAATTTTTGGACATTTAATTTTTAATTAAATATGCCAAAATTCAAGTTTGGGGGAGAAAAACATCTTAGTGTTGTATTTATATGTTGCTAATAATTTTTAGTTTAGAATTTTTGTTTAGATTTTGCATACGGGAAATATCCAAGACATAACGGAAGTTAACGGAAGGGCTAAACTGCAAACTGCTGAAAAGATAGGAAAGAAAACAAGATGGAAGACTCTGTCCACCTTGCGACAGTGTGGAGGACCTTGCGACCGCAAGGTCCCCAGTAAATGCGAATCTCATGAATCCACGTACTGTCAGTCATGGGGAATGCACAGAAACAGAACCGGTTTGACTGCCAACCTTGCGGACGCAAGGTGTGGCAGACCTTGCGACCGAAAGGTCCCTCTTTATAAACTGTGCCGGGTTTTCTTCCAGACTTCACACAGAAACTTCTCTTCTCTCTCAAGCAGTAGTAGCAGCAGCCCAACCTCTTCAAATTCCGGCAAGATCTTCCATAATTCCGGCACTATCTTCAAGATCTCTCTCTTCCCTCCTCAAAACTCTTCATCTTCCATCTCACCCATCTTCCATTTCACTCCATTGCAAGTTGAAGCTTTTGAAGGAGAAGGAGAAGGAACCACCATTATTGCCGTTGAAGATCAGACTCCACTCCGGCTGCATTCACTCAATTAAGGCTGCAAACAAATAACCCTAACACCCTCTTCAATTTCATGCGTAAAATATTTGCATGCTAGGGTGTTAGATAAATTTTTAACGTAGATAAAATTTTTGCATGCTTTAGAATAAATTTTAATTTTAAAAATTTTTAAAACCAATTTTAATTGTTAAACTTTTTAGTTTTAAATTTTTATATCAAACAAAATGTTCCGTAGGCGTAGAAATTTCGGTGCTTCATCCTCCGGCCCTGCTCAGGAGGAAGAAGCACAATTTTGACATAACCCGATTCGTGTCCTACGAGGCGTCAGAGAGGTACGCAAACAAGCTCTCCAAGTCCTTGGTGCCCGAAAGGGATTCAAGGTCGAAGACTTTGGTATCCGTCCCAATCTGATAGCTCGTAGGTGGGGGCTTTTGTTAGATTCTCCGCCTAGGGACGCCGTAGTCCCTATTGTCCGAGAATTCTACGCCAATGGCAACATTGGCATGGATGGCGGTGTGCAAGACACTGTTTATGTTAGGGGCATCGTAGTTGATTTTTCGGCCCAAAGCATTAACACCTATTTTGGCACCTCCAACTTTGCGGTTGGTGCCGATAATTATAGCACACACCTCCACCCCCGTATCCCTGTCGAGGTAGTCAATGCTGTCATTGCTCTCCCTGGTGTGGAGTGGTCCTATAGCCGTAATCCACCACATGGACCACGCACCATGAGAGAGTCCTTCCTCCAAGACACGGCCAAGCCCGTGTATAAATTTGTTTGCGGACGTCTCATGCCCTCAAGTCACCAAAACACGGTGAATTGGGAGAGGGCTGTCTTGACCTACACCATTATGACTGGTGGGTCCATTGATGTTGGCCGTTTGATCAACGGCCAAATCAAGACCCTTATTAGAGGTAGGACGAATGCGGGGTTCACGTTCCCGCATTTGATTACTGATTTGTGTAGGGGGGCAAACGTGAGAATGCCCAAACATGCGGAGAGGCTGAAGGCTGGTCCGGTCATTACAAGGGCCATTTTGTTTGAACATCACCAGCAGCCGAGAGTGAGGATTCCTCAAGAGGAGGAACCCGAAGAGGAGGAGGAGGACCCACTCGTGGAGATCTCCAACAGGTTGGAGGAAACTGTCATCCTAAGTGATATGATGAGTCAGCAGTTGGCCCAAATGCGTGTTGAGCAGACTGAATTTTTCGGTTGGGCCAACATTGTGGGACAGAATCTGTCCAACTTGTATGGACTCCCTCCTGGCACGATCCCCGAGTTTCGTCCTCGTTCGTTATTTCCGCCTGACTCACCGTGAGTTGAGGCCCAAGTTACATCCTCGTTCGTTAGGTGGACCAGCTATCTCCTTTTGATATTTGTCCTACCCCATCAATCCTCTAATATGTTCCTCTATTTTGAGGACAAAATAGAAATTAAGTTTGGGGGGGGGGATTTAAAATTTTAAGTCTTAGCAGGTCCTAGCCTAACGAGGAATGGAGTTAGGCTATGGCGTTAGGGTGAAAGAAAATTTCTTTATTTGATGACCATTTAACTCTTCACCCTATTTTTCCTGTTTTTATTTTTTCTGATTTTCGGAGATGTTGCCTTGACCAGAATACACTCATTTTGGATACTCGTGGGTTCCTCTTATGGGGACCCATCATCAATTGTGTCATCGTCATCACCTCCAAATTTCCCAATTTCTTAAAAAAAAAAAATTATATTTAATTCAAAATATTCATCCTCGAGTTTAGGTGTGGTAATGCTAGTCGTAGTCAATGAGGGGATTAGTGCAATGAACTGCATAGTTAGTCTGTAGATCCCTCTGGAATTTGCTTAATTTTGCGAAACTTTTACTTTTCTCCAAATTCTTCATGCACTCACACCAGTCATAACTATGGATTGATTAGAATAGTTTTATAAAGTTTATAACACCTATTTCACTTCAACAAGATATGCACAAGAGTATGATGCATAGCCATTCGAACATAACTGTTACATTAAACTGTAACTTAGGGTCATTTGCATGTTAGTTAGATCCCTTGGATTTTTCTCATTTATATATCTCAAGCACACTTTCGAACCGTGTCTGCATGTTAGTCTCAATTGTCCCTACCATCTGTCTTAGCGAATGCTTATGTAAAATCCAGTGATGCTAAACATTCAACCCCAATTCCCATAGTTGATATGATATTTTGTGTTGTCTTACTTGCTTTAAATACTATGTGAGCATTTGGCATTAAGAAATGACTTAGGCCATTTTTGGATCGTTAGAGCCTAAATAATCCCTGACCTATACTAAACATATCTCTAGTGTCCCCTTTGAGCCTAATGAAAAAGAATGGAGTGTGCTAAGCACACTATTTAAACCCCCATTCGTCATCATTTCTATTACCCACATTAACTTAACCCTAAAAGCCTATACACTTTTAGCCTACCCTTTGAGAGAGTAGGATGTGGGTGGGAAATCGATTCTAGGAGGACCACTTCTTTTCAGTTAGGCCATTTTTCAGAAGACTTCTTCTTTCCGTCGTCGAAAAAAAAAAAATTCATGTGTCGACGAAAAATGAAACGGAAGAAGAAGAGTGTAAACAAAGATTCAAATGGAAGCATAGCTTTCAAGAGAAAAATATGTTAGAAAAATTATGCTGTTAAGAATGATGTGATATTTTTAGAAGAATCTATTGCCCAAAACAAGTTTGGGGGGAGAAAGAAGAAACTTAAAAAAGTTACAGAAAGCACCCCTCCACTTGTGGTCTTTGCAGGTCCTAGCCTAAAAAGGGAAAACTTCCTTTTGCTTGGAAGTATGAGGGATAAAAGGTAGTCTTACTCTCTCACTTTGAATTCTCACTCCTTTCCTTCATATCCCCCAACACCTTGGCCTTACATTACAAGCTAATAAAGTCCTAATGATCTTCTTGCCAATGCTTATGTTGTTTTAAGTGTCAAGTGAGTAACATGAAATTGATCACACACTTCGTATTCATTATTATTCACCCTAAAGCTCACTGTGTTAGCATAATCTTAGCTATTACAAGTCATTGGGATAGGAGAGCATTGTATACATACATAGAAGTGCATGGGATGGATGTATAAGTCTTTTAAATCCTTGGGACCTTTCTGTCTGTAACTGACCAGGTTTGGATGGTAGATCTCATACTTCTTAATGCATGATTTTCTATTAAACTTTGATTTTCATATGAATGTGGTGTTTAGCTTAATAAAACCATTTTAGTTAAGATATTCTTTAAGACTGGTGATCACACACACACGGAGAAATTAAAAGTAGTAACAGTCTTAAGGAAAGACTAGTTGATTTTATATGACTAAGCCTGCATATATGTGGTGAGCACCAAACTGAGATTACTTGCATGCCATACACTTATAACTTGAGATGAAGCCAAAAAGATTTTATGTTTTATGTGTAATTTTATTCGCTTTTGTATTTATTTGTTTTTGTATTTATCTGCATAGTCGAGTCACTCGAAAGAGTCTCCTTGAGTTTGTGGGTTTATAGAGGAGTGTAAATAGTGTCACCCTCACAAAAAGATTTTAATTTTTGTTATTTATATGCTTTTATATTTATAAGTTTAATTGTTTACTCGTGGACGAGCAAAGTTCAAGTTTGGGGGTATTTGATCGATGTATTTTATACGTCGATTTTATATACTTCTATGACTTAAATTATGCTATTTCACGAGTCTTTTGAGTACTAATATATGTTTTCGGTGAGTTTTGTAAGTTTCAGGATTATTCGTGAAAATACGTTAAACTCCAGGGTTTTAAGTGCAAATTTCAAGAAGGGCAAAAAAAGGAAAATTGAAGAAACAAGGAAACTGCACAAACTGGACACCTTGCGGACGCAAGGTGCCTCAGACCTTGCGACCGCAAGGTAGGCAGTACGGGTCCTCGAAGCCAGCAATCAAAGAAATCAAAAGCCACCCACACTGGAGACCTTGCGGACGCAAGGTATCCAGCACCTTGCAACCACAAGGTAGGCAGAATGCGACCTATTCGGATTTTCACACAGTCATTCGATCCAATTACAACTCCCGAGTATATATAGAAGCCAGAGGCCGAGCCAAAGCAGAGGGAGGACGGCTGGAAGCTCTCTTTTCATAGATTTTAGGTAGTTATAGATTGTATAAAGGACACATAAAGGTTTTGCACATGTTTTTGCAGGAGCGACATGCGCGGAAAAAGGGTAACGATATCATATCCTTTTTTATATGAATTGACTCACGAGTGCTTATATGTGAATAATGTGCTACGTGAATATGATATGATATGAAATAATGGTTGAATGAATTAATGAAATGTTATACTTGTTGATAACATGATACTCGAAATTGTTAAGTATGAATGCCTTGACATGATCATTTATGAAATGTATATTATGCCAATAGCATGAATTATTATTGTTAAGCATGATGCCATGACAGGAAGTTATGTTAGTAACTTGCTAAGTCTTTTTGACTTACTCCTATTTGTTTTGATTGTTTTCCCTAGATCCGAGCCGTGCAAGTGGTTCGAAGTGATTATCAAGTAGCGTTGGTGAAGCTTTGACGAGGTTGCTACCTTGTAAATTTTAGTACTTTTTCTTTTGGTAAGGACGACGGGAACATAAAGTTATATAAACTTTATGTGGGGTAGCAAGACTTGATGTGTTTGATTATTAGTACTTATGTTTATTAGTACTTAATCTTTTGAGAGCCGACATGTGTTAGTCGTGCCTTGTGTAGTTATGATGATCATGCTTTAGTTGTTTTAACCATATATTGGGTTGTTTATTATGTTTGTTATCCGGCATGTTTTAGCCGTTAAGCATGTTAGACTAGAGTTGTAGACTTAGTTTAATGTTGGGTTCCGGCCGTAACGTCGCCGATGACTTGGTATATAATTGCTATAAATTGTTATACGTGCCTATTGTTGCGTCACATGATTTTATTTTTGGACCAAGAGATTCATTATCTCTAAGGTTGTGTTAGTTTGAGCTTGTTAGCTCGGGCGCCACTGTTTAATTATATTACGCTTCCGCATGTGTTAAAGTTTTTGGCGTATCGCCGTTATGGCCTTACCCACTATTTGCTATTTGTTTTTGTTATGTGCCTTTTTGGAAGCGGCACGACCTTGGGGTCTCGTCTTGGGATCCGGGTTGGGTCGCCACAGTTGGTATCAGAGCTTATGTTTATAAGTTAGCTATTCGCCGGGATAGGTTCCTTGGCTTAGGGGGTTGGTTTTGTGTGATAGTTCTATCTTAACGAAGAGTGTTCTTGTAGGTTAAAATGGTTGACACTAGAGCTGGTACTAGCACCGGAGGTAGTACCGGTAGAGGTGCCGGTAGAGGCACGGATGGTGGTAGAGTGACTTATGAGAACCGCCAGCCAGAGGTTCCTCCACTTCGGACGCCGGAGGAGCAATTCGAAGCCATGGCTACCATGTATAGGGGTATGCTTACGATGATGAACGAGATGAATCAAAGGGTCTTTGGTAGGGCTGAACCACCGCCGGACCACGACACACAGCCACGGCACACCGCAGTTGGAGTACCAGGATGCCGACATCACGGGATTCGATGCTTGAGAAGTTCGTAAAGCTGAAACCAAGACAGTTCGATGGGGAACCGGATGCTTCGAAGGCCGAGTTGTGGATCGAGCATCTAGAGAAGATATTTGCACCGTTGAGGTGTGATGATGAGCAGAAGGTGGTACTAGCAGTGTTTAAGCTAGAGGGTGCTACGGAGCACTGGTGGCAAGTGCTAAGAGAGAGTTGGGACATGCTGAGGATCCCCCACACATGGCCTAACTTTGTTAGGGAATTTAGAGCTTCATATGTTCCGGAGGTTGTTCGGGAGAGAAGGGAGAAGGAGTTTCTTGACCTGGTTCAGGGAGGTATGTCTATATCGCAGTATTCAGCGAGGTTCACGGAGCTAGCACGCTATTGCACTCATTTGATTCCGGATGAGGCCAAGAGAACACAGAAATTTGTGAAGGGCTTGAAGACGGAGTATAGGAGACAGCTGTTGTCTCATCAGTTCGTGGAATATAGGAAGGCAGTGGATAGAGCCTATGTGATTGAGAGGGACATCGAAGAGCATCGTGTCATGGGTAATTCGGGTTTTTCTTCACAGCCTAGACAGTCTTCGGGACGAGGTAATGGATCGGGTAATCGAGGGAATTATCATGGGCACAATGATCGCAGGAAGGGAAATGGTAGATTTAATCATGAAGGGCAGGCAAGGAATCAGTCAGGTGGTAGAGGAGCTGCTTCTACACCGAGTCAGGGAGATCGTAGCATGATGGTGGTTTGCTCCCATTGTTCGAAGACGGGGCACATGGAAGATAAATGTTGGAGAAAGAATGGGGCACCGGTGGAGTGTTACTATTGTGGAGCTGCAGGGCACGTGAAGAGGAATTGCCCTAAGTTGAAGGGTAATCAGCCAGGAGGATCGAGCCAGCCTACTGTTTGGGCTAAGAGAGATAGTGATGGGAAGGCAAAGGTGCAGGGACGTGTATTTGCTTTAGACCAGAGGGGAGTACCTAAGTTGACCGCAGTTATTGGAGGTACCATTTCTACCTTCGATAGTGAAGCACGAGTACTTATAGATCTAGGATCATCACATTCGTATGTTGCATCACACTTTGTTGATCGTTTGCGTGCATTACCTCAGTCTTTGCCTTACGTGCTTGAAGTTTCTACCCCGCTTGGGGAATGTTTATTGGCTTCGGAAGTTTATAAAGCATGCGATGTACTTGTGGATGAACATGTTTTGCATGCGGATTTGGTAGTGTTGCCACTTTGTGATTTTGATGTGATACTCGGTATGGACTGGTTGTGCGCTTATCATGCTTTGTTTGATTGCTTTAGTAAGAGGGTTACTTTTGATATGCCGGGTGTTCCTAAATTTATGTTCTTGGGTGATAACGCGTCTAGTGGGTTGCGCGTCATTTCTGCTCTAAAGGCTAGGAAATTATTGTCACGTGGTTGCACGGGGTACCTAGCTTGTGTGATTGATAAACGGGTTACGACTTCCGATCTTGAGGATGTGCCAGTTGTGAATGAGTTTCCGGATGTCTTCTCTAAAGATTTTGGGATGCCACTGGATAGGGAGATTGAGTTTTGTATCGAGTTGTTGCCGGGGACGAC
Organism: Codonopsis lanceolata; assembly: GCA_013146195.2. Taxonomy (NCBI): domain Eukaryota; kingdom Viridiplantae; phylum Streptophyta; class Magnoliopsida; order Asterales; family Campanulaceae; genus Codonopsis; species Codonopsis lanceolata. The sequence continues at coordinate 37,301,915 of CM028377.1, read as the reverse complement.
ACCGATATCGAAGGCGCCGTATAGAAGGGCACCTATGGAGTTGAAGGAGTTGAAGGTTCAGTTACAGGAGCTTCTTGATATTGGCTTTATCAAGCCAAGTGTATCGCCTTGGGGTGCGCCGGTATTGTTTGTTAAGAAAAAGGATGGGAGTCTTAGGTTGTGCATTGATTACCGGGAGTTGAACAAAGCGACGATCAAGAACAAGTATCCGTTGCCACATATAGATGACTTGTTTGATCAGTTGCAAGGATCGGTGGTGTATTCTAAACTTGATTTGAGGTTCGGGTATCATCAGTTGAAGGTGAGAGCCGAGGATGTTTCGAAAACCGCTTTTCGTACGAGGTACGGGCATTATGAGTTCATGGTGATGCCATTTGGGTTGACTAATGCACCGGCAGTATTTATGGACTTGATGAATCGGGTGTTCCATAATTTTCGTGATTGTTTTGTGGTGGTCTTCATAGATGACATTCTTGTGTATTCTAAGTCTCGGAATGAGCATGCACAACATTTGAGGATGGTCTTGTCGATTCTTCGGGAGAGGCAACTTTATGCTAAGTTTAGCAAGTGTGCTTTTTGGCTAGAGGAGGTCTCATTTTTGGGACATGTTGTTTCTAGTACCGGGATAGCGGTAGATCCTTCTAAGGTTGAAGCGGTGATGAATTGGAGGAGACCGACTACAGTTACGGAGGTTAGGAGTTTCTTGGGGTTAGCCGGGTATTATCGGAGGTTCATAGAGGGATTTTCGAAGATTGCTACACCGATGACGAATTTGACCCAAAAGAAGACACCGTTTATTTGGAGCGATAAGTGTGAAGCAAGTTTCCAAGAATTGAAGAAAAGGTTGACTACGGCACCAGTTTTAGCGTTGCCTAGCGGAGATGAGAACTTTGTGGTTTATAGCGATGCATCAAAAGAGGGATTGGGTTGTGTTCTTATGCAGAATGGTAAGGTGATCGCTTATGCTTCGAGGAAGTTGTCTCCGTATGAACAGAATTATCCCACGCATGACCTTGAGTTGGCAGCGGTCATATTTGCTTTGCACAAATGGAAGCATTATTTGTATGGGTCGAAGTTCAAAATTTTCACGGATCACAAGAGTTTGAAGTACTTGTTCTCACAGAAGGAGTTGAATATGAGACAAAGGAGGTGGATGGAGAAGTTGAAAGATCATGATTGTACGATACTTTATCATCCGGGGAATTCTTCCATCCATCAGTGTTGTATGGCTTTGTGGCTCTCTCCTGCTCCGTTCCTTCTCCCTTGTCTTATTTTGTGGCACTTATGGAAGAATAGGAATTCCATCCTTTTTGAAAATAAAGGCCAAACATTAAGGGGTCTCATCTCCTCCATTAAAGCTGATCTTCATTTGGTTGTTGCCCCCAAGTTGAGAAATTCGAGCTCCTCTTCTAGTGCTGCTTTCTTATTGGTTAAATGGTCTCCTCCACCTTTATCTCTTGTTAAACTTAATTCGGATGGCGCTTCCCGTGGTAATCCGGGTAGTAGTGGAGGTGGTGGTATTATTCGTAATTCGGATGGCACTCTTATTTATGCTTATTCTGAGTATTATGGTCACTCTACTAACACCATTGCCGAGGCGAAAACTCTTCTTCATGGTGTTCGTTGGCTCCGGGATTCTGGTTATAGGGGTGCTCTTGTTGAAGTGGATTCCAAGCTTTTGGTTAATTGCATCTCTAAAGACTATAAAATTCCTTGGAAGTGTTGGTTTCTCATTCAGCAAATTAAGTCTATTTTTTCAGACTTGGATCTTCAGATTTCTCATTGTTTTAGAGAAGCTAACAGTGTTGCAGATCTTATTGCTAATTTGGCCTGTGACTCCTTTGCTGATTCTCGATTCTATTATATCTGGGATCTTGCCCCTTGCATTCGTGGTTCTATCAGATTGGATCAAGGAGGCACTCCATACATTAGACACATCCGTTAGTTTTTTGGTCTTTGAGTGCTATGTTTTTTGCTTCTGGTTTTAGTCGCTTCTTTTTTGTCATGTATCATTTCCATTTTCGAGGTAAGGCTCCTTTGTCCTCCCGTTATAAGGGCAAGGCTGGTTGTCCCCCTCAAGTTTGTATTTTTTTCTCATTTAATAAAATCTAGCAGGGTGCCGCCCCTGTTTCCTAAAAAAAAAAAAAAAAGTAGTTGCCGACGCCTTGAGTAAGAAAGTTCATTTGTCGTGTTTGATGATTTGGGAATGGAAGATGTTGGGGGATGTCCGTGATTGGAGTCCTATTGAGGTTAATCATGGAGTGTTGTTTGCTAATGTTCGGGCTATTCCAGTTTTATTGGAAAGGATTAAGGAGACTCAAAGGAAGGATCCGAGATTAGTGAAGATCATTGATGGTTTGAGTAAGAATGAGACGCCGGAGTTTGCAATGAATCAAGAAGGGATTTTGACCTTCAAGGGAAGAGTTTGTGTTCCTTCAGTTGAGGATGTGAAGCGACTTGTGTTGGATGAAGCTCACAAGGCAAGATATACTATCCATCCGGGGAGTACGAAAATGTATAGGGATTTGAAGAAGCAATTTTGGTGGAATGGCATGAAGCGCCAAATTGCGGATTATGTGTCGAGGTGTTTGACTTGTCAACAGGTGAAGGCGGAACATCAAAGGCCCGCGGGATTGTTGCAGCCGTTAGATATTCCGTAGTGGAAGTGGGAGCACGTTACGATGGATTTTGTTTCGGGGTTTCCACGTACGCGTAAAGGGTTTGATGCCGTTTGGGTTGTTGTAGATCGGTTAACAAAGTCAGCTCATTTTATATCGATTGCGATGACTTATTCCTTGAGTCAGTTGGCGGCATTGTATGTGCAGGAGATTGTTAGACTGTATGGGGTTCTGGTTAGCATTGTGTCAGATAGGGATCCTAGATTTACTTCGAGGTTTTGGCAGGCTTTGCAGGAAGCCATGGGGACTAAGTTGAATTTCAGTACAACTTTTCACCCTCGAGGCAGACGGACGGATCGGAGAAACGATCGAATACTTGAGGATATGTTACGGGCTTGTACGGTGGACTTTAAGGGAAGTTGGGATTCACACCTTCCATTGGCGGAGTTTGCATACAACAACAGTTACCAATCGAGTATTGGGATGGCACCGTATGAGGCACTTTATGGACGGAAGTGTAGATCTCCTATTTGTTGGGATGAAGTTGGAGAAGCAAAGCTATGGGGTTTGGAGATTGTGCAACAGTCAGCCGAGAGTGTGAAGTTGATTTGGGATAGATTGCTTACGGCTCAGAGTCGACAGAAGAGTTATGCAGATAATCGGAGGAGAGATTTGGAGTTCCAAGTTGGAGATTATGTGTTTCTTAAGGTATCGCCGAGAAGGGGTACTAAGAGATTTGGGAAGAAAGGGAAGTTATCACCGAGGTTCGTTGGACCTTTTGAGATTCTTGAGCGAGTTGGGAGTTTGGCTTATAGGGTGGCTTTACCGCCATCATTGTCGGACATTCATAATGTGTTTCACGTATCTATGCTTCGGAAGTATCTTAAGGATGATTCGCATGTTCTTGCGTATGAGGAGATTTCGTTTCAGCCTGATTTGTCGTATGTTGAGAAACCGGTGAAGATTATCGACACCAAGGAGCAAGTATTAAGGAACAAGACAATTCCATTGGTTAAGGTTCTTTGGAAGAATCATGAGATCGAGGAAGCGAATTGGGAGACCGAGTTGGAGATGCGCGAGAAGTACCCTCATTTGTTTGAAGATCACGGTAAGAATTTAGGGGCTAAATTCCTTTTAGTAGGGGAGAATGTAAAACCCTAATTTATTGCATGCTTGTTTATTACATGAGTTCATACTTTCATAATCATCATTAGTATGTTAACTTAGCTCACTCATATGTTTAAAGTTGATAGCATGTTCATTGACGTCGTTCGAGATGCTCGTATGCACCTTTCCTTCACGAGATGCTTTGAACTCGGGATTGTGATTTATGTTATAAACACATGGTTAAATGTTAGAGACCACTCATAACATCATTAACACGCTTTAGATGTTGGTTGAATGCTAGTTGCATCGTCGGTTTGGTTGCTAGTTTGATTCGAGTGTTAACCCTTCTTCGTTTGACCTTTTCGGTTGTTGTTCGGGAGTGTTTTTCCTAAGTTCTTAGCCTTGTTTGAGTGAGGTTTGAACATTGACTTGCTTTGGTTATTGATTAGAGGACTTTAAGGTTGAATTCTAGACCCTTTCGAGCATTGGAGGACTTGAGGGTGCAAGGGGGAAAGACCTAGAACAACCAAGGGAGCAAAATGAAAGAATTGGAGAAAACAGCTTGAAGTGCTCGCATGGTCTATGACCCATGCGACCGCATTGTCCCATTTCCAGAATTACGGGATTTTCTGCATATTCAACAATTTGACCAACTAAACTCTACCCAAACCCAACCTAACCCACCCTAAACCACCCTAGTTCGTCCTACCTATCCTCTCTTGCATGCTTGACAAGTTTTGAGAGTTTTGAATGCATGTACAACACTTGGCAAAGAAAGACCTCCAACATGCATAAACATGCATTGGACACTTCCTCCCACCCCACTTCAGCCATTGTGTGACCAAATACCTCCACCAAGCTATCCTAATCAGTCATTCTCTTCCAATTTCGTGGCTGATCAGTTTATACAAGTTATAGAGAGTTTGTTCAAGGATCTTGAGTGTTCTTCAATGGTGGCCAAGTCTTGAGGAAGCCATTTCCAAAACCGAACCATAGAAGAGAAGAGGAGGGCAAGGAGATCACATACCCACCCTTGCATGGACGTTTTGTACTTCTTTTAGGGCTTATTTAAGGTGAGTTACAACATCTCTTCTTATTTATTTTAGCCTCATTGACCCTAGGGAAAACAATCTTGCTATATGAGGTCAATGAGAGCACTTAGGACTTTGTAGAGATGCCATGTTCTAGTATATGCTATATGATGAATTTTGGTTGTATGAACAGATTATAAACTTATTGTAAATCATGATTTTGATGTCATTTAGGTGTAGTAATGTATGATAAACCATTCTACCTTGTTGTTTAAGTGTTGGGAGCATATTGGATGAGATAGTTAGGCTTGTAGAGATGCCATGTTCTCATATATGCTAAATGATGCATTTTAGGTTGTATAAACAGATTATGATCAGATTGTAAATCATGATTTTGATGTTATTTAGGTGTGATAATGTATGATAAATCATTCCATCTTGTTGTTTAAGCATTGGGAGCATGTTTGATGAAATAGTTAGGCTTGTAGAGATGCTATGTTCACGTATATGCTAAATGTTACATTTTTGGTTGTATGATCAGATTGTAAACAGATTATAAACCATGTTTATGAGGTTATTTATGTGTGATAATGCATGATAAATCACCTTACGTTGTTGTTTAAGCATTGGGAGCATGTTTGATGAAATGGTTAGGCTTGTAGAGATGCCATGTTTCACTATATGCTAGATGATGAAATTTTGGTTAGATGAACATGTTGTAAAGTATGATTATGATGATATTCATGTGTAGAGATATATGATGAAATATGCTATCTTGTTTGTTTAAGTGTTGGGAGCATATTTGATAAAATGGTTAGACTCATATTTGGTGAAATGGCAAGAATGAATGTATATGCCTAGTTTGTGACTTTGATTCTATGTTTCATATTTAATTGTTTGATTGGGGTTTTATGTGTTTGATGACCTTAGTAACCTATTTAATTACGTTAGTATGGATATATGAGAGTATTGAGGCCAATGGCTTCTATACCCTAATTTTGAAAGATTGATAATGACTCAACGGAGTTGACCATTGGGTTAGTATGATATTAAGGAGTAATATGCCTAAGTCCTACGAACTTTGGGGTAGTATTAATGGAGGTTAAGCCTCCAAGAATTTTAAAGTGTATGAAGAACACTTGATGATTAGAGCCTTGATTTTATCTCTAATGTGATTATGTGCTAGTTGTGAATTAAAAACATGACTAGATGATTGTAGAGTATATGCCTACTTATTTGAGCATATGAATATGAATTACGTGTGCTTTAAGTTTGAGTCCAGCTGGAGTCGGTTTGTTGAGTCTTTGGGGGCAGGACGATGCATCATCTTCACGGATTGTGAGATTCGTGATTTTGATGGATCGCCGCGCCGGATTGCACACACCCTCTATCGATGGCCACGGTAGGGAAGTAGTTGATTTTAGTTGTAGTATAGAAACATGACTTTGATAACTATCGGAACTCGAGCGGGGAAATGTCTCGGGGACGTCGATATCCACGAAAGGGATATCGAGGACACATAAAGGTTTTGCACATGTTTTTGCAGGAGCGACATGCGCGGAAAAAGGGTAACGATATCATATCCCTTTTTATATGAATTGACTCACGAGTGCTTATATGTGAATAATGTGCTACGTGAATATGATATGATATGAAATAATGGTTGAATGAATTAATGAAATGTTATACTTATTGATAACATGATACTCGAAATTGTTAAGTATGAATGCCTTGACATGATCATTTATGAAATGTATATTATGCCAATAGCATGAATTATTATTGTTAAGCATGATGCCATGACAGGAAGTTATGTTAGTAACTTGCTAAGTCTTTATGACTTACTCCTATTTGTTTTGATTGTTTTCCCTAGATCCGAGCCATGCAAGTGGTTCGAAGTGATTATCAAGTAGCGTTGGTGAAGCTTTGACGAGGTTGCTACCTTGTAAATTTTAGTACTTTTTCTTTTGGTAAGGACGACGGGAACATAAAGTTATATAAACTTTATGTGGGGTAGCAAGACTTGATGTGTTTGATTATTAGTACTTATGTTTATTAGTACTTAATCTTTTGAGAGCCGACATGTGTTAGTCGTGCCTTGTGTATTTATGATGATCATGCTTTAGTTGTTTTAACCATATATTGGGTTGTTTATTATGTTTGTTATCCGGCATGTTTTAGCCGTTAAGCATGTTAGACTAGAGTTGTAGACTTAGTTTAATGTTGGGTTCCGGTCGTAACGTCGCCGATGACTTGGTATATAATTGCTATAAATTGTTATACGTGCCTATTGTTGCGTCACATGATTTTATTTTTGGACCAAGAGATTCATTATCTCTAAGGTTGTGTTAGTTTGAGCTTGTTAGCTCGGACGCCACTGTTTAATTATATTACGCTTCCGCATGTGTTAAAGTTTTTGGCGTATCGCCGTTATGGCCTTACCCACTATTTGCTATTTGTTTTTGTTATGTGCCTTTTTGGAAGCGGCACGACCTTGGGGTCTCGTCTTGGGATCCGGGTCGGGTCGCCACACCCATGGTACTACCATCTGCTAGCATTAGCCATTGCTTAGATGCATCTATCAAGGTGAGATGGAAATTGGAGGCCATTGCTTCAAAACTAGCCCCTCTTAACTGCATGCCGGTAGAGTAAGATTTTAGGTGAGAGATAGGGCATCTAGTCCCATCGAATTTTTTCTATTTCAGTCATTTTGAATTTTGAAGGTAGTATAGCCAAAGGCTGCAATATTAATGCCCATGTAGAAAATTCCCATTTATTCTAGACGTTGAGCATCATTCCTTTTAGATTCTCCATATCTGCCTCTAATTTTGTGGGATGTGGTGCTGGGTTTTGGTATATATTGGAGGGGTTGGGGGAAAATAGGTTCATTCCTTGCTGAGGCATTTGGTAGGGATTTTGAGGAGGTAGGTTATTGGTAGTTTCTACATGACGACCAAGATCATTGAAAGGTAAATAGGTCGTTACTTGACCTTGCTGAGTATAGCTTCTGATGTCCATATATGGGCTATTTTGGAGTGGATTGGTGATGGGAAATGGAAGGTCATTTGGATTCTGAGGGATATTAGTGTTTTGGAAAGGATATGGTGGATTTGGTGAAAAAGGGTTTAAATTTGGCTAATAGGGGTTTGGTGGAAAATTTGGGTTTGGGGGTGCTGGTGGTTGGTGGTAGGTTAGTGTTTGGCTGAGGGTTTGGGTTTAAAGAAGCATGCGAAGTAGATGCTTCTTGAGGGGTTGCAGGGAAAGTGATTCCCTCAACATTGGGCCTTGGACCTTGTATGAGATTTGCTATCTGGCTCAATAAGCGATCATCCTGTGCACCCAAATTTTGATCTAACCATTGCTGCATAGCCGGAGTGGGAGCGTACCCTGGAGCCCCTGTATCAGTACCCATTGTAGACTGCTCATTCTCGGCGGCCATTCTGCCCAAATCTATACTCTCTGAACTGATTCTGATATATTCTGATCTGACCCTTGTGCTTGTATCCCGTATCAACCGACCGGTGCTATCTCTTCCTTTCCAAACTTGGGCCAGGTTTCTGAGGAAAAGGGGGCTGAAGGTATAAGAAGGGAGGGTTCTAGGCTTTTTGTGTTCTGAGTACATTGTACCTTTTAATTTTTTTTATTATTCTTTATTTCCCCTAAGATTGATCGGACATGAACCTGCTTTATTTTGACAGTCTCGGGACTTTTCCTATAATAATGGATTCTTTCTCCAGAGTATAGAACCTTCGTAATCCACTGCCTTTCGACTCCCCAAGATTGGACTGATCTCAGGCGAAGGGCCTATACTCTTTTCGGAATCCACCATTCGAATGGTCTAGGTCAAATATTATAAAAATTATTGCTCAGTCCCTGTGCATATATCTCCAGAGTATATATATATATATATATATATATATATATATATATATATATTTGCAACATGTATTGGTCAATAATTTGGAGATATAAAAACCGATCGGTCCATGAAGTGTCCTGAGAATCTATATGCATTTAATGTTGGCTGATGAAGGGCGTAAGCTGGCCATGGTGCAAGGGTAGCAGTTCAGAATATTTCTACGTGTGTGCACGTGTGTGGATCCTCTAAAAAATAGTAAAATCTTTAAACAAAAATATAAAGCAGTAAATGGCCAGTCTTTCTATTCTTTGAGGATTTTCTCAACTAATTAGTTTGAATCCTCGAAAGGACAGCGCGAGCGAGCTTGACGACCATTCAGATCAATAAATAGAAAGAAAAGCGGTGAGTTTATCTGTTCCTATTAATTACATTTGGTCCTAATCCCCAAAATAAAATGACAAAATAAAAGAATATTTACATATTTTGCGAGGAATAATAAAAAATAAAGTAGAGTAAAAATAAATAAAGCGATAGCACCTCCGCTCCTTTTTTTGTTATCCTGCCCGAAATTCTATTTTTATTCTTTTTTTTATTCGCAACGGTATCCGGAATGAAGCTGCTAAAAGTTTTCACAGTTATTTGTACAAATATATATACAGATATATAAAAATGCAATATTTAAAATTTAAATAAATATAATAAGCATATTTAGCCAAAAATAAATGAAAAACTTGTTTTTTTTGTTGAAAAATGAGTCTAGCCCTCCGTTCTTATTTTATTTAAAATAAAAACAACGTCCCCAGCAGAGTCGCCACTGTGAGTGCCCCGATTTTCGACCGATCCCCTGCTGCGTTGAAGAACCGGGTGGTTTCAAAACCTTTTAAAGCGCGTGGAATAAAATTGGCCTCAATTGTGGACTCAAAATGTGATCAATAGAGTCGATATCTTTATTTTAAGAAAAAACAAAGAAAAACCAAAAAGTAATCAGATTTGCAAAGGGTTCGGAGGCTAAGTTACGAGGTGGGAAGGGGTTAGGCACCTAACTCGCCCTTTCGGTCTCAAAATAATTTTTTGGCTAAATATTTTTTTTGTATATTTATTTAACAATTGAAATAAAACATTATATATATATATTTGCATATACATAAGGAGAGATTATTACAAACTTACGACAACCTCTTTCCTAGAGTTACAAATACAATTATAAAAATTTGGCCATAATAATGACTCTTTTTAGTGCTATTTTCTATAGAATTTTGGGTAGCATAACTGCTTATTTTTCTTACATTGGACTAGTCTAAATAGCACTTTTTATAAATAAAAAACTTTAATAAACCTACCTCTTGAACCGTGTGGGTTTTATCTTGTACCAACTATCTTCTGGTAGGTCCTGGGGTGCGCTCGCTCTGTCCTTCATGGAGAGGGAGTCTTTTTGCTGTTGCGGGGATTCGAGCAGAGTGACTGCTCCTTTTGTTTTTCGCCTCTGGATCCAGGCGGCGTAACTGCTTGCTTTTGCTGGTGTTGTTTGCTTGCTGGCATCAGAAATTGGGCATAGCAACTGCTTGTTTTTGACTGATTTGACGTCTGGATTCGGGTAGGACAACTGCTCTTTTTCGGATTTTTGGACCGGTGGAATCGGGCGGAATCCTAGCAGGGCAACTTGGTTTCAATTTGGCCAAAGAGTTTTAGTGTTTGGGGGAGATTTGGCAGAGCTTCGGGGCTAGAAGAAAAAATTCCCTCGGCGTTCACTCAGACTGTGCGGTGAAACTCACTGCATACTGTTTTCTCACTACGTGTTTTCACTGTGTAACTATGTGAATTCCTCAAGCCGGGGCCTCTTATTTATAGGCCGAGAGTGAGGCTTCCTTCGTTGTTAAGTTTTACTTTCTTTGTTTCACCGACTTGTACCGCGCGCTGAGAAGATTGCACCAAAGGCTAATTGCTACAGTACATGGGGCACTATTGGGCGCTGCCCATGGGGATGTTGGGTGCGGCGCCAGAGGTGGCCATGGGGGGCGCCCGGCCATTTTTCCTCTTCTTTTTGACACTTGGGCTCCCTGCATTTCATTGTTTATGCATCTACTTTTTTCCTTTGCATTTTCATCCCTGTTACTTGACATTCGTTAGTCCTTTTAACATGTCTTGATATTTTATGCCAATTTACATACCAGGGGTACAAATTTGGGGTGTCTACAATAAGCCATAAAGACTTAGTAAGCTACGAAAATGCAACTATATGTCATGGCATAATGTTCAACAATATATAAAGCATGATATCATCATAGTATATCATCCATCTTAGTTAGAGGCACATAATTCTCATGCTTCACCTAGCACCTTTTTGTCACATAAGTACGAGTAATAAACCACATAAGTAAGATATGTTACAGAACCAGTGCCGCTGCGTTGCTCCTGTAATACACAATGTTAAAATTTTCATGCTGTCAATGATTGTCTGAGACACAATGACACTTGGGCTCCCTGCATTACATTGTTTATGCATCTACTTTTTTCCTTTGCATTTTCATCCCTGTAACTTGACATTCGTTAGTCCTTTTAACATGTCTTGATATTTTATGCCAATTTACATACCAGGGGTACGAAATTGGGGTGTCTACAATAAGCCATAAAGACTTAGTAAGCTACGAAAATGCGACTATATGTCATGGCATAATGTTCAACAATATATAAAGCATGATATCATCATAGTATATCATTCATCTTAGTTAGAGGCACATAATTCTCATGCTTCACCTAGCACCTTGTTGTGACATAAGTACGAGTAATAAACCACATAAGTAAGATATGTTACAGAACCAGTGCCGCTGCGTTGCTCCTGTAATACACAATGTTAAAATTTTCATGCTGTCAATGATCGTCTGAGATACAATGACATATCGAGAACTCCTCCTTGAGAAAATAGCAAGCCAAGGACTCACATATTGTTATGATAAATGGGGATACATCCCCAACTGCGGCCCACAGTGGAGAGGTGTGTGCATTTTCCAGTACGGCGATCCATAGTGAGCACGAATCTTATGGATTCGTATAGGCGATGTATCGTCCCACCATTGACTTAATCAATTCAAACAATGCGAGCTAGACTCAATGTGATGTAGAAGTAGATATTTACTCGTCAGAAACAAATAGAGATCAATTCACCCAAGAGCGAACTCATCCATTCAAGTAGGTTATTTGACTCTACCAAGTACTCGTGTTAGGCATGTAATTGCTAGCAATCAAATAATCATAAGTGTTATCATAGTACACTTAAATGAACCAAATTCGAGAGTTACTAATCCTAACAAACACATTCTAAATCTCATAGGGAATTAATATGGTGTTCATTATGTTCAAACATTCCCTAGAGTCGACTCCGTTAAGTCTTTGCTATATATTCCCAAATTAGGGCATATAAGATATATGTATCACAACCCCATTTTAAGTCCAACTAGGTTTTTAGCTCACAATGATACAACTAGTGTTCTAAAACTCCCCGCCTAGCTCCGCTTAGGCGCTAGGCGCCTCTCCACCGTCCCGAGTTTCTTAGGCACCGCATAATCGGCCAAGTCGGTGCCTACCCTGATGACCTTAATTTATTTTTGTAACTTTGATTTTGTGGCGTGCAGTGACCGGTGAAGGAAGGGGGTGAACTGGAGAAGGAAAGGGGAGTGGTAATGGTGAGGAAGAGAGGGAGGTAGAAAGAAAAGAGGTTTGATTTTGTGGATATTCAGTGGGCTGAGAGAGGGGGTAGATTAAAAGGTTAGATCTAGGAGGAAAGAGATTGGATGATGAAAAAATGAGGAGAGTCGGTCTAACAGAGAGAGAGAGAGAGAAGAAAAAAAAAGAAAGGAAGAAAAAGGGGGAGAAGAAAGAAGAAGAAAAAAAGATGAAGAAGAAGGGGGCGGTCTCGGGACTCAGAATTTAGAATGAGAAGGGATTAGGGAGGAAAGGTTAGACTGTGGGTTGTAGGGGCAGTAGGTAGGTGGAGTAATATTTTTTTTTGTATTTAGTTCTAAACTTGGCTTGTTTATTGCTTTGGGGTTGTTGGGAATTAGGATTAGTGGTAGATTTGTATATTTTTATTCATTTTACAAAAACAGACAAGTGTTTGATATAATGACAAACATAAAAAAATTAAATTTGTAGTCAATGTGTTTGATCTTTGATGTAATTATCAGGAAAATGGTAATTATGCCTTAATTTTAAGCCCCGCCTAGATCCTGATTACGCCTCGACTAGTCCCTTAGGTGCTAGGCACTAGTGTGCTGCCTAGCGGCCGCCTAACGACTTTTAGAACCTTGGGTACTACATTGCAATTCCATCTCATTTTAGAGTTCAAATGAAGGCTATAACACTTCATAATCAACTAAAATCTCAAACAAGCAACATAGAGCATGCTTACAAAAGTCACAACTCCAAATAGGTATGCATACAACATTTATAGAATAAATTTCAAGCTCATTTCATAGCTAGCATGCAAAACAACCCTAAGCATACACATATGAGTTTAGTAACTTACCTTTGTCTCACAAACCTGTAATAAAAATGAAATTCCAAACCGGTAGAAGTAGACTACTCGACGTGGGCTTCGATTCTACGGTCTTGGCTTGAAAATCCAATGGTTGTATCTTTGGGACCCCAAGAACACACACAAATCTCCCCTCTTTTTCTACACATAAGCTATCTCACGTTTTTAGAACTCTCAGGATAGAAATAAGGATGTTCTCAGCAAATTTGGGGAAGATATAGCTCACAAATGATAGTGGGGCAGATGTGAAGAAGTTGTGGTCTCTTCAAATCTGATTTTAGGTTGTCGATCTCCCCTATTAGTCCAACTAAACCATCATCAAGACTACTTAACCATGTTAGGACATCATTAGGACTATTTAGAGTGTTTAGGGAGTGATTATGAAGGGATTTATTAAGGGCAAGATGGTAATTGTAGCTTAAAATTCAAACCAGGAAAAGTGATCTCGAAGGCCAATGCGCTCGGATTGCCTTGAGGGATACGAGCTCATCACTCTAGTCCTCAATTGGTATTCTGTTCTGTGATCAATGCGAGGGCATTAAGATTTTTGGGCAAATGGACTAAAAACCAAGTGATCAATGTATTTTATACGTCGATTTCATATGCTTCTATGACTTAAAGTGAGCTATTCCACGAGGCTTTTGGCTACTGACATGTGTTTTTCAATGATTTTGTGAGTTTCAGGGTTTTAGGTGAAAGTATACAAATTATAAGGCTTTTAGGTGGAAATTCCAAGAAGGGGTCAGAGTGTAAAATTGAAGAAGAAATGAAGAAGAACCAGACTGGGCACCTTGTGGTCGCAAGGTGCAATATACCTTGCCTCCGCGAGGTAGACTGAAACATCAGAAAATCAACCCCGGAAAAATCAAGGACCTTGCGGACGCAAGGTGCCGCATACCTTGCGACCGCAAGGTAGTCAGAATGCTCAAAATCGCGCTTTCACTTAAGGCCAAGAGATCCAATTGCCCTACAACTCCATGGTATAAATAGAGGCCGGTAGCCAGAGTATTAGAGGGCTGGAGACGGCTAGAAAGGGTTTACTATAGATTTTGAATAGATTTTAGGTTATATAACATAATTAGTTGTTGTAATTACAAGTATTGAAGATCGATTCATGTATTCAATCATCTCCATGTGTTGTTCCTCTTCAAGGATGAACTAAATCTTCATTAATCTAGGAGGTGGGAGGTAACTTGTATCGAATCTATGCTTTAATATATATTTTTATTCATTCAAATCTTGTTGATTGTGGTGTTTATCAATCCCTTTATTATTTCACTTTGAACAAATGAATGTAATCGTGAATAATAAAGGCCTAGAGGTGCGGATAACCGCATGATCAATGTGCATATGTCGTATACTGGCTCACCATCACAATAAATTGGACCTATCGATGCACGAGAGTGATAAGTTAGGGTCAGGTTCCATATATGACTTAAGTGACAGTTAGATCATATGTTCTTGTGCCTAGGATATAGAATGGATGAATTATTTGAAGATGGAGACTGAATGGTAATTCAATAGGCTATATCTATATTTTTTGAACGAGCCCAAGAGATTGAATGATAATTTATTAAAATAAGCATAGAGGAGATACAAGTGAAACCCGAATCTTAGAAATCTTGATCCACCATAAGATCTTCATAATTTGTAATTGCTGCTAATTAGTTAAAGAAGAAGAATAATAATTAGTTTAGAATAGAATTAATATAAAAACCCCCTTAGATTAATAATTGCTATCAATAAATCGTACTATCTTTGATCTTCTTGTCTTTGTGGTTCGACCCTTGCTTCCCAAAACTATTCTTCAATAGTCTTATCCACTTACAAGGAAAATAATTAAAATAAGACATCGATCAAGTTTTTGGAGTCGTTGCCGGGGACAAGCTAATTTACATAGTTAGTTTGTTGGTAGCGTAATTTTTAATTTAAATTTCAATTTTCAGTTTTCATAAAAAAAATAAAAATACAAAAATATTTTATTTTATTTTATTTGTTTAAATAGTTAGTTGTTTTAAAATTGCTTTATTTATTTTATGCACGGTCGTAGATCCTTGAATCCTCAATTGGTAGAACTGAATCAAGATATAAATAATATTAGAAGGAATCAAGAAGAGCTTGAAAATCTAGTTACCCAGCCTGATTATCAATAACAATTGAATCAAGAGGATCCTCTGGTTGATCCTCCAATGGATAATATTAATCAAAATCTTGAAAATCTGCTTATTATGTGTCCTCATCATAATCTGGCTCAACATGTGTTAGTACTTCAATTTTATCATGGTCTTTCGCCAGGTCTACAAACTATGGTTGATAGTGCAGCTGGTGGTTCTATCAATAGAATGACATCAAATGCACTAGAGGAATTATTTGAGATGTGTGAGAACCCAAACCCCATTTCATGTTTGTCATCATTATGACATGTTTATAATATGTCTTTACATATTTGAGACTTCATTTCATTCATATCGAGTTGGCATTGAATTGGTTAAGATCATAACAGAGTATTGGTCTTCCATGGGTTGCATGCCTTGTTGTTGTTGTTTCGGGTGTTCGTATTAACGTGTTAGCACCTTAACAAGTTTCATGAGAGTCTTAATACCTTGCATACAAGATTTACAATGTGCATCTTAGTTGTTTCATGCTTGGTTGGGAGTTTAGAAGCTTCTCAAGCAGCTCGTTTGTGTTTTAGGTTGTACATCATTGCTTGTATTGCCTTCATTTCGCCTCGAGAGAAGTTCGGTTGAGTTCTAGGACTTGAATACAAGCCATAACCATGATTTAACAAGCCTAATACATGTTCATTCTATCCTAGATTGAGTTGGGATTGATTCGGTTTGATTCGCTGGGCCAATTGTCGAGTGGTTCCAGCCATGTTTTAGCTTGATTCGAATGTGTTTCGGTGTGTTTCCGACTTGTTTTGGGCTTGGTAACACCTTAGGATTGTTGCCTTTGAGTTTGGACATGTTTAGGACATGTTTAGACAAGTTTAGTTCAGAACCTCGGTCGCATTGAGTTTTGGAGGCTGGCTCGTGGAGATCTTGGAGCATGCAAAATGTGCGAATCTTTGAAGGGGGACCATGCGTCGCATGGCCCCAAAGTGAAGCGACCGCAAGGTGCCAGATTCAGCCTATTTGAGTTTTTGAGTGTTTTGGTTGAAGACCCTTGTGCCTTGCCCCTTGGCCGACCTTGGGCACTCAAAGCCACCTTGTTGACTTGTCTAAGATGCTTTTGAACCCTTAGATCATCTCTTATCAATGGCTCACATGCCATAGCCAATGAGAAGCCTCATAATGCCCTTCACTTGGATTGGGGCTTTGTAGACAAGTATATAAGCCATCTTTCATCAAAACCAGCCATTGTTGGTCTAAAAGTTAGAGAATCGAGCTCACTTCACCATTTTCGTCCAAATCAAGAACACCAACTTGAAGGACCATTTCGGAGTTCTGGTCCGATCGGCGAACCGAGACCGCCAAATCGAAGGCCTCGACTTCTCTACAACAATCCTTGCTTTGATCACTCATTCCTCCATTAATCATAGGACTAAGGTGAGTGACAATTCCCTGAGATTTTCATGTTAAACAAAATAGCATGACCCCTTCATTATAGTTGTTTTAATGTTGATTTTGAACACCTTTGTGAAGACACAACCTTCAATTCAACATATAAAATGTGAGTATGATTTTATGAAATCTCTATGAAGTTATGATTTTGACATTTATTAAAGCATGAATGTTGTTTGTATTAAGCTTGGGAATAACTCTTGTGAAAGAATTCGTTCAATTCAAGGTTTAACAAAATCACCGAAACTAGGGTTTGAAACTCGAGATTGTGTTTAAGGCTAGTCGAGAACATGAACGGCTTAGTTATAAAGTTCTAAATGAACGGAGAACTTAGGAGAAGGCAATGTGATACATATAGTATCAATACTCTTCTCGGTTGAATTGTAGTAAAACTCACCGGAGTTGAATTTAGGGAGTTATGAACAATAACGACTCCACAATCAATCCCTACGACGAATGTAGCGTTAGACTAATGAATTAGCTTACGATACTTTGAGATGGATTGATGAGTATGCCTTGATGTATGTGTGCTTGTAAGACTCAATCGAGTTCTTATGTTGTGTGATCGTGTGGAGTAAATGCATGATCGAGAGCATGTTATAGAATGACATATCTATTTGACATGATGAATTTAGTGCGTTAGACTAATGAATTAGCTTACGTGACTTTGGGATGGATTGAAGGGTATATTTGATATGTGTGCTTATAAGACTCAATCGAAGTTCTTATGTGGTTTGTGTGATCGTGTGAAATAAATGCATGATTGAGAGCATGTTGTAGAATAATGAATCTATTTGACATGTTGAATTCGCTTTTGTCTAATCTCTGTGATCCCTTATGAGTAAACAACTACTTGTTGAATAAGTTCGCTCTTGTCGAACTTATTCCTTATTTGAGATTTCATGACCAAGAAACATCTACTTGGCATTGCATGAGTCCACCGCATATTTGATTGAGTCGTTGGTGTGACAATGCATCGCCAACGCAGTTATGGGACTCGT
>CM028377.1:37205419-37284105 GCA_013146195.2 Codonopsis lanceolata | reverse complement strand
ACTTCTCTAGATACACTTGGGTGATATTCTTGAGAGAGAATGCAGAAACTTTTGAGGCATTCAAAATTTGGTACACAGTGTGATGAACTTGTATGATCTAAAAGCTTATTAGGAGTTAGATCGAGATCATGGCAGCGGAGAATATATAACTCATCCTTTTCTAATTATTGTGCCTCGATAGGTATCTCACATGAATTTTCTGCTCCCAAAACTCCACAACAAAATGGAGTGGGGCGGAAAGAAAGAATAGGACATTACAAGAAATGACTAGGGTGATGTTAACCTCAAAAATTTGGCTAAACGTTTTTGGGGTGAAGCCTTAAATCTTGCTTGTCACATTGGAAATAGGGGTTTTCTTAAGACTGGGTAGCCTGATGACTCCTTACGAAATTTTCTTGGAAGAAACCAACCTTGGAAATACTTTCATGTTGAACCAAGTTTGATTATAAGTGATAAGAATGTGTTTTCATGGGATATTCTACAAATAATTAGGACTTTCTGAGGTTTTTAATCTACGAACTAAGACTATTATGGAATCCATGAACATTGTTTTTTGATGATCTAACGATCTTGGCATGAAAACTATTGAAGAAGATGTTTCGGGATCCTAGATTTGGAAATTTTGATCGAAAGCTTGGCCAGGTGAATCAGTAATCTAGCGAGTATCGAGCGAGTTCAGCATGCAGCGTCTGAATATTAAAGATTGAATGCCGCAATGTGATTAAGATAGGCTTCATCGAAGTCACATTTGGGCGAAACGAGCGAAGGTGAAAGCTTCTTTGCTAACAATTCGAATCGGGGAAGACATTCGGTCAGGTCGGTGAGCAGAGTGATATTCCAAGCAAGATCGAGAAAATCCATCCTTTCACTCAAATCATAGGTAATGGACAAGATGGTGAGGGGCCGTTCACAGCGCATAGGCAAGAAGGGAGGCGACACCTAGGGCCCAAAAATTAGGGGCCCAAATTTTATTTATATGTATAGTATATATATAATATATAAATATAATATTAATAAATTTAAATAGGGAATATGGAAAATTGTCTGGAAACAAGAAACAAAAGCAGAAGCTTGATGGGATGATGCTGGCAGACGAAAGGTTGATTAGATGGAAGGGCGGACAGCGGGACAGTTGGACAGAAAGATCAAGGAGATGGAACGATCAACAACGGCCCTCGACCTCGAGATTCACTATTCGGTCTTCCTTATGCATCTATGCGCCGGGTAATTTCCACTCTACCTTCGAGGCTTTGCTTGATTCGATTTCAAAGGCTCAAAGCAAGAAAAACTCTCCGGTCTCACTCACTTGGTCGCTTTGCCGTTCCTCATCCACTAACTTTCGGCCGTCGGCGCGGTGAAGGCTGATGATGCGGTACTCGTCCAATTTTCCTTATTTCAATATCAATTTTCCAAAATTTTCCCCTCTTCAGGCCCTTCTACTTCGGAGCCGAATCAAACATTGGACCCTAAACCCTCAGGCTCAAACTCATATTTCTTTTGGTTTAAGGTTTTTAGGGCTTGTAAATTAATTTTTTTGTTGATCCATAATTTCTTTTCAAAATCATATAGTCTAAAAATTGTTTAAGTAGATAATAGATTAGAAATTTACAAATTATTTCTTATATGTTGGTGCAGCATTCCAGCAAGCAATCGAGCTTGGGGCCTTTATTCGTTATTTTGCCCCGGGCCTTTGAAATGTCAGAAACGGCCCTGAAGATGGTGTGTCAACAAAAAGGAAAGGTAAAGTGGATTACAAGAAACTCGCATGCATGTCCACACTTGAATTTGATGAAATTCATGCTTCTTGTTTTGTTTCCACTATTGAACCTAAAAATGTGCAAGAGGCTCTTAAGGATGAAAATTTGGATAAATGCCATGCAAGAGGAACTAGATCAATTCACAAAAATGATGTTTGGTATCTAGTTCCCGAGACCCACTTCAATAAATGTTATTGGAACAAAATGGATTTTCAAAAACAAAACAAATGAAGTGGGAGAAATAATATGAAATAAAGCTAGACTTGTGGCTAAAGGGTATACGCAGGTTGAGGGGGTGGACTTTGATGAAACCTTTGCTCCTGTAGCCCGCATTGAGACCATTCGTCTGCTTCTTGCCATTGCGTGTTTTCTTGACATAAGTCTTCAACAAATGGATGTGAAGAGTGCATTCTTAAATGTCATTCTTGAAGAAGAAGTTTTCGTTGAACAACCAAAAGGCTTTGAGGACCCCCAAAACCAGTCATGTGTTTAAAGCGAAAAAGGCCTTTTATGGTTCTCAAACAAGCTCCTAGAGCTTGGTATGGGAGGCTTCTGAGACCACCTTTTAAAAAGTGGGTTTAGAAGGGGAGAGGTGGATAAAACACTTTTCATTCAAAATCAAGACAAACACATTTTGATAGCTCAAATCTATGTTGATGATATTATGTTTGGATCCACCTCCAAGTCCTTGGAAAAAGAGTTTGTTAATTGCATGACTTCCACATTTGAGATGAGTATGGTTGGGGAGTTGACCTATTTTTTAGGAATTTAGATTAGACAATCACATGAAGGGATGTTCATATCTCAAGCCAAGTATGCTCTTAACTTGGTGAAGAAATTCAATCTTGAGAATGGAAAACATAAGAAGACCCCTATGGGTACATCCAATGAAAAACTCAATAAAGATGAAAAATCGAAAGTGTTGAACCCTACCTTATATAGAAGCATGATTGGAAGTTTGTTGTACTTAAGCGCCACCGGTCCGGATATATATGCAGTGTGTGTTTGTGTGCTAGGTATCAAGCAAACCCCAAAGTATCTCACTTGAAAACAGTAAAAAGAATAATTCGATATGTTGGTGAGACGTATGGCATGAGTTTGTGGTATACTAAACACACAAACACCAATCTTGTTGGGTTTAGTGATGCTGACTGGTTGGCGGTGTAGATGACATGAGAAGCACATCTGGTGGATGTTTTTATCTGGGAAATAATCTGATTTCATGGTTTAGTAAGAAACAAAATTGTGTAGCCCTATCAACGGTGAATCGAGGTATATAGGCTGGCTGGTAGTGGATGTACACAACTTTTGTGGATGAAACAAATGATCAAAGATTATGGTTTACCGGTAATATATTAACCATGTATTGTGACAACACAAGTGCTATAAGCATAGCTAAAATCTGTTCAACACTCTAGAACTAAGCACATAGATATAAGACACCATTTCATTAGAGACTTGATTGAACAAGACATTATTTGCATTGAACATGTGGGAACAGAAAACCAATTGGCTGATATTTTCACAAAGAGTCTAGATTTTGAGAGATTCATAAATCTTATGAAATCTCTCGTATGTGTGCCATGTAATCCCTCACTTGTTAGTAAATATATATATATATATATATATATATATATAAATTAGGCATCTTGCATTGTCTTTAAGGGGGCACACTAGTTTCACTCTGTATGCTTTAGTACCTTTGTTTGATGTTTTGGTTATACATTCAACATATCTTGTGATTTTCTTGTTCAAATTCTCTTCACCAATCTCCCTAAAAGTTGTCTTTGAACTTGAAATTTATTTTAACCACAAAGGAAAGAGCTACCTTTTGAAATTTTTTGGGATGCTGCAATTTGTCAATGTCTTTGTGGAGCTTAGGCTTTCATGGGTTGATCTTGACTAAATTGACTCCTTTTAATTGACAAAGTGTGAAAGCTACCCTAACGGAAAGAGCTACCTATGAACAAGGTTGTGGCATCTTTCTTTGGGCTGTGAATCCTCGGTTTTCATGGGTTGATCAATAAGTTAAGGCTGCTACCCTTGGTAAATAGTGTGAAAGGTTCCAAGTGGTTTATGGTGAATTAGCTTGAAATAAAGTAAAGCTATTCTCTAGGAAATAAAGTCTATTGTGTTTATGTGAGTTTATGTGTTTATTTGGGGAAATGAAAAAGACATAAAACCTATTGTGTTTATGTGAGTTTATGTGTTTCGAATTTGGTGTAGAAGAGATGTTTTACAATGCGGACATAAAATCACAATTTACATTGGCGAATGTGTTTACAATGCGGCTACATAGACATGGGAACTCACATGTGTTGTGTTTCTTTACATTTGATCTAGACATTCACATTGTGCGCACATGCATTCTTTATTGCATATCTTCTAGGACATTTTTGTTGTTGCATATCTTAAACATTTTTGTTGTTGCTCCTTATCGGCTCCTTAGTTTACGTTCACCTACTTAGTGCACCTTTGCTTCATTGTTCACCAAGTCAATATTTTATGTGGTTGTCTAATACATTGTGCTCATCATGAGGATCACAGCTGAAATATTGGCTGTGTTCGGAGATTTGTGTGATTATAATTTTGGTTAATTGTGTATTGTGTATTCTCAAAATTTTCAATCAATTTTGTACAAATTCAAAATTTTTGAAATCGAGAAATTAGTAGTTAGTTTATCTCATTAACTTCTCCACAAATTTCTCAAGGTCATAACACGATTTTATCATTTTTCTATTGGAGGTTAACATTTGATTTTTATCCAAAATTTTGAAATTTGATTTCCTGATTTAGGTCCCTCACATTCTCTTCTCTTAATGACCCAACGGCTAATTGTGTTTAGTGGTGTATTAGTGATAACCTTGCGGGGAAAGCAGTCGAGTTCTCACGGAGTCGTCTTCAATTCGGCAATCATCCTTTCGAGAACAACCCATTTTGATCCAAATCTCGATCATCTCATCGGTTTCCTTCTTTTTCCTACTAAGAATATTCCAATGGCTTCTTCATCATCCATTCTCAGTATCTCCAAAGGCGATTCACCCGCCGATGTAGCTTTCGATGAAGCTACATCGAGCCCTTTCTCAATTGAAACCCCAATTTGGCTATTGTCTTAGCTCAATCTCGCGAGAACCCTTGACGATAATCCTTCACGGTGAAAAGGAAATGCTATTGGCGTGGATAATCACGGAGATCTATCTGGGTTACCTCAAATCGATAACCCAGCAGCGTAAATCAAGAGGCTTCGTGGAATCCGTCAACTATGAGAATCAAGTGCGGTGATGTTCAATTGCCAAGAAACACAAGGTTGAGAAAGGTAATTTTGAAGAATCGGTGGTAATTGAAAGCGACCCGGAAGATGAAGATTTCATCCGCTGGCTCGACTCCTACGTCCAAGAGCCTAATCTCTACCTACTTCCCCCAAAATTACTCGGCTCGGTGAAATCGGGGATGATGACTATCCTAATCCTTCTCCCCGTTGTATTTCCAACAGATTTGTCTCCATAAGCAAGAGAATCCTCTGTTGAAGTTAGTTCCCCCTGCGCCTCAAATGCGATATTAATTTCTCGATGAAGACAATACAGGCGAGTATCTGGTCAAGTTGAAGAAGGTGTCTTCTTTTACATGCGGTCCTCTCTCAGCGGCCTCGGCCGAAGCCATGCCCGACAACCCGGTTCCTCGAAATTGATGATAGTTCGATAAGAACTTTGAAAGCAAAGAGGCAACACCAGGCAGTGGCGATTCGAGAAGAAATTCTGTTAGATTCACCGAAGTCGGCTTTCGGTGCCAATGTAGCAACAAATGCGGCAACATCCAAAGCGCTCTAAGTCGATGGGTACTCCCTTCTCTCTCAAATTTGTGTCTAAACCTGCTTCAGTTAGGTATAACACTTCTAAAAAAATTGTAGATGAACGAAATATTCTGTCCACTGAACTGAATGCACATAATCTCACCTCTTTTTTCACTGATAGAGGGTTACTGGGCACTATTTCTTCAGCTACACCTTATTTTAGAGATTTAATCTATGAATTCTATGCAAACATTGAGAAACGCATCTGCTCACCTTCTAATGCACATTTTGAGAAAGTGTTTGTTAGAGGAAAGTGGTATAAGTTTTCTCCATCTGTCATCAATACTATGTTGAACACACCTGAATAAGGTCCTTTTGAGATGGATGTTGATTTACATTTGTGTGCTTTTGAACTTTCTCGGGGGGACTATGACTCACTGGCCTGCAAAAGGTTCCTCTCTTAGCACTTCCCAGTTATCCCCTCTTTATGCCTTCCTACACAAAGTATGTTGTGCCAATTGGTCTCCCACTACCAACTCCAACACACTCACTAAGGAACATGCTCGGGTACTTTACTTGATTGGGACAAATAGATCTTTTGATTTTGGCTATTTTGCTTTTAGGAAAATTTCATCTTTGGCTGAATCTGAAGGAGAAAAGAGGTCCCTTATTTTTCCATCTCTGATTTATAAAATCCTAGTTTCCCAGGGATATTCTCCTCTTCCTTCTACTAGATTATCTCCCCTTCTTGAACCTCTTCATATTTCTGCAAAATTGTTATGGGGAGATAGGGTTGTGATCTTGCCACTTATTCATCCCTATGCACATGTTACTTCTGCTCCTGGTTCTACACTACCAACTGCCTCCACTTCAGTAAATGTTCCCTCCAATGTACCATCCAATGTTGCAACATCGGCCACGACTGCACAACCTACTGCCCCTATGTCTGTTGCGTTTGTTTCTGAATAGCTGACCATGGTCCAAACTCAGTTGGAAATTCTTGCTACACAAACTAGTCTGCTCTCCTCTCTGGCTGCTCAATATTCAGCTTGGTTGACACTCCATTCTGGTCAAATAGGGGGTGATCATACAAGTGTTCCGTTCTTTGTACGTCTTTGCCGAAGGCGATCCGATCTTGAAGCTTAGCGAGTGAATCTTTGCAATCTTTGTGGTTCTTAAAATCTTTGTGGCTGTTGGTTGTTTTTATGAACATTTTCATTGTTTCCTGTTTCTTGGTCTATAACTCCTACACATTAACAATGCTTTATGGTTGGTTATGATTGGTTAATCATGGTATCATGTTTAGGGGGTGTTTATTTGATTTATCATCTCTAACATTTGCAGGAAATCATTGGATTTGGTTTTGGTAACACTTGGTTTGGATTTGACCAGAAATGTTCAACAAAGGGGGTGATTGTAAGGGTAAAATAGACAAGACCTATTTTATCTTGTTTTCACCTTTCTTGGTCAAAATAAGAGTTTAGATTTGTTTGTAATTAATTTATCTTACTGTTTGGTGCTGTGACAAACTTAATCTTCCGCTGCTATTATTTGTTGATTCATTGTGTTTGCTATTGTAGCTACAATCACAGCTATATTGGTAATCACATTGATCTCTATTGAGTATCCGTGCTATCACGTTCTTTCACTCTCTCTTCTCTTTTTTTCCATCCATACTTATTTTGTTGCTATTTTTTGAAAAAAAAAAAAAGGTTTCGAAATCTTTTTAATAGGGTTTCCACTCCTTAAATTTTTGATGTGACATTTATGTGTTGTTAACATAACTTTTTAACTTATTGGAGCCCATAAAATGCCAAATAAGAAAAAAAACATCAGGTTTCGAAACTCTTTTTAATATGATCATGCACTTGAGTACTGCTAGTGGTCAACTATTCAACTTAGCGGACAAGTAACTTTAATTAACAGTCTTGAACAATTACTATTTAACGGTCTTGAACAATTATTATTTCAAGCTAAGAAGTTACCAAATCGGTAATGTAAATTTCGTACATATTTCTGAATTTCTAAAAAAAAATAATTAAATAATGATGGTGTATGCTCTAATTGGTTTTAAACGTCTACAACAACAAGAATCTTTAATTGTATAAGATTTTTTTTTTGTGATTTATAATTTAAAAGTGAATTACTATTGTTTTTCCTAATTATTTTAGGAATAAGTCTATAAATCCAGGAAAATCATGGCACAACTCAAATATCCAAACCTGCATTTTAAAAATGTTACATATTAGAAGCATATTAAATTGAAATAATTAGATAATTTAAAAGCTCTCATCGGTTATCACTTCATCCTCTTCTTATCACCTCTACCATGGATTGCATTTAGGTCTGATAATTGTAACACGTTACCCATTAACCCACCCAACCCAACTCAACCCATTAATATTTTTGGGTTGAAGCGGATAACCTGATTCGACCTAATAATATTAATGGGTCGGGTCAGGTTAAAGCGAGTCGTATCCGTTACCCATTTCGTCCCGTGCATAAACCTTTTTATGCTATAAATTGATGTTTTTTGGAAGAAAATTTTGGTTTGAGACAGGTCGACTAGCTTTAACTCGTTATCCGTTTCAACCCGACTCATTTCGACCCAATCTATTTCAACCCGTTTGACATTTGGGCTCTAATGAGTTTCGACCTGTTTCAACCTATTACTCGTTCCAATCCAACTCAACCCAACCCACCTAATTGTCAGGCCTAATTGTATTGTTTACTCTCTCTCTCTCTCCCCCCCCCCACCACTTTTTTCCCTCCGTACTTATTTTGTTGCTATTTTTTGACAAAAAAAAAAAAAGGTTTCGAAATCTTTTTTATCATGATCATGCACATGAGTACTGCTAGTGGTCAACTATTCAACTAATCGGACAAGTAACTTTAATTAACTGTCTTGAACAATTATTATTTAACGGTCTTGAACAATTTTTATTTCAAGCTAAGAAGTTACCAAATCGGTAATGTAAATTTCGTACATATTTCTGAATTTCTAAAAAAATAATAATTAAATAATGATGGTGTATGCTCTAATTGGTTTTAAACGTCTACAAGAACAAGAATCATTAATTGTATAAGATTTTTTTTTGTGATTTATAATTTAAAAGTGAATTACTATTGTTTTTCCTAATTATTTTAGGAATAAGTTTCATAAGTAGAGATTAAAAAGGATTTCCTAATAGGACTTGGAATTATACAGACGGTTATAAATACACTGGTTGACATCCTTAATGTAAGAAGAGGACGGAAAAAATATCATCGAGAAAGGATTAATCTGTAAGCTGACCGACGGTGACTAAATACATTGGTGTACGGTGGCCGGACTTTTTGATTAGGTGAGTTTTTAAATAAAGTGTTTGATTCATCCTCTTTAATGTATTAAAGTGTAGGGTTTATTTCTTGATTGGTTTAAATGGCAAAACTACGAACCCAATAGTTAATTTGATTGTATGACGATGGAGGAACATTCTCTCTCACTTTTGCAATGGTTTCGTAAGCAACATTAAACAAACTGATTGGCTAGAAAATTGGATGAACGAAACACCCATTTTCTTGAGTTCCTCAGCCTCGTCGATCAGTTTTCAAGCAATGAGTTCCTCCATTGTCTTACAATCGTTCCAATTCCCTCCACAATTCACTGAGCATGGGACTTCGAAACCACAGTGTTAATTTAGGAATCTTTATCAAACACAGAGAATCACTGATTTGACAAGTCCTTAATTTGTAACGATTATTAATTGCTCCACAGTTCCCTTTACTTTTCTGATTTATTAATAATGAACATGAGCATATGCCTTTCTTATTAGAGTTCTCGCTTCTTTGATTCCAGCAGACTTCATAAATTTTGCGGGAAATTAATTTTTGTTCTGTTCTGTGCAGTAATACTATATCTGAAAGAGCAGCCATGAACAATACAAGAAAACTGAAGGTGGAAGATGTGGTGGATAATATAAAGCTCGATCCAAAGAAGTCTAACCACACGGATTGGGATGTATTGGTAGCAGTTGGAGAGTATCTACGCCTTCAGTTTGAGGAAGAAAAATTGAATGAATTCAATTCTAAGGCCACCAATGATGATGGTGGTTATTACTTACAAAACTCAAACCGAGGAGTGAAGAGAAAGACGTCCATGAATGAATTAAGTTACCACTCTTCCTCGAAGAAAATAGTCACAATGTCCAAAGTTGAAGAATTTAATTTCTCCAAAAAACATCCCCGTAGCAGTACTGGTGTGACTGATGAATATGACCCTCTTGCAGTTGTAAAGGGTGGTAAGAATAGCATGAAGGTTGAGGTTTCATATCCTCCTCCGGACTTGCCAATGGAGTTCGTGAAAAGAATATTGGAGATGGGTGGTACGGACATAAGATTGGTGATTCAAAAGCCATTGAGTAGTACAGATTGTTCCAAGAATGAGAACAGACTGTTTATTTCCATCCGAGCAGCAGCTGATTTCTTGGAGGAGAGTGAGAAGAAGCATCTTCAGAGTGGCATTGGCACCAAAACACCAAAACCTTTTATTAACGTTATACTACTACCACCGAACCTTGAAGAGACTGCTATTACCTTGAGGCAATGGAATCTGTATAAGGAAAGCGGGAAGGTGAGTGGACAGTATGTGCTGAATAAACCTTGGTATGACGTCGTTACGAGCAATGGACTTGCCAAAAATGTCATAATTCAAATATGGTCATTCCGTGTGGACGGAAAGTTGGGGCTTGCTATGGTTAAGCTCCCCGAACACGTCGATGGTGGCAAGAGTACAAGGACCGGAGGATGCCAAGGTACAAGTACAAGTAGTGGTGGAGCAACAAAAAAGTTTTCCTCCGGTTCAGCTCCTCCATTTTTTTTGGTTAATGTTTATTAGATAGGGTTCTATTGTTGTGTAAAGACCTAAACTCTTGTTTGTAGATTGCAAAGCAATTTTGTAGTAAAATTTTGTTTGTTCAATACTTGTTTATAAATGCTAGCAGTTAAGATCTATGGATTTTAGACATGCTCATTCGGTTCCGGAACCGGCAGTTCTTAGAGGAGGTTCTGGCGAACCGGATTCGAACCGTGAACCTTTACGGTTCAGTTCAGAACCGTGAACCGTATTTACTGTTACACCGTTCAACGGTTACAAAAATTATTTTTAAATTTTTTTACATTTTTTTGGTTTTTTTATTTGTTTTAAAAACTATCTTAATTAAAACCATTCTTCACTGATCATCAGTCCGTCGTTTCGATCAATCAGCCGGCCCATTTGAATTCGCCACTTTTTTTTTTTTACCTTTGGAATCGGTTCACGGTTTGAGTTCACAAAAAATTGTTTTGACGAACCTTAACTGAACTGGTGAACCTCTGTTGAAGGTCCGATTCCACATCATTCGATTCTTTGACGGTTTAGTTAACGGTTCAAACCGTGTACCTTTTATGCATGTCTAATGGATGGTACAATGCCCAAGTGTATTCAATTCCAACATTTTTAATTATTCCCTCCGTCCCAAAAAAAAATAAAAAATAGCCTCAAGTTGACGAGTCAAAACTTTTGAGCTTTTAATTTCACGTTTGTGCGTTCTTTAAATTGCTATATAATATTTAACTATTTAGAAGAAATGCAACTATTGTAAAAAGTTCGAGTAAATTGCTATATAAATATTTTATTATTTTGAGTAGGTCTTTTGTAATACCATTTTGTGAATTTTAATTCGTTAGACAGAGCCGCACTCACAATTCAATCCACTAATATAGATGAATCGGGTAAAAATGATTCATTTTACAAAAAAATTCCATAAGACTTTCCTATATAAGTTTTAAACAATTATTTTTAAGAAATGGAGACTATCATAGAAACTAGAAAGTTAGACTATTTGTTTGTTTTTTTTTTCCTTTTTGGCACGGAAGAAGTAAATATGCAAAGTAAATGTGGGGTCCGTTCAATCCACCTAGTGGTAGCCGGTTAATGGTAGTTCTAACTAAATCAAAAAGGAATCTTAGCTTTCACCAATGAATCATCAAATCAAATCAAATTAAATCAAATCTAATTTTAATTTGTATCAATTTAAGATACAAATTCAAACCAAATTATACTATCACTTTTGGACTTTTATCTCTTTTTTTTTTTTTTTTGGCATTTTAACAATTTATAAAGGCAAAAACTTGGTATGACAGTTTTACGAATATTTTTTTGTAAATGGATCTTCTTTATTTAACTCAATGTGTGTTGATGGGTTAAATTATGAGAGAGTGATGTTTTTTCTTACGAATTAAGATCCGTAAGACAGTTTTATAGAAGATCTACTCATTCAAAAAATGTTTTAATTTTTTAATTCTTTCATAAAATTAAATAGAGTACACATTTTTATATATAGATAGAAACTTGATTTGCTTCACTTGGACACCAAACCAATTTTCAAGATAAAGATGATGGAGTATTTAAAAATGTTGAAGTTTATGTTACTATTAGAAGAGTTTTTTAGTTTTGAATCAAATGAGTATCAAAGAGATTATTTTATTAGTAGTTGTTAATGAGTTGTATTTAATTTGGTGTATTGTTTACCATGCTCTTAGCATAGGCTTCCAAGGATAAAGCTTCGAACAAACCATGGATTAGCATAGGCTTCCATGGATAAAATAATTTATTTTCTCAGTATTAATTAGTCTACCTCGTTTCCCAACCAAACGACCCCTAGTGTATAACACATATCAAAGAGTCCACTTTGTGAATGAAAAATTAAAATAGTGTCGAGAACGAAAAATTCTTCCGTAGCTTTTAAATTCTTTCGAAGAAGTTTATAATAAAATTTTCTTACGGATCTTAGATTGTATGACGAAGCCTTAGTTTCTCACAACATAACCTACTAACACACGGTAGGTCGAATCAAGGTGATCCGTCTTACATAAAACTAGATCTTTGTGCCCGTGCCTATGGTACGGTGTCAGTATATCTGATTTCGTCAATTGAAACAACAACGTCTAAATAGAAGGTGCGATTTTAAAAAAATGTTACAATTGAGGGGTACATTACTTCAAGTGGTAGTTGAGGGGCGCTATTCGAACTCTACTCATAGTTGAGGGGGGTTATTTGTAAGAAGTTATATGTAACTGACCTATGAACATTTGATTTTGCGGCGGAATCAACCCCCATGACCAGATAGTCTCAGTCTATCAATTGAGCTCTATTGTGAGATTATATTAATATAAGATTGATGTTTTGTGAGGGGTAATGGTTTAGAAGATTAATCTCAGGGTGTGACTGCACATAATATTAACTGTAGTGGTGACTTTGAAACATGGTGAGAGAAAATAAAGAGTTAAAAGTGGATAATTACTCTCACACATGTGAATGTGAGAGTGAATCTCAACCATTATATTTTTAAAAATAATTTAATCTCAACCCTAAATAGTTTTACTCAATTGCACATGTGTGAGAATGAGCTCTATTGTAATATAGATATTGTAAACCGTCTTTCCTATTATTATTTTTTTGTCCTCTTCCAATTACCCCTCCACGTTCAATATGAGTGTACATGGTTTGGTTTAGTTAGGCGAAAACCACAACCGAACTACCCCCTATTGGTTCAAAAAATTTCAAATCGAACAAAACCGAACCGAAAAACTCTCTTTAGTTTGGTTTCGTTTCGTTCGGTTCGATTTTGTGGTTTATATAAATTATTTTACTCAACTTAACCAATATTAACAATAAAAATAATATTTTAATTTTGGATTAGCATTAATCATTAGAAAATAGTCTATTAAAACTAAATTATCATAAATACAACAACACAAATTCTAAAATAAACACAAACGTTGGAAAAAAAAAGTCCTCGAATTAACAATCTAGATTTTGTTTGATTCCGTGATTTGGTGGTTAATAGAATGTTTAGAAGGTACGTTGATTATATTCCCACTATTCTATACGCTTGAAAGGTTTTGATTGAAAATATTGAAAGGACATCAAAGTAATAATATGAGTTGTAGATTGCCTCCAAATCATTTGTCGAAATGTACTTCTATTGATTATACTCTTATTGATAGCCGCTTTTATAGAACCACTGTTAAGACAGTAACTTTTTCACTAAAATATTTGTTTATTTACCACACATAAAAATTTAATCAAGATAATCAATGTTTGGACAAAATTGCCCTCCTATTTCACCTTATTTAAAATATAGACCATCACCAATTACTTTGTCTCCCTTTGTAATTTTGTTTTTCCTTTTTTCATCTTTCCAAAAAAATTACATTTATTCATGCACTAGAAAATTATGATTTTATATCCTAAAATTAGAAAATAGAATTGAAACAACTAAAAGGAATAATTTCATGTTTAGCTTCTTTCCTAAATTGATATGAATTATATACTTTATTCTCAATTTGATCTAATCAAATTTAATTTTTGTAAACCTATAATTTTAAAAAATCAAGAATCAAAACAAGAAGGAAAAAAAACTAATTAACTTACCTTAAATTGTTCACAACCTAAGTGCATCCTCCTGAATTTTGATCCATGATATTTTCATGACAATCATAAATATTCATTCTCCCACAATGGCAATGTGGTGTTAGTGTTGATACATATAGGGGTGTAAATCGGAACCACCGAATCACGGAACTGAATCGAACCAAACAAAATCAATCAGTACAATCGGTTTGGTTCGGTTTTGGTCGAAAACAGTTCGGTTTCGATTTCAAAATTTGGAAAACCATCTGGTTCAGCTCGGTACACGGTTTTTTATATCGAACCAAACCAAACCAACATATATATTTTTATTTATTTATTATATAATATAATATATATTATATTTATTAACTATTTTAAACTTTTTGATCATCTTATATGCATAATCTAGACTTTTGATTTATTCATAATATAAATATATAGACACATACTAAACCAAACAAATCTTTATTGTTGAAGAACTATTATTTCTTCTATTGTTTGTGTTTATTTTAGAATTTGTATTGTTTTCTTTATGATAATTTGTTGTTAGTAGCTTTGTTATGTTTTTATACCATTGACCAAAACAAAACAGGAGTAGAACACAATCAACCTATGTTTAGTTTCACCGAAACAATGCAACAGAACACCAATTAATCAATCCTAAACTGGACAGGAGCACTAAGTATTGGTTATAGCCTTCAAAACAGAGATTAGAAATACATAATAATATATATAGTTATATTATCAGTTACTAATCCACAATGAAAAATGAATAACAGAGCAACAAACAAATTGAGTATCCTCAGCTAAAGGGCCTCACTCGATCTGTCTAGGTCTTATGGATGTCTTGGCTCAGACCCCCATAACACAATGCTACACACTGAGGAGGTTCTGGTGAACCGGATTCGAACCGTGAATCATATTTTCGGTTACACCGTTCTACGGTTACATAAAATATTTTTAATTTTGATTACATTTTTTTTTTGCTTTTTTTAAATATTTTTTTAAAAAACTATCTTAATTAAAACCGTTCTTCACTCAGGATCATCAAGTCCATCCATTTCGATTAATCTAGGCCGTCTATTTGAATTCTTACCGCTTTTTTTTTCTTAATTTTAACGTTGGAACCGGTTCACAGTTTCGATTCACAAAGAAAATGGATTTGACTAAGGGCAAAATTCACCATTGGTCCCTGTACTTTGGGTTTGTCCACTGTTAGTCCCTGAACTTCAAAACGTCTCACCATTGACCAAATTTTGTGTTTTTTGTCCACCGTTGGTCCCTTGCTCAAACGCCGTTAACTGTTTCACCGTTAAATGGATATGTGCGATAAGCGTGAGCAAAAGCAAGGACCAAAGTGTCATTTCTCAAACACTGACGAATTCTGAAACCATGACACCATGAAACCACTTCCCCCTAATTGCCAGTTCATTGAGGAAAAACGAAATATGATGTTCCAATCAACAACTGTTTCACCTCCATCGCATCAATTCTCAGTTGGGTCTCACAGTTCAATCCTTATTCGAACATATGCCAGTCTTAAATATCCTCCTCCCACTACTTCATTTTCACTCTCACACTTCCATACATGTGGATCACTTCTCAATTTCCCCAATAAGCTTCGATTGGGGCGCCAGTCTCTCTCTTTTCAAGTACTACTCGTTTGGTACTCAACGATGGGGTCCGACTGGAAGAGGAGGATTTTGGGTGAAGGGGATGGAGAGCAGGGATGGCGTCAGGATGACTAGAGATCGGGCAGAAGAGAAATTCAGGGCGGTGCCATTGAGGGACGAATCTGGGTCAGCGTCGACGGTAGAAATTGGTGCTTGGCATGGAGAAGAAAACGACACAAGAGATGGTTTGTTTGGGCGGGATTGACGATGGCGCCGGCTGTGGATTGATTAGGCAGAGGAGATGGTGGCGGGCTTGGTGTGGAAATAAGACTACTCCATTCTTCTTCCTTTGCTTATGATGTATGTTTGTATCGTAGACAAACAAGCCCGATAGATGCAGAGAGAGAATTACAAAAACATGGTTTCGAATTCGAATTCGAATTATGGTTTCATGAAGGGTTTGGATTCGGATCCTTTCCCAAAGCTTGAAGAGATTTCTGTTGTCTTGGGAAAGTAGTCGAGTCCTTCGGCGATGTCTGAGCATAAAAAGGGAGAAACGGTTACGTTTCATAGCTGAGCTTTTCGGAGGAGGCGCCGATGCCGGTGATGTCGGAGATAGATTTCTCGCCGAGGTGTACTTGGCGATCTACGCGGAGGGTGACGTAGTCGCCGATGCCATCCACGGCGCAATCGAGGAAGTTGAAGCCGGGAGCAAGGTTGGCGATGGTGGCTGGGGCCAATGACTTGACGGAGGTAAAAATGGGTACGGGTTCGGGTGCGGTGATAAGGGTTTTATGAGAAGAAGAAGAAGGGGCAGAGATGTTACATCTAAAGGAGAGGGAGAAGCGGTTGGATTTGGGAGAGGAGAAATGGAGCTTCAATGGAATTATCGTCACCATTTACAGAATGATTTTTTGGGTAGTGAGGGAGACGGTGGGGGTTACAGAATGGTCTACACGACAATTTTTGACCAATTTGTTTTATTAATTTCCCGAGAGGTTGAGAAATGACACTTTGGTCCTTGCTTTTGCTCACACTTATCGCACATGGCCAGTTAACGGTGAAATAGTTAACGGCATTTGAGCAAGGGACCAACGATGGACAAAAAACGCAAACTTTGGTCAATGGTGAGACGTTTTGAAGTTCAGGGACTAACAGTGGACAAACCCAACGTACAGGGACCAATGGTGAATTTTTCCCTTCGACTAACCTTAACTGAACAAGTGAAACTCCGTTGAATGTCAGATTCCACATGATTTGATTCTTTGACGGTTCAGTTCATGGTTCAAACCGTGTACCTTTTGTGGATGTCTAATGGATGGTATAACGCCCAAGGGTATTCAATTCCAACATTTTTAATTATTCCCTCCGTCCAAAAAAAAAAATAGCCTCAAGTTAACGAGTCAAAACTTTTGAGCTTTTAATTTTACGTACATGTTTGTGCGTTCTTCAAATTTCTATATTAATATTTAACTATTTAGAAGAAATGCAACTATTGTAGAAAGTTCGACTAAATTGCTATATAATTATTTTATTATTTTAAGTAGATCTCATGTAATACCATTTTATAAATTTTAATTTGTTAGACAGAGTCACACTCAGAACTCAACCCACCAATATAGATGGATCGGGTAAAGAGGATCTGTTTTACAAAAAAAATTCCGTAAAACCTTCTTACATAAGTTTTTACCAATTATTTTTAAGAAATGGACACTATAGTCGAAACTAGAAAGTTAGACTATTTGTTTTTTTTCCTTTTTTGCATAGAAGAAGTATATATGCGAAGTAAATGTGGGGTCCGTTCAATCCACTTAGGCGGTTAATGGTAGTTCTAACTAAATCAAAAATGAATCTTAGCTTTCGATGAATCATTAAAAAATTAAATCAAATCAAATTAAATCAAATCTAGTTTTAATTTGTATCAATTTAAGATACAAATCCAAACCAAATTATACAACCACTTTTGGACTTTTATCTCTTTTTTGGCATTTTAACAATTTAAAAAGGCAAAAACTTAGTATGATGGTTTTACGAATATTTTTTGTAAGACGGATCCTCTTTATTTGACCCACCATGTGTTGATAGGTTAAATTATGAGAGAGTGAGGCTTCGTAGTTTTATAGGAGATCTACTCATTCAAAAAATGTTTTAATGTTTTTATTTTTTCATAAAAATAAAGTACACATTTTTATATATAAACAGAGACTTGGTATGCTTCACTTTGACACTAAACCAATTTTCAAGATAAAGATGATGGAGTATTTAGAAATATTGAAGTTTGTGTCAATGTTGAAAGAGTTTTTTGATTTTGAATCAAATGAGTATCAAAGAGATTATTTTATTACTAGTTTTTAATGAATTGTGTTTGATTTTATGTATTGTTAACATGCTCTTAAAATAGGCTTCCAAGGATAAAGCTTCCAACAAACCATGCATTAGCATAGGCTTCCATGGATAAAATAATTTATTTTCTTAATATTAATTAGTCTTACTTCGTTTCACAACCAAACGACCCCCTAGTCTATAACACATCTCAAAGAGTCCACTTTGTGAATGAAAAGTTAATTTAGTGTTAGAGAACAAAAAATTATTCCGTAGTTTTTTAATTCTTCCGTTAAGTCTATAATAAAATCGTCTTATGGATTTTAGATTGTATGACGAAGGCTTAGTTTCTCACAACATAACCTACTAACACACGGTAGGTCGGGTCAAGGTGATCCGTCTTACATAAAATATTGTAAACCATCTTTCCTCATTTTTTTGTCTTCTTAATTCCAATTACCCATGCACGTTCAATAGGGGTGTACATGGTTTGGTTTGGTTTAGTTTAGTTAGGCGAAAACCACAACCGAACTACCCCCCTATTTTCCAAAATTTTCAAATCGAACAGAACCGAACAAGGCTTCAAACTGAACCGAACCAAAAAACTTTGTGTGGTTTGGTTTGGTTTGGTTTGGTTCGATTTTGTGATTTATATAAATTCTTTTACTCAACTTAACCAACATTAACAATAAAAATAATATTTTAATTTTGAATTAACATCAAACATTAGAAAATAGTCTATTAAAAGTAAATTATCATAAATACAACAGTGCAAATTCCAAAATAAACACAAACGTTGGAAAAACAAAAGTCCTCCAACAATCTAGATTTGGTTCGATTCCGTGATTTGATGGTTAATAGAATGTTTAGAAGGTATGTTTATTGTAAACGTATGTTCCCACTGTTCTATACAAGTGGAAGGTTTTGATTGAAAATGTTGAAAGGGCATCAAAGTAATAATAAGAGTTGTAGATTGCCTCAAAATCTTTTGTCGAAATGTACTTCAATTGATTATAGATAGTCGTTTTAATAGAACCACCGTTAAGGCAGTCACTTTTTCGCTAAAATATTTGTTTATTTACCACATGATTAAATAATTATTTTGTCCCTAAACTATCCCAATACTATGCGTTTAGTCCCTGTACTTTTTTTGAAATGTGTTTGGTCCCTCAATTCAATTTTTTTGGTCAATTCCCCCTTCCTACCGTTATCGTTACTAAAAAAATTAACATTGGCTAACTTTTTAAAATGTCCAAACTATAGGGAGTTAAGATGTAAATTGAAAAAATAAACATTCAAAAATCAAGAATGGCACTGTCAAATTGGAACCCTGCTTCATCACTCTCTCTTCTCCAGATCCGGCGAACTCTCAACGCTATCTCCGGCCAGTCAACAAGACAAAGCCCTTTTCTAAGGTGCTAAAGAGGGTGATAGAAAGCTTTGTCAGTGAGAAGAACAAGAATGGCATAACCAAATAGAGCGATAAGTTGATTTTCTCCGAAAATTGGGGGATGTATTTATCGGCTTTATGCCACGAAATTCTCTCCAAAAATTGGGGTTTTCTAAGAAACAGAGAGACGCAAAAGGGTTTTAGCCTTTTTCAGGTTTCTCCGTCTTTTCTCACTCACTCTTTCTTTCTCTACAAATACGTACAAAGGGTGGATTCCTCCTGTGTTTACATAGCCACCACCGACCGGTCGAAATCAAACCCAACCAGTGAAAAACCCTTTTATTAACATAGTAAAGCCACTAGAAAAGCTTATCAAGATGGATGCAACTTCTACTGTAAGCCATACGAGTTGTAGGAAGAAGGGGAGACTGGTAGTGGAGAGAATGACAAGGGGGTTAACATCCCAAACGGGTGGTTTTAGAAAGCCCCCTAATGCGGCTCTTCCTCTTTCTTGGTTATGCCATTCTTTTCCTTCTCACTCTATTTGTTCTTTCTCCATTAAATCCCTTAGCAAGTTTTGGGAAAGGAATTAGCAGAGTCGACTATGGCGTCCTAGATGTTGGCCGCAGTAGATTTGACCTCAACTTCAACATCAAGCTTTCCAACTATTCTTAACAAAACAAATCAAAAGAGAAATGCAAAGAAATGTAGGATGTTTGTGCTAGCTGCTGAAGATGATAGAGATGAAGATGCACGTGGTATGTATATATAGGAATGAGGGAGGGAGGGAGGGTATGTTAATTAGTTAGTAGGTGAGTGCATTTACTGGGTGTTTGACATCTACATTAATTGGGTCTGTTAGTTTGAATGTTTAATTTTTTAATTGACAAGTTAACTCCCTATAGTTTGGATATTTTGAAAAGTTAGCCAATGTTAATTTTTTAGTAACTGTAACGGCAGGAAGGGGGAATTGATCAAAAAAATCAAATTGAGGGACCAAACACATTTCAAAAAAAGTACAGGGACCAAACGCATAGTATTGGGATAGTTCAAGGACCAAATAATTATTTAATCCTTTACCACACATAAAAATTTAATCAAGATAATCAATGTTTGGACAAAATTGCCCTCCTATTTCACCTTATTTAAAATATAAACCATCACCAATTACTTTGTCTCCCTTTGTAATTTTGTTTTTTCCTTTTTTCATTTTTCCAAAAAAAATACATTTATTCATGCACTAGAAAATTATGATTTTATATCCTAAAATTAGAAAATAGATTTGAAACAACTAAAAGGGATAATTTCATGTTTAGCTTCTTTCGCTTGCAAACATGAATGAAAATATAAATGACAAAATAGACTAAACATATAGGTGGCATAAATTACTATAATGTTAAATTACAAATTATGAATTTCAACTGAAAAAAAAAAATTAGATGGCGAATTTATGGTGGGAGGAAGATTGGACACGTGAGTGTTCCGATCTCGCAAGATATTGCCCCAGTCATTGTTAGAGTACCGGTAGTTGAGCTTATTCTGGACCACGCGAGGAGACTCT
The DNA here is from genome assembly GCA_013146195.2 of Codonopsis lanceolata. NCBI lineage: Eukaryota > Viridiplantae > Streptophyta > Magnoliopsida > Asterales > Campanulaceae > Codonopsis > Codonopsis lanceolata. The sequence goes on along the minus strand of CM028377.1, from coordinate 37,263,238 downwards.
CTCCTCCTCTCGTCAGATTCTAGGTGTATGGGTGTCTTCCCCTTCCTGGATCGAGAAGAAGATGTCATTTGCTAAACAAAACACTGAAATTGGCGAAAGAAAATTGAGAAAAGGAGCGAAAATAGAGAAAAAAAAAATGGACAGCAGCAACAATGGCGACGGAGAAAACAAAGGAAAGAAAGAAGAAAAGAAGGAGAAACAATGAGCTTCTCTCCCTCACCCGTCCATGATAAAGGGAGGAAAGGGGAATTTTTCCCTTTCCCCCCTCCAAAGTTTGAAGCTGCGACACTTTAGTCTTCAGGTTTCAAAGTTTCCAAAATGGTCCCTGAGCCTAACAAAGAGTTAACAAAGTTAATCTTGTTAGCCAAAAATTGACGACCATCAATCAGAGGACAAAGAAAATAATATCCCCAGCGGGTCAGCCACAAAATCAAGATAAAAAAAAATCTTTCAGTGGCAAGAGAAAAAAAAAGAAAAAAAGAAAAAAAAGAAAAAAAAGAGAGAAAGAAAAAAAGAGATAATAATAAATTCCCCAGCAAGAGTGGCAAAAATGCCAAGATCAGTCGAATCCGCGGCAACCACCCGGGCGCGAAAAGGTAAGTCATGTATAGTATTCTTACCCTGACTTTAGAATAATTTCCTTCTAAGGAAAGTTTGTTTTTAAAAAAAATAAAAGAAAAAAAATTGCTTTGTTTTTCAAATAAAAGAAAAGCTCTTGTTCAAGATGAGTTTTGATTTCAAAAACAAAAAAAAAGAGAGGAATATTTCAAAAACACAACAAAAGAGGAATATTTCAAAAACACATAAAAAAAGAGGAATATTTCAAAAAAAAAACAGAGGAATATTCGAAAAAAAAAACAGAGAGAGCGAGAAAAAAAGGAAAGGAAAAAAGAATGTTTTCTTTACCATTTTTCGAAAATACTTGAAGAAGGTTTTCTTTGTCGTGCTCGACGACGGATTTTTATCGGTCGAGTGTAGTTTTCTGGAAATTTGAAAGTTTTCTGGTTATGTTTGGAAACAAGGTATTGACCAGCCATACATAATTTTGAAAACTCTTCTTAACATGTTTCAATGACAAGGTATTGACCGGTTGAAATGTGGTTCCCGAAAAACATTCAAATCTTCATACCGTATTTGACGGCCATTCTCGACTGTTGAATACGGCTTTTTCGAAAAACACAAAAAACTTTTTCCTGTTGTGTTCTCGATCGGGTCTTGACCCAAAGAACATGACATCCTCACTTGGTTGTAGTTTAGGTTTTTGGCCTGAACTACGTTTGGTCTGATTTCCTTTAATAAGGAATACGTAAGCAGCCTATATTAGTAGGTCCGACCATCAGAGCACTTAAAATTCATATCTGCTTAAAAACTACGATAACCTTTTATAACCGACTAAAAATGTCTAGGTTATAGAGTTTGGATAGCATGATAAACTGTGCATTATAACTGCTACCAATTGCATTACTCTCCCGTTTTAAAATGAACGAAATTGGAGAGTCTATTGTTTATCAACGATGTTCGTCTACTCAGTAAGCCTTAGGTTACCCGTAGACTCCATCGTTGAGGGGATCTGTAGACACCCCAATTTCGTTCCCCTGGCATGTGACTCTGACATAAGATATCAAGAACTGTTAAAACTTAACAAATGTCAAGTTACAGGAGTTAAAAATGCAAAAGGCAAAGCATGATGCGCGAAATAGTAAATTGCGAGGGGTGAAAGTGTCAAAAACAAAGATGAATAGGAGCCTTGGCGTCGCCTAAAGCTGCTCCTGGTGCCGCGCCAGAGGGGCCAACTGGCCGCACCATGCCTTCAACTGTAGCTTGTCTCAGTTAACGCAAGGCACAAGACTTGAAGCTCAGTGTACAACTCGATGAAGCGGCTGAGAGAAATCATTAAATACCGGATGAATCCTTCTCTCCAGCTATAAATAGAAGGCCTCGGATCCCTTCTCACTTGTTCAAAAAATTGAGAGAAAAATCGAGAGAAACTCTGCCTCTCTCTGCGTTCGACGCCGAGAGAATAGTTACGAGAGGTGTGAGATAGGTGAGTGGAACCCCCTATAGTCTCAAACCCCGTCCAAACTCCGACAAAATAAATATCAACAGGTTATAAGTGATCCCTAGCCTAGTTGTTAGGTATCTACCTCATTTCCCCGACCCAAAAATCCCAAAGTAAGTCGTTACTCTGCCCGAGTAACGAGCTGAAAAACCAAAAAACTAAGCCGTTATTCCGCCCAACCAAGAAGGCCAAAACCTACCAAAATAAGTTGTCACTCTGCCCGAGTAGACAAGCCAAAAGTCTCCGAAATAAGCAGTCACTCTGCCCAAATCAAAACAACAACCACACAACAAACAACAAAAAAGACTCCCTCTCCCTAAAGGAAAGAGCGAGCACACCACCGCTGAGCACACCACCGCCTAAAAGGTAAAGCCTTTAAGGGCGTTATTTATTGTATTTATTTACTTTTCTGTCTATTTATTATTTTAAAGTTGTTATTTAAATCCGGCGCAATGTACCCAATATAAGCCGTTGTGCTGCCCGGATTAGAATAGGAAATATTATGTAAAAGTGTCGTTATAATGGCCAAATATTTTTAAACACATTCGTAATTATTGTAAGGAAATGGTTGCGAGTCCGTAAATAATGTAGCCATGGTTGTATTTGTTTTAATTTCTTGTATTTTAATACTTTATTTATTTGCTAAATAAATATAACAATAAGCATATTTAAGCAAAAAACCGCTTTTCAGACCGAAAGGGCGAGTTGGGTGCCTAGCACCTTCCCAACTGGTAACTTAGCCTCCGAACCCGTTTCTTTTTCTCTGGTTTATTTTTCTTTTCTTTGGTTTTTCTTTATTTGCCTTAAAAGAAAGATGGCGACTCTAAAACTTTCAGATCTAGTGGGGCCTCGCAACATTCCTTCTTTGCACTTTTCCGTTCTCCCCTAAAAAAGGGAGAATGAGAATGGAAGGGTGATGTATTCCCATATCCTGGTATCCCCTAAAAAAGGGATAACTTGATGCGGGAAACCCAAAGCTCCCAGAGTGATCCGAAACGGGCCATAAGGCTATTTTTAATAAAATCCATAGTGGGGGCGTAGCAATATCCTTTTTTGCACTTTTCCGTTTTCCCCTAAAAAAGGGAAAATGGGAATGAAAGGGTAATGCATTCCCATATCCTGGTATCCCCTAAAAAAGGGATAACTTGATGCGGGAAACCATAAGTTCCCATATTGGATACAAAATCCACTAAAGGCAACCGAGGCCCATTCCAACGTGCTAACATAGACATCACTCCTCTCACACTTTTGATTTCGTCTTCCCCTAAACAAGGGAGGGTGGAACGAGAGCAGTGGATGTGTCACGCACCCCATCCAAGGGCTGGGCGCGGTCGCACCGAACCTCACACTTATACCTTCACTGATTTTCCTTAGAAACCCGGCCCGAGATCGGTTGATTGCACAAGGGTCGATCAAAAATATCGAAGAGTACATATTTGGGCGTAATGGCCGCCGAGCTCAATGGGTACGATTGGATACTCCGGCTAGCAATGGTTAGATCAAAATTTGGGTGCACAGGATGATCACTAGTGACATGGTGAGAGGCACAACTATTAAGAAGTCAGCTCGGTGTCCCTGTGTCCGCTGTGGTCGTTAGATGTGGTTATGGTTGCCACTTAGGGCCATTTTTCGAGTGGGAAGCAGTGGGCTGGGGAGTTGTGGCGACTAGTTGGTAGTTGGGGCATCAAGCAACCGTATGTCCTTGATGGCGACATCCTTGACACTTGCCAAGATATGGCCATTGTTACCAAAGAGCTGTGGTCGAAGACTTAGATGGTTACCGAGATTGCGAGGATGGTTGCCAAGAAGACGCGCTATTGGTCCTCAGGGCAGCAGGATTGGCCGAAGCAAGATGCGAGAAAGACGTAGGCTGGGACTGCTTGAGAAGCAGCTCGCGATTGATGAGTTTTTCATGAATCTCATCAAACGAGATAGGAGTGTCCTGGCCTCCGACCACATAAACAATGTGACGATAGTCATCATCTAAGCCCCTTAAGATGATCTAAATGAGATCCTCGTGGTCTAGGGTTTACCTAGAGCAGCGAGCTCGTCAGCACGACCTTTGAAAAAATGCATGTATGTGGAGATCATCTGAGTACCCTTGGAAGCTCGCCTAAGGTGGTTCTTGATCTGTTTGATATGACCACAAGTTGGGTGAGCAAAGGTTTGTCATGCATCGCGGGTAGTGGCGGCCTGTTGGATCAAGGGAACCAAGTGAGTAGAGAGGAAACTAACAAGGGCTCCAAACAAAAGTTTGTCTTGCTAGATCCAAGGTTTGTAGAGTGGGTTGGGCATAGGAACATCCTTGGATGTTTGAAAATCCTTAGAGAGGATGGTGGGAGGCGAACATGGATGTGAGCCATCTACAAACTTGTAGAGGTCATAACCAATGAGGGTTGCCTTAACATGGAGTTTCCAAGCAATGTAGTTGGTGGTGGTGAGTTTGACAATGTTATGGTGGGAGAAGTTAATGAGTTGGAAGGTTTGGCTTGGATCAACGAGGTTTTGGATGGTGAGGGTTTGGTTCCCAGTAGCCATGCATGGAGGCGGAAGTTTAGGCGGTGATGGTGACAATGGGAGGAAGGTTTAGGAGCAAAGCTTTGATATAGAAATTACTTATGTTGAAAATTACATCTTGTAGATATGATATTGTGCATTTTCAAAGTTCTTATTCACGTTTTTCTTCTAGTAATGTCTTTTGACTACCATAAACGAAGATTCCACGCATGTTAAAGAGCTTTTAAAATTTACTAGGGTCGTCATCTTTTATCAATGGTTGGTAAAAATCTCATGCATTATTCTCCATTTTCGATTCTCTATTCTTGAATGATTTCCTTAGGGTACAATAAGGAGGGTGATTCAAAAATTGGGGCTAGAAGTTCAAGAATTAAGATTTGCACTTTGTTTCTACTCTCTCTCCCTCTCTCTATCTATCTCTCTCTCTTCTCTCTCTTTGTAGCATGAGAACTAATGACTTATGACTGATGATCTATAGTTGATAACTTACAACTAATAGGCTGATAACTTACAATTAAGCATTGCATGTGCTTTAAACGGCTTCTACGTATAAAAGACTAATGACTTGAGACTTATATCTTAGAACTCAAATAAAGCACTTAAAAAATAACTTAATTATGAGAAGTAATAAATCATAATAAGTCATAAGCACATCTCAAAAAGTCAAATACGCGCTCACACTTGTACAATACGGGATAAGCTAAAGCACTCCCCTCTGCCGTGTTGTCTAAGGCCTCGTTTGTTGCAGTGTTTTGAAAACGCAGCTTTTTCAAAATGCAGTGTTTTTAAAATGCAGCATTTTCAAAACGCAGTTTTATTTTTGTAAACACGTTTGGCAAACTATTTCAAAACGCTATTTTTCATAAACAGAGTAGTTGTAAAAGTAGCATATTTTTAAAACGCTACAAATTGGAGCGTTTCAAAACGCTCCACATTTTTAAAACGTTGCATTTTAAAACGCTGCATTGAAACACTTTTAAAGAGAAAACACAACATTTTTTACCAACGTTTTGACCAAAACGTTCCACCAAACAAGCACTAAGTCATTAAGCCTACTTATAATCTATAACTATAACTAAAACAAAAACTACAATATCTTCGTACTATGTTTTTTCCTAAAAAATTATAATGACAATGTTCTTTCCAATAAATAAAAACGGTTTATCATAACTCTTTTCATGTTTTACCATTCTTTGTACAGTTCGATGTACCTCTCTCTTCGGTTATCACTTCATCATCTTCTTATCACCTCTACCCTGGATTGCATTGTTTACCCTGTCTCTCTCTCTCTCTCTCTCTCCCCTTTTTTTCCCTCCATACTTATTTTGTTGCTATTTTTTGAAGAAAAAAAAAGGTTTCGAAATCTTTTTTATCATGACCATGCACATGAGTACTGCTATCGAGGGAACTAGATCCCAAGTAACATTACTAGCCAGTGCATCATACTTTTCAGACATGACCTGGCACCACTTGACATCTTTGAGAGCCTATGCGACACAAGTTGGTTCGCTGTCCGCTGTGAATTGAGCTGAGAGAATAAGTTTGGTGAGCGGCTTGTAAATATTATTCTTGGAGCGAGTAACAATGGATTAGGTACAAGTAGCATCAACTACATGCAAGATTACCTGGTCTTTTCAAGTAATAAAGTTGTAAGTACGAGTCGATCCCACGAGGATAGAGCTAGAAATAAATCCTGGGTACTAAAATTGGGCACACCTAATTTTATCTAAGCTAGCAGAAATTGGATTTAAAATAAAACTAAAATAAACAAAATAAAAACAATAAAGTAAACTAAATTAACGCGACAATGAAACGGCGGCAACATCAAATCAAGGTTAAAAAGTAAGATTGTGATATTTCTAGTCTAGCCAATGTTTAATTTAACTCTCTATATTTTTCTTAACTCAAATTTTTGGTAGTCGGGTGCACACTAATATTTTCTACGGGATTTCGCTACGTATAGAAAACCTAGCTATCACCCATCCTTGTTACGTGCTCATATCATTGCAACACATAATGTAGGGGAGAAAATAGCTGCGTGGTAGATCAAGCACCCAATGACTATCTACGGCCTTCGACAATCGGTGTGCTTTAGAGACGTAAACAATTATCACGATTTTCGAAATAATAGGAAGGGCTTTCGCTTCGTATCCTATCATTCTAGGGTTCATTTAATGATTCATGACTTCATTAAAAGCATTAAGCACACAATGATAATGACCAAAAAATATGAGTAAAACTTCATATAGAGGAAAATTAAATTAAAACATCACATTCAACTTAGATAATAATCATAATCCAAAAATATATTTAGCTCATCATCAAGGTTCAAGATAAATGTAAAGTTTCTCCAAAAATTACAACATTAAAATAAATAAAGAGGTGGAAGAATTAAACCAATTAATGTTGCAATCTTGGGTTGACTTCACTTAATCTTGCTCCCTTGACCCTTGATTTGATTCTCCAAGCCTTCAAAATGGGTGCATTTTTAATTTTGGTGGAGAGGTGGAAAATTGGAATAAATGGAGTTGGGATGAGTTTTAGGGCTGCTGCCCTAAAACCTGATTACTTCCTTCCCTATAATGCCGGCTGGAAGGAAATAAAATGAAGGCAACCAAGGGAGCCCAAGGCTGAGGGGCATTTTCGGAAGTGCAAGGAAGTTTGGGGGCAAAAAAAGGAGAAGAAATGAGGAAATGGGGGCAGAAATAGGAGAGAAAAGAGAGATGGGTCGCGGGCAGGATCAGGGTTAGCCCAAGTGGAATTCGCGGGTTGGGGCTAGGTTGGTGGGTGAAGGAGTGTGAGGGGAAATGGGCTGGCACGTGGGTTAATGGAGCAGGTTTTGGGCCGGGTGGACTTGGGTCCAAGAGGAAGACGCGGGCAGCGCTAGTGGAGAAGAGAGGCAGTCGGGCGACACGTGGCGAAGGGAGAGGGCGACAGCGCATTAATGAAGGGCAATTTCAGGGAATTGCACCGGTGCCCCTGGAGAATCAGAGTGCGCGCCGTCTTCCTTTGTTTCTAGAATAATACTCCGGTGCCCTTGGGAATTTAAATGAGGCTTCTGAAGTCCCTCCCCCTCCAGACTTAGCATATAGGTCCGCTGTTAGCTCCGTCAGCCACCGTTAGCCATCCTATGCTTTGAAGTGCTTGACGGACTTTAACGGAAAGTGTCATAACTTAACGTTGAAGCCCGGAATTTCCTCGATTTGCACGTATTGAGCCATACAACCTCAAATATCTTTGAAATACCTACATGAAACACAAAATACATTAAAAAAAATAGTATCTCAAATGCAATTAATCATCAACCAAAGCTCAAAATCATCAATAAAATTTTTGAAAAATAATGAAAATAAGAGGAAAGTTACAAGCTTATCAGTAGATCCTTCACATGAAAAGAAGATGGTGAGAACTCAATGGATGTGTTATTTGATATACAAAATTTAGATATAGAGATGAGGTTGCATTTCATGCTAGGAACAAACAGAACATTTTGTAATGTAAAAGTGTGTGATGGTATGTTAACGGAAGAAGAACTAGTTTTGGAGATATGTAATCTTGTACCATCACCAATGACCATGTCATGTGAGCCCATGCATGTAAGTTGAGTGAAGAGAGAGGTTGTCGAGGTCGCCATTGACATGGTGAGAAGCGCCACTGTTAAGAAGTCAACTCAGTGTCCTTGTGTCCACTGTGATGTTAGATGTGCTCGCGGTTGCCACTTGGGGCCATTTTTCGAGTAGGAAGCAGTGGGCTGGGCTGTGGTGGCGACCAGTTAGTAGTTGGGGCATAGAGCAACCATGTGTCCCTGTTGGTGACATCCTTTACACTTGCCAAGATATGATCGTTGATGTCGAGGAGCTGTGACCGAGGATGGTTGCCGAACAGACAAGCTATTGGTCCTTGGAGCAGTAAGATTGACCGAAGTGGGATGCGAGAAAGACGCAGGCTGGGACTGCTTGAGAAGCAGCTCACGATTGATGAGTTTTTCATGAAGCTCATCAAATAAGATAGGAGTATCCTGGCCTTCGACCACATCAAAAATGCAACGGTAATCATCATCTAAGCCCCCTAAGATGATCTCAATGAGATCCCCATGGTCTAGGGGTTTACCTAGAGCGATGAGCTCGTCAGCATGACCCTTGACAGACTGCATATATGCAGTGATCGTCTGAGTACCCTTGGAAGCTCGCTTGAGGTGGTCCTTGAAATGTTTGATATGACCACGAGTTGGGCAAGCATAGGTGTGAGCAAGGTTTTGTCATGCATCGCGGGTAGTGGCAGCCTGTTGGATCAAGGGAACCAAGGGAGTAGAGAGAAAGCCAACAAGGGCGCCAAACAAAAGTTTATCTTACCGTATCCAAGGTTGGTAGAGTGGATTGGGCGTAGGAACATCCTTGGATGTTTGAGCATCCTGGAGAGGATGGTGGGAGGTGGACATGGATGTGAGCCATCTACGAACTTGTAGAGGTCATAGCCAATGAGGGTTACCTCAACTTGGAGTTTCCAAGCGATGTAGTTGGTGGTGGTGAGTTTGACGATGTTGTGGTGGGAAATGTTAATGAGTAGGAAGGTTTGGCTTGGATCAACGAGGTTTTGGACGGTGAGGGTTTGGTTCCCAGTAGCCATAGAGGCGGAAGTTTGGGCGGCAGTGGCGGCAATGGGAGGGAGGTTTAGGAGCAAAGCTCTGATATAGAAATTGCTTATGTTTAAAATTATGTCTTGTAGATATGATATTGTGTGTTTTCAAAGTTCTTATTCGCGTTTTAATTTCTTCTAGTAATGTCTTTCGATTACCATAAACGAGGATTCCACACATGTTAAAGAGCTTTTAAATTTTACTAGGGTCATCATCTTTTATCAATGGTTGGTAAAAAGCTCATGCATTATTCTCCATTTTCGATTCTCTATTCTTGAATGATTTCCTTGGGGTTGAGAATAAGGAGGGTGATTCAAAAATTGGGGCCGGAAGTTCAAGAATTAAGCTTTGCACTTTGTTTCTACTCTCTCTCTCTCTCTCTCTCTCTCTCTCTTGTAGCATGAGAACTAATGACTTATGACCTATGATCTATAGCTGATGATTTAGAACCGATAGGCTGATAAGATGGTGTTGTTTGATTTAAGTGTTTCAAAGTGTTTATGAGATGTCTTAAGTTTGTGTTATTTGATTGGTAAACCTTGCATGTGCTTTAAATGGCTTCTACATATAGAAGACTAAAGAGCATCTCCAATGGGAGAAAGCAAAAGGTTGATAATTGTTGATAAACCTTTTGCTAAAGGTTGATACCATTTGGAGTCCTCCACCTAAGCAACCAAATTTTTCAATAGGTTGATAGCTATCAACTAGTATTGAGAAATAATAAAATATTTAGTTGTGGATCCATACTTTAAAGCTTTTATAAGTTTATGTATAGTGAAGAATATGTTTATTGAGAAAAGATTTATAAGCTGGTGATGTGGCATGAAGATAAACATTTTGATAAGTTCATGGTTTATCTTATAACTCAAATAAAGAACTTAAAAAATAACTTATGAGAAGCCGTAAGTTATAATAAGTCATAAGCACATCTCAAAAAGTCAAATCAAGCAAACACATATATATACATATATGTTTGTGTGAGTGTGTGCGCGCGCTTGTATAATATGGGATAAGCTAAAGCACTCCCCTCTGCGGTGTCGTCTAAGTCATTAAGCCTACTTGTAATCTATAACTATAACTAAAACAAAAACCACACTATTTTCGTACTGCGCTTTTTCCTAAAAAAAAATTATAATGACAACGTTCTTTCCAATAAATAAAAACGGTTTATCATAATTTTTTGGTGTTTTACCATTCTTTGTACATCTTGATGTACCTCTCTCATCGGTTATCACTTCATCCTCTTCTTATCACCTCTACCATGGATTGCATTTAGGTCTGTCAATTATAACTCATTACCCATTAACTCATCTAACACAATTCACTAATTACCCAACCCAACCCATTAATATTTTTGGGTTGAAGCGGGTAAACCGTTTCGACCCAATAATATTAATGGGTCGGGTCGGACCCGTTACCCATTTCGACATGTGTCTTTTTATGCTATAAATAGATGTTTTTGGGGGAAAATTTTGGGTTGAGATAGGTCGATCCGCTTTAACCCGTTATCCGTTTCAATCCGACTCATTCCGATCCAACCTATTTCAACCCGTTTGACATTTGGGCTCTAATGGGTTTCAATCTGTTTCAACCTATTACCCATTCCAACCCAACCCACCTAATTGTCAGGCCTAATTGCATTGTTTTCTCTCTCTCTCCCCCCACTTTTTTCCCTCCATACTTATTTTGTTGCTATTTTTTGAAAAAAAAAAAAGTTTCGAAATCTTTTTTAATATGATCATGCACATGAGTACTGCTAGTGGTCAACTATTCAACTTAGCGGACAAAAAGTCGAAACTTGATAATTAGTACTGCTAGTGGTCAACTATTCAACTAATCGGACAAGTAACTTTAATTAACTGTCTTGAACAATTATTATTTAACGGTCTTGAACAATTATTATTTCAAGCTAAGAAGTTACCAAATCGGTAATGTAAATTTCGTACATATTTCTGAATTTCAAAAAAAATAATTAAATAATGATGGTGTATGCTCTAATTGGTTTTAAACGTCTACAACAACAAGAATCATTAATTGTATAAGATTTTTTTTGTGATTTATAATTTAAAAGTGAATTACTAATTATTATTGTTTTTCCTAATTATTTTAGGAATAAGTTTCATAAGTTGAGATTAAAAAGGATTTCCTAATAGGACTTGGAATTATAAAGACTATTATAAATACATTTCTTGACATCCTTAACATAAGAAGAGAACGGAAAAAATATCACCCAAAAAGGATTAATCTGTAAACTGGCCGACGGTGAGTAAATACATTGGTGTACGGTGGCCGGACTTTCTGATTAGGTGAGTTTTTAAATAAAGTGTTTGATTCATCTTCTTTAATGTATTAAAGTGTGGGGTTTCATTTGTGTTTGATTCATCTGTAAACTACGAACCCAATAGTTAATTTGATCAACTCAACAGTTTGCCTATGAACATTCTCTCTCTCTCTCTCTCTCTCTCTCTCTCTCTCTCACTTTTGCAATGGTTTTGTAAGCAACATTTTCTTGAGTTCCTCAGCCTCGTCAATCTGCTCATCCGGATTATGAACATGGGACTTCGAAACCATAGTGTTTTCTTCTGTTCTAGAACATTATCCCAAACGCCAACATTTTTAATTTAGGAATCTTTATCAAACACAGAGAATCACTGATTTGGGTGATTTAATTTTTGTTTTCTTCTGTGCAGTAATACTATATCTGAAGGAGCAACGATGAACAATACAAGAAAACTGAAGGTGGAAGATGTGGTGGATAATATAAAGCTGGATCCAAAGAAGTCTAACCACACGGATTGGGATGTATTGGTAGCAGTTGCAGAGTATCTATGCCTTCGTTTTGAGGAAGAAAAATTGAATGAATTCAGTTCTAAGGCCACCAATGATGATGATGATGGTGGTGGTTATTACTTACAAAACTCAAACCGAGGAGTGAAGAGAAAGACGTCGATGAATGAATTAAGTTACCACTCTTCCTCGAAGAAAATAGTCACAACGTCCAAAGTTGAAGAATTTAATTTCTCCAAAAACCGTCCCTGTAGCAGTACTGGTGTGAATGATGATGACCCTCTTGCAGTTGTAAATGCTTTCGAGAATGATAATATTGGAATCCCGAAGAAGGCCAGAGAATCAGGAGGATTGTTTGAAACGAAAAAAGCTTCGGATGAAGCGGACTACGACAACAGCTTCTTAAAGGTTGAGTACCCCGAGGGTATGTCAAGGGAAGAAGTAGTCAGGAGGGAGAGGCTTCTAAAAAAGCCTATTATGTATAATGATCAAGAAGAAAATGGGCCGAAGAAGACGGGAAGGTCTACAAGTAAAAAGGGTGGTAAGAAGAGCATGAAGGTGGAGGTTTCGTATCCTCCTCCGGACTTGCCAATGGAGTTCGTGAAAAGAATATTGGAGATGGGTGGTACGGACATAAGATTGGTGATTCAAAAGCCATTAAGTAATACAGATTGTTCCAAGAATGAGAACAGACTGTTTATTTCCATCCGAGAAGCAGCTGATTTCTTGGAGGAGAGTGAGAAGAAGTATCTTCAGAGTGGCATTGGCACCAAAACACCAAAACCTTTTATTAACGTTATACTACTACCACCGAACCTTGAAGAGACTGCTATTACCTTGAGGCAATGGAATCTGTATAAGGAAAGCGGGAAGGTGAGTGGACAGTATGTGCTGAATAAACCTTGGTATGACGTCGTTACGAGCAATGGACTTGCCAAAAATGTCTTAATTCAAATATGGTCATTCCGTGTGGACGGAAAGTTGGGGCTTGCTATGGTTAAGCTCCCCGAACACGTCGATGGTGGCAAGAGTACAAGGACCGGAGGATGCCAAGGTACAAGTACAAGTAGTGGTGGAGCAACAAAAAAGTTTTCCTCCGGTTCAGCTCCTCCATTTTCTTTGGTTAATGTTTATTAGATAGGGTTCTATTGTTGTGTAAAGACCTAAACTCTTGTTTGTAGATCGCAAAGCAATTTTGTAGTAAAATTTTGTTTGTTCAATACTACTTAAGTATATTTCAAAGCTGATATGTTAGTATTTGTTTTATAAATGCTAGCAGTTAAGATCTATGGACGGTAGACATGCCCATTCGGTTTTGGTTTCGGAACCGGCAGTTTTTGGAGAATGTTTGGCGAACCGGATTCGAACCGTGAACCGTATTTACGGTTACACCGTTCTATGGTTACAAAAAATATTTTAAATTTTGTTTACATTTTTTGGCTTTTTTTATTTTTTAAAACAACTATCTTAATTAAAACTTGTTCTTCCCCCAGGATAATTAGGTCCGTCCATTCAGATCAATCTGGGCTATCCATTTGAATTCTGACAGCTTTTTTTTTTAATTTTACCGTTGAAACCGGTTCACGGTTTCGGTTCACAAAAAAAAAGGTTTAAACGAACCTTAACTGAACCGGTGAACCTCCGGTTCCGATTCAGTTGAAGGTCTGACTCTACACGATTCAATTCTTTGACGGTTCAGTTCACTGTTCAAACCGTGTACCTTCTGTGCATGTCTAATGGATGGTATAATGCCCAAGTGTATTCAATTCCAACATTTTTAATTATTCCCTCCGTCCCCAAAAAAAAATGGCCTCAAGTTAAGGAGTCAAAACTATTTTGCTTTTAATTTTACGTACATGTGTGAGCGTTCTTCAAATTGCTATATAAATTTTTAATTTAACTATTTATAAGAAATGCAACTATTGTAGAAAGTTCGACAAAACTTCTATATAAATATTTTATTATTTTAAAGAGATTTTATGTAATACCGTTTTATGGATCATAGTTTGTTAGATAGAGTTGCATTCTCTCACAATTCAACTCATCAATACAGTTAGATCGAGTAAAGAGAATTCATTTTACAAAAAAAAATTATAAGAACTTCTTACATAATTTTAACTCACCAATACAGATAGATCGGATAAAGAGAATGCATTTTATAAAAAAAATTAGTATGACCTTTTTAAAAGAAGTTTTTACGAATTATTTTTAAGAAACGGAGACTATTGTAGAAACTAGAAAATTAGACTATTGGTTTTTTTTTTTTTCCTTTTTTCCTTTTTTGCACAAAAGAAGTACATATGCGAAGCAAATGTGGGTCCGTTCAATCCACTTAGGCGGTTAACCGTGGTTCTAACTAAATCGAAAAAGAAATCTTAGCTTAATAATGAATCATCAAAAAATCAAATCAAATCAAATTATTTTTAATTTGTATCATTGATATAAATCAAAACCAAATCATATAATCATTTTTTTTTGGAAAATGATATTACGAGCTAGAGCTTGTAATATTATTACAAGCTTTAGCATTAGAGTCGTTAGATGATTAAGTTGGTGATGATTTGGAAAGTCCGTGTTATTACTTAAAAAAAAAATATTTGATCTAACAGTATAGAAATCTAAATAGATTTGATCTAACGGTATTAACACTAAAGCTTGTAATAATATCACAAGCTCTAGTTTGTAATATCACACCTCTTTTTTTTTTTATCTCTTTTTTGACATTTTAACAATGGGAGAGACTATTTCCATTATAATTTTTGTTTATCCACTATATCATAAATAATAACATTAAATTAACTGTTTTTTGGACGAAATTACCCTAGGATTGCCTACCAATTATAATAACATAATAAATTATCCAAATTATCCTTCAAGTTTATTTTTTATTTTGATGGATGCTTATTCATTACATCATTAAAAATAATTTTTGATTAACTCTTTATTCGAACAAAATTGCCCTAAAATTACATATCAGTTATAATAACAAAATAAATTGCCCAAATTATCTTTTAGCTTGTTTTTTTTATATTTTATTAGAGTAAAATACGGCTATGCTATGGTTAGTGCAATTTTTTATTAGTTTTTTTTTACTAAGTACAACGAATTTAACAAATAAAAATAAACAACTAAGCTAATCACTTTCACATATCTAAAATTTAAAAAAAATTATTTAAAAATATACGACTGTAAACCTGACTATAATCGTAAAAACAAAACCAATAATTGAAAAAAATAGTTTCAAATTATAAAACGGAAAAAGATGTATAAAAAGAAAAACAATACTAACCAATGAGACTACATAAACATCACAATAAGCCATGGTTATGCAAATCATCTATTAAAGCAATGCATGTTATTAAAACCTCAAAATACGGTGAACTGATAGAAACAAAGTACTACAAGTTACACATATCTCGTCGTGAAAAATATTACCTCGATCAACCTTCACGATATTATTTTCCTTCAAACACAAGAAAATATAGCCAATAATGACATTTCATCAGTAACAATAAAAGCTGAAAATAATCTTCTAGCAAGTGTTGATTTTAATATCATAAAAACTTAAAAGAACAAGGTAAAAATTGAAAGAAAAAAATTTTGTAAAAGGAATGGTTTTGCAACATAGCGAATCCCGATGGCTAATGCAACCAGAAGCTATCGAACATTATTTTTAATCATCTCTAGCTATCAACAAGAAATTAACACAAAAACAAATTAATAACAACCTAAAAATATAAATTTTAACAAAAAAAAACCAAAAAAAGCTGATATGTAATTTTATTTACTTGTATGGTACATACAACGATGGTCCGTATGAAAATATTATTTTAAAATAGAAATAATGATTGTCAAACTTATGAAAAATGTATTATAAGCATCATTCTTGATTTACCTTGTCATAACAATGATAGGAGCGGAAACGAAGACATTTAAAAAAAACTAACTAAATAAAGAAAACTTACTGAATTAGCAACGTAATAAGTTGGTGATTGAGCCATCGAATAATCGCATCAATAATTTCTTACAAATTGTGAGAATTGATGTTAATGGTAGTCTCTAAAAAAAGATGATGGAAGGAGACAGCATAGCTCCGCTCCGATCGTGTATGATATTTGTATGTTGGTTGACTTTTGTGATATAAACATGTAGTCAATGACTAGACGACTCACCTATTTTGCAGCTTATGATCCTTCTGTCTCTGGTGTTTCACACGATTGGGGGTTTTGGTCGTTTTTGTATAGGTTTGTTGTCATGTATAGGGTCATGGGTGTATAAGGTATCAAAATTAAATTTTGATACATATTGATTATTATTCATGGGTATCAAATGATTATTTTTTATCATAGGTATCAAAATAAAAGGTATTAAAATTAGGTGTGGTATTAAGGGAGGTATCAAATTTGATACCGTTCCTATTACCAAACTTAATTTTGATATATTTTACTTTAATTATTAGAGAGTCTAATACTTTTACATAGATATCAAAATTTAGTTTTAACCCCTACCATTGGACTTTCCCTAAGGTTTGGTGTACTAGTGTTGTTATGTTCTCGTAAACAATTTGATTTAAGCCTAAGTCGTGAACCAAATCACCTCCCATTGGCTTCCGTTTTTTTGTCCAAATTGAAACAACTGAAATTTGGTTTGTTTGTAATATTGATAAATTCAACATTAAAATTTGAGGTAAGGGCGATGTTTAATTGCTAATTAACATCAAACCTTAAAAAGCAAGGTTTTAAAAGCAAAAGAACATTGAAAAAACATTAAGTTAATAATAATCGAATAAATATTATATATAGAGAGACTAAATAAACATATGCACACCGTTTTAGTTCGGTAAATTCACAAAAAAACGACTCGAATTTAAAATTTTGAAACTGAAATCGAACTATTTTGAACCAAAATTGAACCAAACTGATTGGTTGGTAGGGCGGTCCACTCCCACTTTTCACATGCATAATATACTATCGGGTTAGGGTTAATTTCTTCACATGCATGTAATTATATTTTTATTATATTTAATTATCATTGATAATTGGCGCTAACTAAAGGGTAATTTTGAAATAGTAAATGTGTATCAGAGGCTCCTTAAAATGTCAGAGTATAAATTTGTCTATTTACACTAAATGTAGTGCATAAGCAAAATTGTAATGGAAATAGTTTCTCTCTTTAACAATTTAAAAAGGCAAAAACTTGGTTAAGACGGTCTTATGAATTTTTTTTGTAAAACGGATCTTCTTTATCCGACTCACCGTGTGTTGGTGGGTTATGTTGTGAGAGAGTGAGGCTTCTTCTTATAAATTAAGATCCGTAAGACAGTCATACAGGAGACCTACTCATTCAAAAATTGTTTTAATTTTTTTATATTTTCATTAAAATAGAGTACACATTTTTATATATAAATAGAGACTTGGTTTGTTTCACTTGGACATCAAACCAATTGTCAAGATAAAGATGGTGGAATATTTAAAAATTTGAGTTTGTGTCATTGTTGGAAGAGTTTTTTTTATTACGAATCAAATGAGTATCAAAAATATTATTTTATTACTAGTTTTTAATGAGTTATGTTTAATTTGATGTATTGTTTACCATGCTCTTAGCATAGGCTTCCAAGGATAAAGCTTCCAACAAACCATTCATTAGCATAGGGTTTCCATGGATAAAATAATTAATTTTCTCAGTATTAATTAGTTTTACCTCGTTTCCCTACCAAACAACCCCCTAGTGTATAACACATATCAAAGAGTCCACTTTGTGAACGAAAAATTATAGTGTCGAGAACAAAAAATTCTTCCATAGTTTTTCAATTCTTCCGAATAAGTCTACTATAAAATCATCTTACGAATCTTAGATTGTATGACGAAGGCTTAGTTTCTCAAAACATAACCTACTAACACACGGTAAGTCAGGTTAAGGTGATCCGTCTTACATAAAATATCATAAACCGTCTTTCCTAATTTTTTGTCTTCTTCTAATTACCCATGCACGTTCAATAAGGGAGTACATGGTTTGATTTGGTTTGATTTAGTTTAGTGAGGCGAAAACCACAACTGAACTACCCCGTTATTGGTTGCAAAATTTTCAAATCGAACAGAACCGAATAAGGCTTCGAGCTGAACCGAACCAAACAACTCTGTATGGTTTGATTTGGTTTCGCTTGGTTCGGTTTTGTGGTTTATATAAATTATTTTACTCAACTTAACTAACATTAACAATAACAAAAATAATAACAATAATATTTTAATTTTGGATTAACATCAAACATTAGAAAATAGTCTATTAAAAGTAAATTATCATAAATACAATAATGCAAATTCTAAAATAAACACAAACGTTAGAAAAAAAAAGTCATCGAACGATCTAGATTTGATTTGCTTTAGTAATTTACTAGTCTTTGTGCCCGTGCCTATGGCACGGCGTGAGTAGGGGAGGATGTCAGTACTGGAGGGTATCAATATTTAAATAAATCAATATATGTTTTAATCATGTTTCAAAAAAGTCTAAAATAACAAATTGAAAACGAAGACTTCTCGATAATCAATTAAAACATTATGATCATTCAACAGTGGAGAAAAAAATTAAAACTCTTATTTGTAATTTTATTTAAGAAAACAGATGCAGTACCTTGTTAGATTTTATTTATTTGTAATTTTTTAAAGAAAACAGAGGCGATACCTTTTTAGATTTTATTAATTATTAATAGAAATAAAACTTTCGTTAAAATATTTCGTTAAAATATAAACTTTTTTTAACACATACACCAAGGGTATTAATTTTTTAACCTTTTTTTTAACCACGTAACATGTTTTATATTATAGATTTACTGTGAAAGATAGATACTAAACAATTAATATCACTTTTTTATGTTGGTATAAAAAAGTGACTATGTGTTTAATGAAAAGTGTATTTTATATTTTATACATATTATTAACAACGTAAAAAATCGGAAGAATTCCAAATTAGTAATTATACATATTATTACTTATTCTATTTTTAAAAAATAAAATAAAAACAGTTTATCTTTTAGAGTGGTCATAATAACAAAAAAAATTGTTAAAATATAAACTTTTTTTTAACACATACACCAAGGGTATTAATTTTTTAACATTTTTTTAACCGCGTAACATGTTTTATATTATAGATTTACTGTGGAAGATAGACACTAAACAATTAATATCTCTTTTTTATGTTGGAATAAAAAAGTGACTATGTGTTTAATGAAAAGTGTATTTTATATTTTATACATATTATTAACAACGTAAAAAATCGGAAGAATTCAAAATTAGTAATTATACATATTATTACTTATTCTATTTTTTAAAAAATAAAATAAAACAGTTTATCTTTTAGAGTGGTCTTAATAACATAAAAAATTGGAAGAATTCTCAATTAATGGTTATACATATTCTTAGTTAAACCAAAAAAATTCCAAAAAAGATAATACACATTTTAAAACCCAAACCACCTAAAGAAAAACTCAATAAATTGTGTTTTAGACATTTTTAAAAAAATGATTAAACAAAAAAAAGATGACTCCACCCTTCTTAACAACATTAAAAATCGGAAGAATGTTTTATACACTCAATTTAAATCATTATTATCACTTCTATTGATTTAAATTAACTATTTTTCAATTTAAAATTTTAGTATTTTTCTTAACTTTGTAAATAAGACAACATGACAACAATTAAAAGTCATGAGATGGAGAACAGGAAGCCGTGCTGCGATGAGACAACGGGGTTGGCCTTGCGGCCGCAAGGTAATTTAAGAGACTGGCCGAAATTTTGAAAAGCAAGAATGCGGGCGCATGCTCAAAATCCTTGCAACGCAAAGTAATCGAAAAGCTTGGAAGTCGATGGAATTAATAAATTATTAAAAAATAAAAAAATTAATAAAGGAAAAAGCGGCCAGGGACTCTTCAATTCCATCTCTCATTTTTCTCTCTCCCTCTCTGAATCCGGCCTCCTTACTTGCCATAGCCCAGTCCGCCCTTTTCTTCTTCCACGTTCACAACCGCAATCTCCCCCTTTCTTTCTCAAACCCGACACCATCTCCATCTCCCTCGCTCAAATCTGTTCAGTTACAGCCGCATTCTACGGGTGGGCTGCAGATAGATATATAAATATATTCATATACATGAAAAACTATATACAAAATCAACGTCAAAAGTCCCGGACTTCCTCTCTTTTTTTTTTCTAACCCCACAAAAATCTAATTTCATTCGTACTAACATGAATTAATGCCAAAAGGCATCAGCATGGTTTGCCAAGAGCAAGTCATAGCCTTAAAGTCCATTATTCAAATCAAACTTGTTTACAGCTTTCCCATCAGAGATCAAAGGAACAACAAAAGTCAAAACCAGCAAGAATTCACCATTTTATTCACTTCCCTTCTGCAGAGTCCTCAAAGAATGTCTTCTACTCTTCTTTATCCAATTAAATGGCTGAACGATCCAAAATACCTCAAATCTTTTGTTTTTTAATATAAAAAATTACATATTTTATCTATAAATAAATGTGTGGTTTGTTTCATAGGAACATCAACTTAATTTTCTACAAAATATTGAAGTTTCCTTGTTTTCCTTCTTCGTTCTCTCCAAATTTGAGATTTTCAATCTACTATACAATAGATTGAAGCCTTCCTCTCCTACAATCACAACCAAAACGAAGCCTTCGTTATTGCCGTCGGCGCCATCCTTGGAGCCAAATTAAACCACCAATCTAATTAAAATTTAATTGTTAAATATGGTTGTATCCAAACAAAACATAAAAACTACAAATTGACTCGATTGGGTACCTGAAATTTCGGTCAATCTCCGTAGCCGGATCCGTCATGTTCCACCCATGGGTATTAAAACTCAACGACGAAAAGAACGGCACAAAGAACAAACAGAAGATATGATTGTTTGAGTCACCTGTACTGATTCCAAACAAATCCATTTTCCGGTACAACTCACCTCTAATCCAAGTGTGTTTAATCAGATCGACTGCCTTCGCCGTCTTCGGCATACTCGGCGGCGGCATCTACAACATCCTCGGCCCTCGCCTCACTCTCTGCGCCGGCTGTGCCACTTACATCCTCTATGCCGGCTCCTTCCTCTCCTACAATCACAACCAAAACGAAGCCTTCGTTATTGCCGCCGGCGCCATCCTTGGAGCCATATTAAACCACCAATCTAATTAAAACTTAATTGTTAAATATGGTTATATCCAAACAAAACATAAAAACTACAAATTGACTCGATTGGGTACCTGCAATTTCCGGTCAATCTCCGTAGCCGGATCCGTCATGTTGGGGTATGTAAATACATCTCAAGATTTGTTGGGGTTTGAAAAATGGAAAAGGGTAAAGTTAAGAGAAGAGATTTGGGATCCAAGCAAAGGATTGGCAGACTCTGTGTGAAAAAATGGCTACCGAGTTATAGGGACGTGGGTTAGCTGCCAAATATGCGAGATATCGGCGATAAGGAAAGAGGAGTTGGAGTTGTACAGGGATAGTGAGAGGGGGACGCAGATGGAGGAGTCGTGGAATCGATCTCAATCGTTAGATATATGTATAAATACGTAACCTCAGCCGTTTGATATAAACATAAATATACAATCTCAATCGTTTGATATAAAGTTAATTAAGCGATCTGAACCGCTCTTTATGAGACTGAGCTCTATTGTATAATAGATATATATAAGTTTGATTTGATTCGGTTCAGTTTGGTTTGATATTAAAAACCCTGAACCGAACCAAATAGTTTGGTATTTTAATTTTTGAAGTCGAAACCGACCCATATTAGACTAAAATCGAACCTAACCGATTGACATTGTTTGGTTTTGTTCAATTCCATGATTTCGTGGTTAATAGAATGTTAAAAAGGTATGTTTATTGTAAACCTATGTTCCCACTGTTCCATACACTTGGAAGGTTTTGATTGAAAATGTTGAAAGGGCATCAAAGTAATAATATGAGTTGTAGATTGCCTCCAAATCTTTTGTCGAAATGTATTTCTATTGACTATAGTCTTATAGATAGCGGTTTTTATAAAACCATCGTTAAGGCAGTAACTTTTTTGCTAAAATATTTGTTTATTTACCATACATAAAAATTTAATCAAGATAATCAATGTTTGGACAAAATTGCCCTCCTATTTCACCTTATTTAAAATATAGACCATCACCAATTACTTTGTCTCCCTTTGTAATTTTGATTTTTCCTTTTTTCATTTTTCCAAAAATATTACATTTATTCATGCACTAGAAAATTATGATTTTATATCCTAAAATTAGAAAATAGAATTGAAACAACTAAAAGGGATAATTTCATGTTTAGTTTCTTTCGCTTCCAAACATGAATGAAAATATAAATGACAAAATAGACCATACATAGAGGTGACATTAATTACTATAATGTTAAATTACAAATTATGAATTTCAACTGAAAAAAACAAATTTGGATGGCAAATTTATTCAAGAGTATGTTTAAAAAAAATGCACAATATTTGATGATTATACGTTGGGCTAGCGATTGTGTGTGTCGGGTCGGATATGTGTCGGGTCAAAACGGGTAACACGTCGAAACAGATCATGACTCACTATAACCCAAATACTATACTGGTCGGAATGGGTCAACCCGTTTTAATTACCCACATTTTTAGCTAAAAAAACATACATTTATAGAGTAAAAACTAACGTATTGAAATGGATTACGGGTCCAACTTGAAAATGATCCAACCCAATCCGAACCCATTAAAAATATCGGGTCAAATCGGGTTGTGTGGGTTATATAATTTTTAGTTGTAATTGTCAGACCTAATTATACATCATAATAGAGCGTATTTGACATAGAATATCAGTTTTCTAACTTTGCTTTAAGCAAATTCTTTTAAAGAAATGAAATGAAAAATGTAGTTGGATTTAACTTTTTAGTGTTGACAAATAGATATAACATGATTTTCTAGCTTTACTTCTTTTTCAATGGCAAGGCAATTAGGTTTGACGTTTAGGTGGATTGAGTCAGAATGGGTAACGGGTTGAAACTCATTAAGCTCAAAAAAACAAATGGGTCAAAATAAGTCGTGTTTCGGATTGGGTTATATCGGGTGACCCAGATTTCTCTTTAAAAATTGTATATTTATAAACTAAAAACTATCAGGTCAAAATGGGTAACAGATTCAATCAGTTTTAACCCGACCCAACAAAAAATAGTACTCCCTCCGTCCCTAAATTATCGTCATCCTTTCCTTTTTCGTCTATCCCAAAATAATTGTCCAATTTGAAACTTACCTTTTTAGAACATCACTTTTACCACTTTACCCTTACTTTTTCACTCTAGTTTAATTATGGGCTACATACACATGTGCTTTATAAGAAACTACATATTAAACCAATATAAATAATCAAGTCAATTGTTTTTTCTTAAACTGTGTGCCGAGTCAACCAAGACGATTATTAAGGAACGGAGGGAGTAACAAATTTGATTGAATCAAGTAATTTTCAGATTAGATCATACGGATTTCGAATTGTATTTGTTAGAGCTAGTGACAACTATATCAAACTAGTTTGTTCTTGTTAATGGCTTGGTCCCAAGTATTCATGAAATGCAACCGTGGCTTCCCAAGGCTTCACATGAAGTAATTTAATGCCCTTTAATATTATTAGTACTCTCACAAAATGAATAGCTCACATCAGAGTTCAGATCCCATGTATCACTTGTGTGTACCATTGATATACGACTTTTCATCTTAATCATTGCATCCCAACCATTGTATCTCAACTAATGGTTGAGATGAGAAATGGTACACCAATAACACACACAAATGGTACAGGAGATTTGGACTCCTCACATCAACTAAATCTCAAAGCCAAGTGTCACCCAAAGCAGCGGTGGCCGATTTGTCACGATCACAAATTTTGTAACACCCCCAAAATTTAGGCCCAACTATAGGGACCCACATAATGGCCACATCACCAAAAACGTCAAAAATTATACTACAACCCAAAACGTAAATGATGTGTCTCCCACTTAACAACAAATACTCGAACATAAATCCCTTAATAAAATTTTACTTACAATAAAAACATATATCTAAATAAATCTCTCAAAATCCAATTAACGATTACAATCATAGTCCATAACATAACAAGATTTTTATCTCTTCAATTGGGCCAACCCGAACCGAACCAAATTTTTTCATGTTTCCATTCCTCACTTATGTCCTGAAAGAAAGGGAGTAGGAAAAGGGTGAGCGAACAAAAGCTCAATAAGTTCATATACAACCCCTCCGGTTTCTAAGGAGGAGTTGACCGGAAGAAAGTCAAACGATATATAGTGTAAACAATAAAAATGGAGATGTCAAAGGAATTATTTTTCTTGATATCTACAAGATTAAGTACACATTGATCGAAGAACAATTAACAAGTTCGCAAGAATCAAATCAAATTAATATCAAATACTAAGGAGGATGTTATGATCACATAAGCGGTCATTTTAGACCAAACAAAAGGTGGCTCCAAGGAACCTCAAATATCAAAGTACCCTAAAGGGTTAAAAGCAAAATAGTATATCCGGATTACCCTACCATAGTTCCTATGGTGTAATGTCGCCTTAACAGGCCAAATGGTCATTCAAATTGTCTTAGTGATCATAACGGAGTTTATCAAAAAAATAATAGTTACAATTTCAACAAAATCAAATACCAATGATAACCGAATAAAATATCACACATCGAGTTTAAACAATTTGTGAGATTCATAAAGCAAATTCACAATTAAGAA
This sequence comes from Codonopsis lanceolata, assembly GCA_013146195.2. NCBI lineage: Eukaryota > Viridiplantae > Streptophyta > Magnoliopsida > Asterales > Campanulaceae > Codonopsis > Codonopsis lanceolata. The sequence continues at coordinate 37,238,472 of CM028377.1, read as the reverse complement.
TAACGAAAGAACTGATACGATGGGATTTCAAATTCAAATACCAACCCAAGGTCGGCACACGTTTTCAAAAAAAGGTAAATGCCAAGGAAATAGCGGTAGCCTAACATTTTGGGATTAAGAATTCAAAAATAACCTAAATGATGCACAATCTCTTACCTTAGCGATGCTGTGAAAAGTTAGCTTTGAGAACAACGTACCGCTACCCGCGCGTATCCAAATCTAAATCATAACAATACAAAATAAAATCCTAAATTTAGGGGCCTTCTAGTAGCCTTTAAAATCTAATACATAAATAAAATTTTCCATAATATATAGTTAATTTAATTATATAGGGTCTATTTCTAACTGTTAAAACTTGTGGGTAAGTTTCTGCAATTCTAAAAAATAACAACAAAGCAAACACAAAGTACATGGAATAAATTAGAAAATTTTTGTCTCTAAAAATCTACAACCCTTCCATGCTTTGGTTTGTGGAAAGTTGACTTTCCTTCTCATTATAATATTGATTTATCTAGCCTAACTCCTTTAATCCTATTCTTCTCTCATTCTTATTCTTCTCTCATCCTCTTAGTAAGTATACAACATTCACAACCCACTTGCAGAGACCAGTTATGATCACAACTTTCATTTCCTCCGGCCATTCCAACTTCTTTCTGTTTCATCATTTCTTTTCTCTTTATGTAACTTCTCTCTGTTTCATTTACAATTGTCAAAAACGACATCAAGTCAACCAAGCCACTGCCGGCACTTCCACCGATTCCGGATATTTGCAGATTTCCTCGGTTAGTTACATAAAGTTCAATCATTTGATTCCAAATTTTTTTTTGTTCACTGAAATTACCAAATGTAAACCCACTACCAAAATCAAATTTCAAAACTTTTATTCATATTATCTCTATGGAATCCAGTTACCCATTTTATACCAAAATTCTGAAATTTACGGATAAAGACAAATTAAATTCAATCTAGCTATATAATTGAATTTCTAAAAACTACCTCAAGAATTCTATGATTCATAATGAAGTATCTTACCTCGATTCAGCTTTTACGTCACAACCGGCAAGTCTTTTCTTTTGTCCTTCCTATCCCGCCGCCCTTCTCCGTTCGTCTTCTTCGGCAACTTCTTCCCTGATTCCGGCTCACTCCCACTCTGTTTCTCGTTTTGTGTCTTGCTTGGAAAAGGACTTATTTTCTTCATCTTTCTCCCTTTTTATTTCAAAGAGAGACTATCTGTTTTCCTTGTCGATTGATTTGTCTCCGTCGTTTTTCCATCTCGATAGTTTGTGACTGCGTCTCTTGATTTGCTTTATTTTTATTTTTTTTCTTTTCTTTTCTTTTTTAACCAAACTTAATCAACTTTTAAAAGATTTTATTGGGTCGGCCCAATTCCAAAAGACTCACACTAACCGGGTAGAAGCCCAAACAAATTAATAGTACTAATGGCCCTATTTTGGGGATTTACCACCCAAACACAATAGGCCCAAATTATAATGAGGTTAGCCCAAAACAATTTACAATATTAATAATATAACTAATATTATTATTTCAAAATTCGGGTATATTACACTCTTACCCCCTTAAAAAAAAGTTTAGTCCTCTAAACTTTACGTCAAAATAGCCAAAAGACTTGGAATACATATTTTATTCAAAAATTTCAGGGAACTTGTCTCGCATATCTTCTTCCAGCTCCCACATGGCTTCTCTCTCCGTATGATTACTCCATTGGATCTTGACATATGGAATAGTTCGTTTCCTCAATACCTGATCTTTCCGGTCAACGATTCGGACTGGCTTTTCGTCATAAGTCAGGTCTTCTTGAAATTTTAACGGTTCGTACTCAATCACATGGTTCGGATCTAAGACATACTTCCTTAGCATAGATACGTGAAATATGTTGTGCACTCCAGATAGTGTAGGTGGCAAGGCTAGTCTATAAGCAACCTCACCAACCCGCTCGAGTATTTCAAATGGTCCCACAAATCTTGGACTAAGCTTCCCCCGAATGCCAAACCTCATGACCCCTCTTGTGGGTGAGATTTTAAGGAATACATGGTCTCCCACTTCAAATTCGAGTCTGTGTCGACGATTATCTGCATAAGACTTTTGTCGGCTCTAAGCTATAAGGAGTCGTTTTCAAATCAACTGCACTTTCTCCGAAGTAACTTGCACCAACTCCGGTCCTATTAGTTTCCTTTCGCCGACCTCATCCCAACAGATAGGCGATCTGCACTTCCGTCCATACAGGGCTTCATAGGGTGTCATACCAATACCTGCATGGAAACTGTTATTATAGGTAAACTCCACCAAAGGCAAGTGATCGTCCCAATTACCTTGCAAATCCAACACACATGCCCGAAGCATATCTTCCAAAGTTTGTATAGTTCGTTCTGACTGACCGTCTGTCTGTGGGTGGAAAGATGTACTCATACTCAAATTTGTACCCAAAGCTTTCTGTAAGCTACCCCAAAACTTCGAGGTGAATCTAGCATCACGATCTGAAACTATCGAGACCGGTACTCCATGCAGCCGAACAATCTCATCGATGTACAACTTTACCAACCTTTCCATCGAGTCAGTAATTTTAAACGCTAAGAAATGTGCAGACTTGGTCAACCTATCCACAATGACCCAAATTGAATTATACCCCTTCAAAGTTCTGGGTAACCCTACCACGAAGTCCATAGTGATATGCTCCCACTTCCACTCAGGTATTGGCAAGGACTACAACAATCCACCTGGTTTCTGATGTTCTGTCTTCACCTGCTGGCATACAAGACCCTTACTCACAAACTCAGCTATATCCCTTTTCATATTCTCCCACCAAAAGGTGTCACGCACGTCCCGATACATCTTCGTGCTACTCCGGTGTATGGCAAACCTTGAGTTGTGCGCGTCTTCTAAAATCTGCCTTTTCAATTCTGGGTCTGATGGAACACAAATTCTTGACCCAAAACGAAGGACGCCATCATTATCCTGCCGAAATCTTTCCGATCCCCATCTTCCAACCCCAAGGAAATCTTTACTAACTCTGGATCCACTGCATGTGCCGCTTTAATCTTTTCTAACAAGGATGGTTGTACACTTAAGTATGCCAAAAAGCCATCGCTACTTCTAACCCTAACTTCAATTCCCATCAAGTCAAGATCGTCCAATATCATCTTTTCCTTAGTTATCAAAGCCGCCAAACTTCCCCTATTCTTCCGACTCAAGGCGTCAGCCACTACATTGTCCTTCCCAGGGTGATACAATATTGTGCAATCATAATCTTTCAACAGCTCCAACCATCTCCGTTGCCGCATGTTCAACTCCTTTTGAGTGAATAAGTACTTCAAACTCTTATGATCCGTGTAAATTTCGCACATCTCGCCATACAAATAGTGCTTCCAGATTTTCAATGCAAAGACAATTGCTGCTAGTTCTAAGTCGTGTGTTGGGTAGTTCCGTTCATAGTTCTTAAGGCGTAAGCAATTACTTTCCCATTTTGCATTAGCACACAACCCAAACCTTTTTGCGATGCATCACTATAAACCACAAATCCTCCCGTCCCTGATGGTAGAGCAAGGATTGGGGCTGACACTAGCCGATTCTTCAACTCTTGAAAGCTGGTCTCACACTCAGCTGTCCACACAAACTTCGTGTTTTTCTGCGTAAGTCGAGACAACGGCCCTGCTATCCTTGAAAAACCCTCAACAAACCGACGATAATACCCTGCTAGACTCAAGAAACTTTGAACTTCAGTAAACGTTGTGGGTCTCTCCCAATTTACTACGACTTCAATTTTGGCTGGGTCCACTGAAATAACCTCATTTGAGACCACATGTCCTAAGAAAGCTACCTTCTCCAACCATAATTCACATTTTTTGAACTTAGCATACAACTTCTCTTCCCTTAAAATTTGCAGTACTGTTCTTAAATGTTACTCACTCTCACTATGTTTCTCGCTTTGTGTCTTGCTTGGAAAAGGACTTATTTTCTTCATCTTTCTCCCTTTTTATTTCAAAGAGAGACTATCTGTTTTCCTTGTCGATTGCTTTGTCTCCGTCGTTTTTCCATCCCGATAGTTTGTGAGTGATTGCGTCTCTTGATTTGCTTTATATTTCTTTTTTTTCTTTTTACTTTTCTTTTTTTTTTTTTTTTGTAACCAAACTTAATCAACTTTTGAAAGATTTTATTGGGTCGGCCCAATTCCAAAAGACTCACACTAACCGGGTAGAAGCCCAAACAAATTAATAGTACTAATGGCCCTATTTTGGGGATTTACCGTCCAAACACAATAGGCCCAAATTATATTGGGGTTAGCCCAAAACAATTTACAATATTAATAATATTATAACTAATATTATTATTCAAAATTCGGGTATATTACAAATTTAACAATATTTTATTATAATATAAAACTTAAAATTTGTAATTGTATTAAAAAATAGTAATAAATGGAAAGAAAATTATACATATTTCGACACGAGTTTTTTAATGGCACATTTGTTTAATGGCAAAGTTAAATAACGAAGTTGTGTTCCAGACTTGTAAAAACATCGAAATCATATATTTATTTCATCAAAATTGATATTTGGATATATGAGAAATTTATTTAAATTATAGTGTTTAAGTTCATTAAAAAAAAAAAATCAAACTTGTGTTTGTCAAGATTGTAGAACATAAAAGCTCTCTCTTCGGTCTGCACGCATGGGTGCAAATCTGTAGACGAATGTCTGACGAAACCTAGTCTAGCCCATGTTTTGTCTTACTTTATTTTTTTAAGTGGGGTCCCGTGACCCTACAAAGTAAACATATACAGGCCAAGAATAGTTACCTATTTTACGATAATTAACTAATAAGGTAGTGTTTGAAAACATTTTTATTTTGTGTTTTTGATTCACATGTTTTTGCTTTATTTTGTTTTTATTTCTTTTTTTTTATTTTAGACAAGAAATAAAAATATATTTGATAGTTGTTTTTATTTCTATTATGAAAATAAAACAAAAGCTAATCATTTTTTACAAACATTTTTATTTCTTTTTATAAAGTTATATTCTTTTTCAAAAAAATTAATATATTACAACTTTCATAATAGTATAGTATATCCAATTTGAAACATGTTGAAAGTTATTCGAATCTGAATATCAAATTTGTCGAAATGATTCAGGTTAAATCGAGTCGGGTTATAACGGATCACCTCGTTTTGCACAGGTTTTTTTTTTCTTAAAACACCATACATTTATATAGTAAAACCTATAGGGTCACAATGGGAGACGACGCTTTAACACGGCACCCAACTTCGTTAATTTTTGGGGGCGAAGCGGGTTGAGTTGGATAATTTTTAAGTTACCCACTAACACACGGTGTGTCGGATAAAGAGAATCCGTCTTACAAAAAATATCCGTCAGACCGTCCTACACAAGTTTTTGTCTTTTTTTTTTCATTTTTAAATTTTGAAGAAAAATAAGAAATGTTTTTAGTTTCTCAGAAATATAAATGATTGTCAAACGTATTTTTATTTCTATTTTACACAAAAAATTAGAAATAAAAACAAAAATATTATAAACAAAATGGTTACCAAACAAGCCCTAAACAACTTTGGGAAAAAAAAAAAAAAAGTGAAGTATTAGCACCCGAGAGCTGATTCCCAATGCTAGTTACGGCACAACGTCAAGGGCTCCAAATCAAGTTCCACCTGTTCCGGTTACTAAAGCAAGCGCAAAGAAGTTCAAAAAAGATTAAACGAACTGATTGAAGAGGTTTGGATTCTAGTGAATTGCAAATAGTTGAGGATATGGTTCAAAGAAGGATTAAACGAATGTGCGATCTATAATACAGCGGGGTCCCGTGCCCCTACAAAGTGAACTTAGATCAGCCATTTGCCAATTGCCATGCCTAGTTACATATTTTAATTAGTACTCTTGTCCGTGTCGATGGCACGTCGTCAGTTTGGAAATTTATCAATAAATGAAGTAGATATTGTGAAAATCAACTACTAAAAATATTATTTTCTTAAAAAAATTGAGTTTCAAATGGGGCCTCTTTGCTTGGAACGGAGAGTTTATGTACACGAAATTGCAGGCCGGAAAAAACGGGCCGGACAAAAATTAAATTGATTAAGTTAATTACGATAACAGTTAACAAGAAAAAAAATCAAATTACAAAACTTACGATTTTTTTTTAATTTGTATACGAAATTACGGGTCGGAAAAAAATTAAATTGATTAAGTTAATTACGATAACAATTAAAAAGAAAAAATACAAATACAAATTTTCACAACCATAAAACTGTAAAACTGTAAAACCGTAAAATATTAACTGTAAAACCGTAATATTTAAGTAAAAGAGTAACTAATTTTGTGTAAAATAATAACTGTAAACGGTCTTGTAAACTTGGTAAAACAGTAAATTTCAGCCGGTCTATACTTACTAATAAAAGACTAAGTTGTCTCTTACAAATTAATGTATGGACAAGCCTACCCCTTGACTTAATACATCATTTATCATTTAATTAAGGACAATACACGTAAAAAAAATTACTCAAATATCCTTCCATCTAATACCTAACCAAAACTTTAAATGAGGTTGCATAAGTAAAATTCCTACTTTTATCAGATTGTATGGGCAGCTCTTTAGCCGATCTCCCCGTCTCCTTCTCTGTAACTGTTGTTACCCATTTCCATCTCCAGTCTGCTCTAATCTTCAGGAAACTATCAATCTGCATTCTGTGCGTAGCTCTTTAGTCGATCATATTCGTCTATGATTTCTTCATCATGCTCACGATCTTGCTCACGACCCTGCTCTTCCCCATTGCTACTGCTCGACATTGATCTTGGTAAAACAGGATTGAGAAGATAGAAGAAATTACAATTGAAGAGATTGTAATCGAAGTGAAAAGACACATGATTGAGGAGATAAAAGAAATTACAATCGAAGAGATTGTAATTGAAGTGAAGAAACATAAACGATAACTCAATCAATTTCAATTTTAGGTCAGAGATTTTAGCGGAAGTCTTTTTGGATTTGGCGGAAAAATCACAGATATCCTTCCAAGGTATTGTATTTTCTTTTGTTCTTCCAAGCCATGTTACCAATTTTCTCTTCCTATTTTATTTTTGCTGTTAAATTTGAAGCTTATCTGCCCATTCTCATTTACTTAAAATTGGTTTAATATATATGTAACGCCCCATAATCTTGCATGTGCATTCTATGCTTGTCTTTATACTTTCTTGGTTGATTGTGAGCTTGTTTACTTGATATATAAATGTTTTAGAATCATTCATAAGTCATTTTAGAAGTCCATAACATGTTTAGAATCATATAAACTTGTTGGTTGAATCGCCGGTTTAATCGCGTTGAATTTGGCCTTAGCGATTCCTCTCGTTGCTCGTATTTGCTTCTATTTCGACGTGCGAAGTGTTCGTTGAGTTCTTGGCTTTCTATTCAAGTCTTAATCATGTTGAAACAAACCTTTTTCATGCCCAAGATATCCTAGTTTGATTGATGTTTGATTTGAGTTTAATCCGTTGTTCATTCGTCGCGTGGTTCGCGCCTTGTTCTATCTTGTTCCGGGGGTTGTTCGGGTGCGTTTCCGACTTGTTTTGAGTAGGGTTAGACCTTAGAATGGTTGCCCAAAAGTTTGGGACCATTTAGATCAAGTTTGAATCAAGTTTTAGAGGTTCTGGAGCCGAGGCGGCCGCATGGGAGCTGGTGAGGCGCCCGCCTCAAATGCCGAGTAATTGCTGAATGGTCGAACTTGGGGAGAGCCCTTGTTGAGGCGGCCGCATGGCCTGGGTGAGGCGCCCGCCTGCGTTGTGCGGGATGATTTTCTCTGTTTCGAAATTGGTCGACTTGTACACTTCAAACCCCTATCTAAACCTATCCTAAACCTCCCTAACCCTTCCTACTTAAGTCCTAACATCCCTAACTAGTTTTTAATGATGAGTTAAGAGTTCATTAGTGACCAATTAAGCCACAAATCAGATTTAAAAAGGGACCACAAGTTGTTGACACTTGTCCCACTCAAAAATTAGACCTATATCAACCACATTTCGATTTTTGACCCTCATTCTCACCCTCCCTCTTCCAAAAACGAATTTTCATCTCTCTCTAGTTCTTCCATGGTTCTTGAGGTCTTCATCTTCATCCTTCATCATCCATTCATCATTTGCCCAAGGGTCCTTCATTAAAGTTGTAGAGCTCAAGAAGAGGAGCATTTCCATCCGATTGGTTTCTTCCATTGCTTTCTTTGGTGTATAACTTGTAAGTTACCTTCTTCATCTTCTTCTTCTCTTAGTTCTCATTGACCCTAAGGAAACAAAGCCTATGGTGGTTGAGGTCAATGAGGGCACATGTATGCTTCCTATGCTATCTTCTTGTATGTTGAGATTTTGAGCTTGTTAGGAGCATGTATAGGTTGAATTCTTGCTTGTGAAAGCTTATATTATTCTTTCATCTTGCCTATTTAAAGTTTAAACATGTTAGAGACATGTATAATATTTGTTGTTGGAAGTTTGTTCATATGAGAATGCCCTAAATGGAGCCTACATTATATGTTGTTATGTTGTATGTGTTCTATCTTATGAAATGAACTCTATGTTGAACATGAAACACTTTGCATTGCCTTGGTGAATTTAATACCTTGTTGAACCTAGAATTGACCTAGGTTGGGTTATGAAGCACATAGCTTCAATTTCTCCAAATTTGGGAATTTAGAGCAAAGACTCAACGGAGTCGACTCTAGGGAATATTTGAACGTGTTAAACCCTAATTTCAATCCCTACTAAGTTTGGACCACGTTTGGTCAAGTTTACTCAATGTTTAAGTTGAGTTTATTTATGTGCATTTGAACCCGTTATGATTATTTGGTTATGAGCAATTGATTGCCTTGACTTGGTTTATTGTAGAGCATTATACCCTACTTGGTCGGTCGAGTTCGCTCTTGTCGAATTCGATCATTATTTGGTCTTACGAGTAAACATCTACTTGAGCATTGCATTAAGTCCAGTGGCACTATTTGGTTTGATTTTTATGTCGGGGTAGGGCGATGTATAGCCTTCACGAATTGAGAGATTCGTGCTCGCTATGGATCGCCGTGCACGGGACCTCACACACCCTCCATTGTAGGCCGCAATGGGGAAGTAGCCCTTTGCCGTAACAATAAGTGCGTCACTGGCTGCTATTAGCCGGCGGAGTTCGGTATATCGATGCAACGTCACGAGCATCGTAGTCACGATATTGGGTTAACAAACTATTTTGCAGAGCTACTGCGGCCGTGCCTATATCATATCCTACTTGTATGATTTATTTCCTTGCACTTACGTGAAAAATGTGCTAAGTGCTATATGATGAAGCGTGAACTCTAATTGTGATAAATGCCATGTTATAACATGATCATGCATTGTAGTAACTTACTAAGTCTTTCGACTTACCCTATTTGTTTGCTTTGTCTTTCCTTAGATCCGAGCCGAGAGACGGTCCTGATAGACTCGCTTGTATTCGTTTGGTTGTTTGTATTAGCAGGTTGCTCTTTTGGACTTTATTATAAGACTTTTATTTTGGAAAGGGCGTTGGGAAGCAAGTCATGTAGACTTGGCTTGGGGTTTTGATGTTGTTGTAACTTAACTATATGATACTTGTAATCTTTTGGTATGCCGACTTAAGTCGAGCCCTTTGTTTATATGTGTATGGTTCACTACGGTTTTCTTCCGCTAAAGCTCGTTTAATTATTATTGTTGTTGTTGTCTCCGGCATGTTGTGGCCGTTGAGGTTATTATAAGCATGTGTTAATATTGTAGGAGTAGTTGTTGGGTTCCTACCGTAACGTCGCCGAAGACTTGTTTAATTTAAGTTGTTTTTCCGGCCAAGTGTAGCCGAGTTGTTGTTTGTATGCGATGTTGCGCCACATGAATTTTATGATCCTACTATGCATGCTTGTGTTATTGATTATTTGGACGGCACGACTCGGGATCTCGCATTGGGGTCTGCCTCGCCACAGCTTGGTATCGAGCTATAGGTTAGGCGTCGGCGGCAAAGATAGGTTCCATGGCCTAGTTGGGTTGGTTATTTGTGTGATGATTCTAACGTCGAGTGAATTCTTGTAGGAGTCCGATGGTTAATCCGGGGAGAGGTAGACCTGAGAGAGTTCGGTTGAACTGAAGTAGAGTACCGCCGCCAGAGGATCCGGTAGTTCCGGATATGGCTGAACTACATCGCAGATTGTTAGCTTTTCTGGCTGGGGCAGGCCAGGGAGGTCAGGCAGGAGGAGCAGTACCACCACCACCTCCACCACCGAGACCAAGGACTGACACTACTCTCTTAGAGAGATTTCTTAAGCTAAAGCCTAGTTCGTTTCTTGGGGAACCAAAACCGAGAGAAGCCGAGTTATGGATGGAGGAAATGATCAAGGTATTGTCCATGTTGGGGTGTACTGACGAAGAAAGAGTTATGCTAGCAACGTTTAAATTTAAGGGAGCCGCCGAACATTGGTGGACCGTGTTGAAGGAGAGTTGGGAGATCTGACAAGTTCCCATTACTTGGGCCAATTTCCAAAGAGAGTTTAAGAATGAGTATGTGCTTGGGACGTAGTTCGCAACCAAAGAGAGAAGGAGTTCTATGATCTTGAGCAAGGTAGCATGGCCGTGGCGAGTATTCTCGCAAAGTTCACGAATTGAGCCGATATTATGCGTATCGATTCCCAGGAGGCAAGGAGAACACACAAGTTTGTGAAGGGGTTAGAACCGAGTTTAGAAAGCGATTCTAGCGCTTAAGCTCACCGATTATCGGACTGCAGTTGATAGAGCTTATGAGGTTGAGCAAGACATTGAGGAACACAGAGTCAAGAATAATGCTAGTAAGTGCTGCACTAACTCGAACCTGGGAAACAATTCGGGTAACAGAAGGGGATATCAAGGGAACCGTGATAGGAAAGGAGGAGGCCAAAGTAGGCCACAGTCTGGGAAACAAGGTAACAACACTTCATCTAAGGGGCAACAAGGACAGCGTAGTGGGAGTATGACTTGCAGTTATTGTCAGAAGCTAGGTCACACAGTTGATTGGTGTTGGGCGAAGCTTGGAAAGTGTACAATTTGTGGAGATGGTACCCATTTTAGGAAGGAGTGCCCGAAAGCTGGGGCAACTCAACCGGGAAATGTGGCTCAGGCTGGAGCCAAGAGAAGTGTAGATGGGAAACCCAAGGTTCAAGGCCGTGTGTTTGCGCTTGATCAGCGCGAGGTTCAGGGGTCTACGGCCGTGATAGGAGGTACTCTTTCTATATTCGATCATAAGGCTCGAGTTCTCATAGATCCAGGGTCTTCGCATTCTTATGTTGCTTCGCACTTTATTGAGAATCTTTGCGTATTGCCTCAACCTTTGCCATATTTGCTTGAAGTGTCTACCCCGCTCGGGGAATATATGCTCGCGTCTGAAGTATTTAAATCTTGTGATGTTTTGGTGGGTGACCACACTTTGCATGCGGACTTGGTAGTTCTCCCTATACGTGATTTTGATGTGATTCTTGGCATGGACTGGTTATGTGCTTATCATGCTATAGTTGACTGCCATAGAAAGAGGGTTACCTTTTATATGCCGGGTGTGCCTGAGTTTACTTTTGTGGGTGATCATGCTTCGAGTGACGTGCACTTTATTTCTGCATTAAGGGCTAGAAAATTACTATCTCAAGGGTGTACGGGTTATCTTGCATGCGTAGTTGATAAGAGGAAGTCTTCGCCTAACTTAGAAGAGGTCCCGGTAGTGTGTGAATTTCCCGACGTGTTTTCTACCGATCATGCTATGCCACCCGATAGAGAACTAGAATTCTGTATTGAGCTTATTCCGGGGACTTCACCGATTTCTAAGGCACCGTATAGGATGGCACCCGCGGAGCTTAGGGAGTTGAAAACCGGTTGCAAGAACTCTAGAGATTGGTTTTGTTAAACCAAGTGTGTCGCCTTAGGGCGCCCCTGGCCTTGTTTGTGAGGAAGAAAGATGGGAGTTTGCGGTTATGTATAGATTACCGAGAATTGAATAAGGTGATCTAAGAATAAGTATCCTCTACCCCACATCGATGATCTTTTTGACCAGTTGCAAGGGTCTATTGTCTACTCTAAGCTTGATTTGAGATGGGGTTACTACCAATTGAAGGTTAGAGAGGAAGACATTCCGAAGACGGCTCGCACAGGTATGGGCATTTTGAATTCGTGGTGATGCCGTTTGGGTTGACGAATGCGCCAGCGGTGTTTATGGACTTGATGAACCGTGTCTTTCACAGTTATCTTGATTGCTTTGTTGTAGTCTTCATTGATGATATCTTAGTGTATTCGAAATCTCGGGAGGAGCATGAGAAACATTTGAGGATTGTGTTGTCTATTCTTCGGGAGAAGCAGCTTTACGCCAAGTTTAGCAAATGTGCCTTTTGGCTCGAGGAAGTATCTTTCTTAGGGCATATTGTTTCTAGCGCCGGGATAGCCGTTGATCCTTCTAAGATTGAAGCGGTGATGAATTGGAAGAGGCCTAGTTCGATTATCGAGGTTCGAGTTTCTTGGGGTTGGCGGGTTATTACCGGAGGTTTATTGAAGGTTTTTCTAGAATTGTAACTCCTATGACGAGGTTGACACAGAAGAATGTGCCGTTTGTTTGGAGCGAGAAATGTGAGTCTAGTTTCCAAGAGCTTAAGAATCGGTTGACATCGGCACCTATTTTGGCTTTGCCTAGTGGAGGAGATAATTTCGTGATCTATAGTGATGCTTCCAAGGAAGGTTTGGGTTGTGTTTTGATGCAAAATGGAAGGGTGATCGCCTATGCATCGAGGAAGTTGTCTATTCATGAGCAGAATTACCCGACACACGATATGGAGTTGGCTGCGATTATTTTCGCGTTGCATAAATGGAAACACTACTTGTATGGGTCTAAGTTTGAGATCTTCACCGACCATAAGAGTTTGAAATACTTGTTTTCTCAAAAAGAATTGAACATGAGACAACGAAGGTGGATGGAAAAGTTAAAGGACCACGATTGTACTATCTTGTATCATCCGGGGAAGGCAAATGTGGTAGCGGATGCCTTGAGTAGGAAAGTTCATATGTCGTGTATGATGGTTAAGGAGTGGAAGATGTTGGAGGATTTACGAGATTGGAGTCCTAGTGTTCATGATAGAGGTGTGATTTTTGCGAATGTTCGTGCTACGCCTGTTTTATTTGGGAAAATTAGAGAAGAGCAAGGGAATGATCCGGAGTTGAAGAAAATTATCGATGGGTTGGCTGAGGAATGTATCGCCTGATTTGTGGTTAATAGCGAGGGTACTTTGACATTTCGAGGTAGGATTTGTGTTCCTTGTAATACGGAATTGAAGAGGTTGGTTCTTGATGAGGCTCATAAGACGAAGTATACCATTCACCCGGGGAGCACGAAAATGTACTTAGATTTGAAAAGACAGTTTTGGTGGAAGGGTATGAAGAGAGAGAAATCGCGGAGTATGTGTCTAAGTGTTTGACTTGTCGGCAGTGTTAAGGCCGAGCATCGAGACCTGCGTGATTTCTACAACCATCGAGATTCCCCGAGTGGAAATGGGAGTTCATTACTATGGATTTTGTGACAGATTCGCCGCGCGAGAGTTTTGCATTGGGTTATAGTCGATTGATTGACTAAGTCGCACACTTCATTCCGATAGCTATCACTTATTCGTTGACTCGCTTAGCGACTTTGTATATCCAGTGAGATCGAGACTTCATGGCGCACTCTGTTAGTATTGTGTCCGATAGAGATCCGAGGTTCACGCCAAGATTTTGGAAGTCATCGCAGGAAGCTTGGGGACCGATTAGACTTCAAGATGCGACTTTTCATCCACAAACGGATGGTCACCCGAGCGATTGATTCGGATTTTGGAGGATATGCTTCGAGCTTGTGCCGTGGATTTCAAGGGAAGCCGATTCTCACTTACCTTTAGCCGAAGTTCATGCGTATAATAACAAGCCTACCGCCGAGTATCAAGATGGCGCCGTATGAAGCTTTGTATGGGCGTAAGTGTAGATCGCCAATTTGTTGGGATGAAGTTGAGAGGCGAAACTTTGGGGTTCCGAGTTAGTGCAACAATGGCTTGAGAGCGTGAAGTTGATTAGAGATCGCTTGCGCACCGCTCAAAGTCGACAAAAGAGTTATGCACAATCGAAGACGGATCTTGAGTTCCAAGTGGGTGATTACGTGTTCTTGAAGGTAACACCGAGGAGAGGTACTAAGAGATTCGGCAAAGAAAGGGAAGCTTACACCGAGGTACATTGGTCCATTCGAGGTTCTTGAGAGAGTTGGGTCTTTGGCGTATCGTATTGCATTGCCACCTTCACTTTCGGAGACTCATAACGTATTCCATGTTTCCATGTTGCGAAAGTATTTGAAGGACGAGTCCCATGTACTCGAGTATGAGGAGATCACGTTTGAGCCGGATATGTCATACGTTGAAAAGCCCGTGAAGATATTGGATACCAAGGAGCAAGTTCTACGAACCAAAAGAATTCCCTTAGTCAAAGTTCTTTGGAGGAATCATAACATTGAAGAAGCAACTTGGGAGACGGAAGCGGAGATGCGCGAGAAGCATCCACATTTATTCGATTTAACTTGGTAAGAATTTAGGGACTAAATTCCTAAAGGAGGGGAGAGTGTAACGCCCCATAATCTTGCATGTGCATTCTATGCTTGTCTTTATACTTTCTTGGTTGATTGTGAGCATGTTTACTTGATATATAAATGTTTTAGAATCATTCATAAGTCATTTTAGAAGTCCATAACATGTTTAGAATCATATAAACTTGTTTGTTGAATCGCCGGTTTAATCGCGTTGAATTTGGCCTTAGCGATTCCTCTCGTTGCTCGTATTTGCTTCTATTTCGACGTACGAAGTGTTCGTTGAGTTCTTGGCTTTCTATTCAAGTCTTAATCATGTTGAAACAAACCTTTTTCATGCCCAAGATATCCTAGTTTGATTGATGTTTGATTTGAGTTTAAACCGTTGTTCATTCGTCGCGTAGTTCGCGCCTTGTTCTATCTTGTTCCGGGGGTTGTTCGGGTGCGTTTCCGACTTGTTTTGAGTAGGGTTAGACCTTAGAATGGTTGCCCAAAAGTTTGGGACCATTTAGATTAAGTTTGAATCAAGTTTTAGAGGTTCTGGAGCCGAGGCGCCGCATTGGGAGCCGGTGAGGCGCCCGCCTCAAATGCCGAGAGTAATTGCCGAATGGTCCGAACTTGGGAGAGCCCCTGCTTGTTGAGGCGGCCGCATGGCCTGGGTGAGCGCCCGCCTCACCCGCTTTTCTGTTACGGGATGATTTTCTCCCTGCTCAAATTGGACGACTTGTACACTTCAAACCCCTATCTAAACCTATCCTAAACCTCCCTAACCCTTCCTACTTAAGTCCTAACATCCCTAACTAGTTTTTAATGATGAGTTAAGAGTTCATTAGTGACCAATTAAGCCACAAATCAGATTTAAAAAGGGACCACAAGTTGTTGACACTTGTCCCACTCAAAAATTAGACCTATATCAACCACATTTCAGATTTTTGACCCTCATTCTCACCCTCCCTCTTCCAAAAACGAATTTTCATCTTCTCTCTAGTTCTTCCATGGTTGCTTGAGGTCTTCATCTCCATCCTTCATCATCCATTCATCATTTGCCCAAGGGTCCTTCATTAAAGTTGTAGAGCTCAAGAAGATGAGCATTTCCATCCGATTGGTTTCCTTCATTGCTTTCTTTGGTGTATAACTTGTAAGTTACCTTCTTTATCTTCTTCTTCTTTTAGTTCTCATTGACCCTAAGGAAACAAAGCCTATGGTGGTTGAGGTCAATGAGGGCACATGTATGCTTCCTATGCTATCTTCATATAGGTTGAGATTTTGAGCTTGTTAGGAGCATGTATAGGTTGAATTCTTGCTTGTGAAAGCTTATATTATTCTTTCATCTTGCCTATTTAAAGTTTAAACATGTTAGAGACATGTATAATGTTTGTTGTTGGAAGTTTGTTCATATGAGAATGCCCTAAATGGAGCCTACATTATATGTTGTTATGTTGTATGTGTTCTATCTTATGAAATGAACTCTATGTTGAACATGAAACACTTTGCATTGCCTTGGTGAATTTAATACCTTGTTGAACCTAGAATTGACCTAGGTTGGGTTATGAAGCACATAGCTTCAATTTCTCCAAATTTGGGAATTTAGAGCAAAGACTCAACGGAGTCGACTCTAGGGAATATTTGAACGTGTTAAACCCTAATTTCAATCCCTACGAAGTTTGGACAACGTTTGGTCAAGTTTACTCAATGTTTAAGTTGAGTTTATTTATGTGCATTTGAACCCGTTATGATTATTTGGTTATGAGCAATTGATTGCCTTGACTTGGTTTATTGTAGAGCATTATACCCTACTTGGTCGGTGGAGTTCGCTCTTGTCGAATTCGATCATTATTTGGTCTTTACGAGTAAACATCTACTTGAGCATTGCATTAAGTCCAGCTGGCACTATTTGGTTTGATTTTTATGTCAGGGTAGGACGATGTATAGCCTTCACGAATTGAGAGATTCGTGCTCGCTATGGATCGCCGCACTGACCTCACACACCCTCCATTGTAGGCCGCAATGGGAAGTAGCCCCTTTGCCGTAACAATAAGTGCGCCACCAGGCCGCTATTAGCCGGCGGAGTTCGGTATATCGATGCAACGTCACGAGCATCGTAGTCACGATATTGGGTTAACAAACTATTTTGCAGAGCTACTGGCGGCCGTGCCTATATCATATCCTAATTGTGTGATTTATTTCCTTGCACATACGTGAAAATGTGTTAAGTGCTATATGATGAACGTGAACTCTAATTGTGATAAATGCCATGTTATAACATGATCATGCATTGTAGTAACTTACTAAGTCTTTCGACTTACCCTATTTGTTTGCTTTGTCTTTCCTTAGATCCGAGCCGAGGAGACGGTCCGGGATAGACTCGCTTGTATTCGTTTGGTTGTTTGTATTAGCAGGTTGCTCTTTTGGACTTTGGTTATAAGACTTTTATTTTGGAAAGGACGTTGGGAAGCAAGTCATGTAGACTTGGCTTGGGGTTTTTGATGTTGTTGTAACTTAACTATATGATACTTGTAATCTTTTGGTATGCCGACTTAAGTCGAGCCTGTTTATATGTGTATGGTTCACTACGGTTTTCTTCCGCTAAAGCTCGTTTAATTATCATTGTTGTTGTTGTCTCCGGCATGTTGTGGCCGTTGAGGTTATTATAAGCATGTGTTAATATTGTAGGAGTAGTTGTTGGGTTCCGGCTGTAACGTCGCCGAAGACTTGTTTAATTTAAGTTGTTTTTCCGGCCAAGTGTAGCCGAGTTGTTGTTTGTATGCGATGTTGCGCCACATGAATTTTATGATCCTACTATGCATGCTTGTGTTATTGATTATTTGGACGGCACGACTCGGGATCTCGCATTGGGGTCCGGGTCGGGTCGTCACAATATAAATTAGTCCCACAATTAGGTTGTGGCATTTTGGTATCCTTAATGTTGAAGTAAGATTATGTATATCATGTCCAAATTCATTAACAAAATAATCATTAACAGGAGAAAGTGTTAATTAGTGTTCCCAGTACCATAGTGTACTGCTCCATAAGTTTGGCGAATCATCTAACCATGTTTTGTGAGCTACAATATGTAATTTTTGATTCACTGGAACGATTAAATTTGTAAACCTAAGTATGGACGATGGTTGTAGCTTATGGTATCTAAGCTAGCACTATTTGTTATTGATAGTTGATGGTTGTAGAAGGGTAAAATATATTACAATCCTTCTTATCATAATGAATGCCTATCGATCCATATTACTCATCAAGTAACTTCTGCTATTACCTATGTACTTTGCTCGTGTTTGTCGGATTCATCTGTTTCCCGGTTTGATGGCATCGAGCATGGGCAGTATTTTAGTAATTAATTTGAGATAAAGTGCCTTTTTTACTTATCACAGACTTCCCAGACTTGAAAGTAAGAGCACTTACATGTTTCTTAGATTCTTGATTACTTGGTCTACAGTTTCTGCAGTGGTTAAGAAAAAAAATATGGTGTTATAGAGTAGCTGCGCCTCAATACGGTTATTTAGTTAATGGCATATAGTTATCAGAACTCTGGCAAGCACGGTTGAACCATTGTTGGTATGATTTTCTAATTAGACCATCTCATTACTGCATTTGAAACGAATTGAACTGCTTGAACCGTGCTAACTTATCAGAGTTCTATGAACCAGTGAATACCTGGTACTAGAGATGGAGAGTTAACACAAAAGCTAAGGTCACTAGGTGAGGGTCAAGAAGAGTCAAACACAAGTACCACATATACTTTTTTGGTAGTGCACAAATCAGGCTTTGAAGTTTATGAAGGATAGCTTGCTCAAAACCTTTACATTTTTGTAAAGACCAGTAAGGTTCACGTACGTTGCACGCGATGTTAATAATTTTTTAAAAATGATTTGCAAGTTTCTTCATTTTTCTGTTTACTTTCAGTTATTAGATTTTTTTTGTATTTTTCATTACAATTTTTGAAACTTATAAATTGTACTGTTGTAAGTGTGTGTCGGCGACCTATTGTATTATAGATAGGAACTAAATCACCTTTGGGGTAGAGAAGTACCACCGTTAATTCCCAACTACTAATGCAAGTACGTCTTGAAAATTGGGTGGGTTGATTGGGTATGAGTTTGGTAACGATTCGGAATTCATTGGAACCCAAAAATCAAACGGGTTAAAAAAAATTTCCTAAAAAAATGTATATTTACATTTTATAGAGTAAAAACTATCGGATCAAAATGGGTAATGGGCTCAACTAACCAAACAAGTTATATTTTTAAGTTGAAACAGGTTACCCGTTTCATCCCCAAAAATATTAACGGATTGGATTGGGTACTTTTCAGGTCAGGTTGGACGAATTAACGGGTTTTAGATTATAATTGTCAGGCCTAGATGCAAGTTATGATCGTTGATAACATCAAGGTTCCAAATCAAGTTCCATCTTACACGCAAATAAAATCAAACAAGGATTAAACGGAGTACTGATTCAAGCAGTTTGGAGTCAAGTGAATTGGAAACCGTTGAGGATATGATTCCACTCTGAGCTCAACCTTTCAATAGTTCTAGCTAGGTGAAATCTTGTTGCGGGAACATCCATAACTGTTAATAGTTTTGTATGGAGTAAAATGTTTTTTCCCTAACGAAAGTATGAACTTGGCTTTCTACCATCACCACCAAGAAGCTTTGGTAAAGAACTTTCAACAAGCAAACTGATTTCATTAAGTTGGATGATGCTTAGTTGAAATTTCACATATTTATGGAACCCCTCCCGGAGATGGAGGGGAGGGGACAGCGATGTGGGAGACGGCCATGGGTCCCAAAAGTCCACAATATTTGTTTTAAACCGTTAAATTATATTTTTAGAGAAAAAATGACGAACGGGAGAAGCAAAGGGACTAAGGAGACGGACACTCAAGTCGCACTATGGCTTTGCGAATGACGAAATAAACTGTTTTTGTTATCACCACTCACAAACTCTCTCTCTCTCTCTCTCTTTCTCTCTCTCTCTCTCTCTCTCGCGACGATTTCATCTGCTCCTTCAGTCGATTAAGGTAATACATGTCTTTAATTCCCGATTTCCAGTTTTAATTTCTTTAACCATTCTATTTGGAGAATTTGATAAATATTACTTCATTTGTCTCAAAATTATTGTCTTGTTTTCTTTTTTTGTCAATACCAAAATAATTGTCTTCACTACAACAAAATTGATATTATAGGACGCCCTACATAGGACGCTTCTAAAAAGTCATCCTATAAAGGTCGCAATAGGGCGCCTAACTATTAGGGTCCTATTATGGTACCGCCTAGTAGGACGCCTTATTATTTGTATCCTATTATCACAAGACTTAATAGTACGCCTTCTAATGGCATCCCATAAAAAGGTCGAAAAGGACGCCTAAGCTGCAGGGTCCTATTACCATGATGCTTAATAGGACACATGATTCTAGTGGCCCTATTACCACAAGGGCTAATAGGACAACTTTCAAGTAGGCATCTCAATAGACCATTGGGACCTATTAGGGGTATACCTAATAAGATGTCTTTCTATAGGGTCCTATTATCATAATACCTAATAGGACACATAATTCTTGGGTCCTATTATCATAAAGGTTTATAGGACCCTTTTTAAGTAGCATCTCATTAAGCCATTGGTAGAATATGACACTTTTTTAAGTAGCGTCCTATAAAAATGCTAAAAGCACTAAATAAAAGAAAAAATTAGTTTTGCTGACACTTTTTTTCTTGACGTTTGAAATAACCGTAGTCAATTACACTTCCATATATTTGTCGGAAATAAACGATAATTAACATATTTATCGAAAAATTGACGGCATTTTATTTTAATGTCAGAACTGCAATGCTTTACCAATTTGAAGTGTTGGTGAATTTTTTGACATTTTCTCATAAGAATCGGTAACTATTTGACACATCGTGCATATGTCGGGAAATATTCAACAATTCTTACAATTCGTTAGAAAATTGGCAACACATAATGAAGTGTCGTAAAATTTAATGTATTATAGGTTATAATTGTTAGGCCTACTTCAAACAAACTACAAAGATTTCAAATTAAGGGTCCTCTCAAGTTAATCACTGCTTAAGCCAACTTCTTAATTGAGTGCTCATTGTAACAATTTCAATCATAATCACATATTCTTTTTATCAATCGGCCAGTTTTAATGATTTACAATAAAATTGAGTTATCGCGACTCCATGTTCGGGGATCTTTCCGAAGACCTCGTAAAGTGGCCTATTAAGGCATTTATTGTGTTATATTATGAAATATCAAATAATATTAAATAATCTTGTAGGAGCCATTTCATAAAAAATAGGGAAAAGAGCCCGGCATATTGAGACACAAATAATGAGACACATAAATAAGTGATGCAATAAATTATTTAATTAGGCACCTCTTTAATTGGCGTCTCATCAAATCAAAAAATAGGCCACACTGACATTTCCTAGTCAAAACGTCTTGTAATAGGAGTCGTTGAAGGGTCTATCTATTACGCTTGTGTATAAACATGATGTAGTTTTAGATTTAAAACATTAATAAACTATTTTCTTTTAAAACCCAAGTGTTATTTTGACTCATCCTTAATGTAAAGTGTAAGTTTCCTATAAGAAGGTCTTACGAATTAAGATTCGTAAGACGGAACCCCACTCTCTCACAACTCAACCCACCAACACACGGTGGGTCGGCTAAGAAGGATCTGTCTTACAAAAAATATTCGTAAGACCGTCTTACTAACATATCGGAAATAACAACAGGAATTCTTTCAAAGAGAAATTCCTAACAAACAAGCCTATGACGGCTTATGGTTTTCAAGCACAAAGCAAGAAAATAAGAAAACTCGATTTATTATCAAAACTTTCTAAATAAACGTTTAAGAGGGTATTTATATGCCCTAAACAAACCAAACCCTAAAAGAAAATAAATAAATAAAAATAGACGAAAAAATACGAAAAGTTCCAAGGTCCGTAACAGTGCTTAAACAGTGTTTTTTGGGCTTAAAACGAACTCAACGAAGGTTATGCCTTTTAGTCTTGTAGATCTCATCAAGAACTTCGATTTGATATGCGGCGGGCCCCATAATTCATCCGTACGCGAAAGTTATGCTTCGTTAAAGTTCTGCCGACCGTTAAATTATTTCTACTAGTACATAACGGTAACTAATGGAAAACTGTGAAAACTACCGGCCGAACCAACTTTCAGAAATTACCGTTGGACCCCCTGAACTTCGAAAGTCTTGCTCAAATACGTCTCGGCAACCTGTTCTACATCTATTACTTAAGTTTTTTGCCTAATGTAAAAAAAGGGTAAAATATGAAAATTACTTCCTAAAATAAATTTAAAAAATGTCAATTCTTTTCTTTGGAATGAACTAAAATTGGAAGGTTAATTAATTTTTAAGAAGGGTAGGTTTGGGTTTTATTTTTAAATATTTTTTAGCCTTCCCGCTAGAAAAATTCTATTCGCGCGGTTTTCTATTTCACAATATCTGCCGCTATTATTCAGCCCTCTCTCTACCCACGCCACCTCCAGTTCGCCTCTCTCCCTACTCACGCAGCCTCCATCCAGTTCTCCCTACGTCCCCAAAATTTTGAATTGAAGATTTCAGAGAAATTCAAAGCAGTTCGATTGAAAGGTATGCCCCTTTAAAAATTCTCTCATCTTCAATTATCTGCCCTAGGTTTTTTGTTAGACAATTGCTCAATCATGAAACTATATATGCCCTAGTTCTTTTGAAGGCAGAACAAGTAGTATTTTGCAGATGTTTCTCCATACATCTACCATGTCAGAGCGGCTGTAATTCATTCTAGTATGAAAGTCAAACGAAATTTCAATTTAATTTTGGGTTTGGTTGAAAGAAGGAAATTTGTTATTTTTGCACACTAATTGTTTGATTAAATTGATCTTAAGAGTAGTTTTGTTCTATTGATGCATTTGGGTACCAAGTAAGTCATACATTCAATACTTTGGAAACAGGGAGTAAGCATTTTGGAAAGCTTCATAGGCCAAGCTGTGGACTTGTTTCTTGCATAACATACATAAGCTTATCCTGTTTCTTTCAATGTGCTTTAGAGATGGTCGATTGTCTTATCTTTTTTCTAAATATTTAGCACACATAATAAATACAGTTAGCGAAATAGGAAAAGAGCCCTTCACTGAATATTTTGCAGTCGTTTTGTTCCGATTTTGGGCAGAACAGATCTTGACCAGAGTTCTAATCAGTTCAGTATTCTGGAACGAAATAAAAGAGCAAGTTGATGGGGTTTGGAATTTGTCTATGAATTGTGTGTATGTACGTGTTTTTGATCTTAGATAAGATTATCTGAATCTGGGAAAATATTCTGGTCCACTCAGGTTAGGGACAGATCTGAATCTGTTTTTCTAATTAAAAAAAATTGTGTTGGACTGATATTTGGTTAGTTTAATGATGGGAGTTGTGGTTACATATTTCCAAGGGGTAAGATGATTTTGCCAACTATGAAAAGTTTTAATGTTTGCACTGGAAGCTGCCAAAGCACTCACGTCAGGGTAAATGGTTAGAAGTCTTCTCGTTAACATCCAGATATCTGGATCTATTTCAGTTGAGCTGCTCCAGAGAGGACATAGATCCTGAATCCCAATTTCAGAAGAAACATCGTAGCTTGGGACTTGGAAAGCATTATAGAATCTTTTCAGTCATTGAAGCTAACTCTTAACAGTTGTAGAAGATACTTTGAGGCGGGTGCGTTTTGGAAAAGGTTCATTTTCAATGCATTCCTATTATTTGATCAATGTAGAATGTTGGCAACTGATGGCAGCTTCATGAATGACATTTTGACTAAGGATAAATTTTAGAAAGAGGAGAAAATAAATCACTTATTTCTTCTTTGTGACATTGCTTTGAATTTATGGAACATTATATCTACATTTTCCATACTTAGTTGTGTCATACCAAGATCGGTGGAAAAGCTTCTTTAATTGTCAGAAGTGTCAGAATTCAGAAAAAAGTAATGCTTTACTGAAAACTAGACCCTCTTTACCTTATGTGGCTGATCTGGAAGGAGAGAAATAGTAGATCTTTTAGGGAGTAGAGCATTCTTTACACAAAATTTGGTCTGGCCTATTTGGCGAGAAAAGAAGGGGAATTTAATGATAGGAGTGGCTGTAGTTTTTCTAGGTCTCTAGCAAATTCCAGCGTGACTGGTGGTGAAGAAAAATAGTGGGAAAAGATCATTATTGATCAAACAGGATTATTGTTAAAGAGTTTCAGAACATAATTAAGAAAATAAAAGAAGGAACAGATAACAGTACCGAAGTTGTTAGAGAAAGATGTTGATCCAGGCTTCGTTCGATACCAATTGAATGATTGATGGAGGACAAGGTGTGGAGACCTGTGTCCTACAAGCACACTAATATGCATATTAATATTTACCTTACTCTCAAATATTTACCTTACTCTTTAAACCCTTGTTAGCCTCAATCCACAATCTTTCCTGTACGTGGTTCATCAATTTGCTTGTGAGTGCACTACTGGCCCAAATAAAACTAACTCAACCCAGTCTTTGTCTCAACTACTCAAAATCTTCTAATAGGATATACTCTAATGTTACCTTAGTTTGAACATCTACATCTCCATCTCCATTTCATACTCTCCTCGCTTGTCATGATGCCTCTTAAAATCACAGTCCACGCCTTCGCTTCCTCACTGGACAACAATTTTACTTGCCTTGGATTCAGCCTGAACTCTTCATAAGAAAAATCTCGTATGGTGGTGCCTTTTTTGGTCACAGCAGCAGTCCGTGCCCCGTGGTTTCCTTTCAAAACAATTCCAAACTTTTCATATGAAAAATTATGATTTGTTGAAATTGAATCTGTGTTGTTTGAGTTGAATTCTCTGAACTTGCCTACCATGGCTCTTTTTTGATGATCCCTTTGCTTTGTAGCAGCCCCAAGTCCGCTGCCATCCTTCAAAATTGTTTCTCCCTCGATACTCTCATTCGAAACAGCCCCTTTTTTTGTGTCTTCTAAACCAGTCCTAAACCGTGATAGGTGAATATCCCAAACAGCTCCAACACTCTTGTCATCCACCTTGCGTATAGGCCATACCTTTGTAAGCAAAGTAGCTCCTAATTCAAACTCTAATCTGTTTGCACTTGTCTTTATTATTTCCAGCAGCTCTTTGGCCAGAAGACCCGTCCCTTTTGTTTCTTCTTTGCCTTTCATTAACCAAGTGATTGTCCGTAAGAAAGCAGCCGACTCCATTACTTCCTCTTGGCTTAATAACACAAGTTGATTGGATTTTAGACCAAACTCTTCAAAGAACTAAACAAGTTGTCCAAATTCTCTAATTAACGAAAACAAATACAAAAGATAGAATAATCTGCCCAACTTGTTTATTTATGCAGTTTGGCTTGGCTGGTGAGATTTGATTGATTCAGGCCCTCTCTTTAATGTGTGTGTGTGTGTGAATACTGAAGTCGTTGTCCAACACCATTGAAGGCACTTGAAAAATCCAGGTATAAATTACTCTGCATCCCAAGACCTACTAATCACCGGAACAAAAAATGTATAAAAGACCAAACAATGTTTCACTGGACCAACTGAATGGTCTTTAAGCACATAAACATGAAGCACACAAAGATCGTAATAATTCACATATAATACTCTACATAAACAAAATTTAAAAACAAATGAGTTACTAGAGCAGATATGAAGAGCACAAAAGATGTTCACACTAAATTGAAAGAACAATAATGCTCATGTCACACTCTAACACAAACATACAAGAATAGTAGAACATCGTGTATTCATTCATGTTAGACCCACTAAACACACATTAATTCACACATAGGCACTTTGGGTTTATTTTTCATGAAAGTTTATGGAACAGTAGTACACAACTTTCAGCATAAAAACAATTAACTTTCAATCATCAGCCCTATAATTTAGTGTTGCTTATGTGAAGTGTCAAAGCTGACATATCATCAAGTTGGATCAAGTCTTTGTTAGTTTGTTTCTATTGAAATGATTTCTCCTTATTTAAAGGAAGTATAGTTAGTGCTGTTAGTGCTTTGATTTTTTAGCTTAGTTTTAGGCCTTCATATAGAAGACTAATACAACAGAGGTACCTTAATTACTAGTTACAGGAATAATAATAATACAACAATAATTAATTAATAATTACACGCTAACAAAAGTAACATGAATTGGATTACTGCTTTCTTGATTAGTTTTTTCTAGTTAAAAATGTAAATTGTTCATGTTCTGCGACAAATAATTTGTGAATCTTGAGATGAGCTTTCACATATTTCTTTTTTACTTATGCATGTTAATTTAACTAGCTATCGCTTTGCTTGGCAAGCTGCCACTTCAATAACCAACCATTTACTTGTGCTTCAAGAGGTATTTTGATTTATATTTCCTATTACTTCTACATGTGGCATATATATGTACTATTTGTTGTACTTTTTTTTTCCTTCTGTTAGACTGCTATTTATTGTATATTGGTTGGTTGAAATCTGCCCTAAGAGAATTGCTTATATTTTTACTAGTCAAAATATGCCACTAACATACCACTACTTCTCAGTTAAGGAATAACATCATGGATAGGAGTTGGATGAATTTTATTTACTTTTTTTTCTTTCTAACTTCTAGAGTATTATGATTTGCGTCTATATACATTTTAGTGAAGAAGATTGGGAAATAAATGTGTGGTTTTTTATTCATTGTTGTTTGATCATTCAACTATACTTGTTTTTGTTTTAAGCATTTCTTGAATTGACATTTAGGAGGGAATTGAGATTTACCTAAAGAGCATAACAAATCCTACTGAGATTGTAGCTAAAGGATGGGTTCATAGCTTAGACCTCAGCACGGAAGTAGGTGGCGAAGAAATTGGACCAAATTGGTGTGAAGTACACATTGAAGTACCGGTAAAAAGAAATGAGCATTTGGTTAGACCTTATGCATTATTTGTAACAATTGAAGATGCCATTGGAGCAACTGCTGCATGGCCTTGCAATTTCACTACGGTATGTTATATTAGTGTGTTTGGTTATGTTGTATTTGTAAGTGAAGGTTTCCATAATACTAATATATATACACATGTTGTCAAATTGTAGGTGGTGCTCGACGATGAAATGCGTTAAGCTGTTTGCGAATACATTTGCTTTTTTTGGTTTGATGGAGCAATTATCTTTATTAGCTTTTAGTGTTTATGTACTATGTTTAGATTTTAGGTTCAACTTTGAAGTTATGTTTTTGTTTCTTTTTTGCTTAACATATATTAGTTAATGGATGTTTAAGTATTATATTATGTTTTTTAGATTAGTTAAGGATTCATTTGTATGACATTATTATGTTTTTATATTAAAGAGTTAATTTGAAATGTCTTAGCTTTCTTTTTAAGTGTTTTTTTAGTGGTCTATGAATATTGATGACAATTATAGTAGTATAATGATATTTTAAAAAACTTATAAAGCATTATTTTGTAATATACGTTTTTTTTTTAAATTCAATTAGGACGGCATAAAGCGTCCTAATATGTGAAGTGCAAATGCTTGTTAGGACGCGAAATTTCAAAAAACTGTAGGGGCATGGCTGTCCTATCAATTTACTGTTGTGACGCTCAATCGCGTCCTATCAAATGATACTATTGGGACGCCTAAACATGTCATATCACGGTTTGGTATTAGGACGACAAATTATGTCCTATCAAGATGCTATATTAGGACGACAAACTTCGTCCTATCAAAATGATTTATTAGGACAACACATTTCATCCTATCAAGATGATATATTAGGACGCTTTTTCTCGTCCCATCACACTATTATATTAGGACACAATAGGTCACTGTTTTAAAGAAATATTAGGACGTTCTTTATAGGACGAATAAATGCGTCCTAACACGTATACTTTATTAAGTCGCCCTTAAAAGTCCTATTAACCTTTTGCTACCCCTTTAGATAGGAGGCCCAAGTTTGCGTCCTATCAAATAAGGCGTCCTATAAAAGTATATATAAGGACGTAATCGGGCGTCCTAAAAGACAACTTTTGTTGTAGTGCTTGTTTGAAATTTCATTTTTAGGACATCTATTTTACCATTTTACTCTTACTTATTCTTCTTACTTTAATTTTGGGTTGCATATTCATGGGTTTTAAAAGAAACCACACATCATTCCAATATTAATAAGAGAGAAATTCAGACCGGCCCTATGTGATGAAATTATAATCTCAAAATTTCATGATATTTGTTTTCAACTACTAAAATACACTTTTTGAGGGAAAAATAACGAAGAAACCCTTAATAAAGAAAAAGTGCGCGTACAAAGTCTCTACCCAAATTCAGGCACAACAATGAAAAAATTAGGCATCACAATGCAAAAAACTGCTGCCCAAATTTGGGCATCGATCTACTACCAGGAAAATCGCGGGATGTGCCCGAAATGATACAGGGTTTGAGAACATTGCAACTGATAACACATACAAGGTCCAACCTCAGAAGAAAGCAAAGTGTTTCCACCAAGTATCGAACTCACGCTGCATGCCTTCAGAATCTTATGTCTCCTTCCTTTTACCACTCGGCTATGCCCCGGGGGACACAATTTGGTCATCCTACTTTGATATAAAGGAGAGAGAGAGAGGGATGAAAAAAAAATTAGTAGAGTGATCTTAATAAATAATTTGTTAAAGTAGGATGATCAAATTACGATTTAAGACTAGTACGTAATAATTGTCATATTCCTTCAATTTATACTAGAGAATTGAATCAAACAAGCGTGATTGTTCTTTCCATACGGTTGGAGATCAGATGGTGCATAGATCATAAGTCAAAATGCAAGAATGTTGACTTTTTCGTTTGAATGTTTATTAATGAACAGATGGTTTAGTTTACTAATAAGTTCGAACAGGGAGTTATTAGATTTAACGAGGGACGAAGGGAGGGGTTTACTTGCAACTTCTATATATATATAAAGCTAGAAGCACATATCATATCTAAATAAAAAAGTTTTTTTTTTTTTTGTCAAAATCACCTTACTAAAAATGGATCAACATTAACTCAGTCAAATCTCAAATATCTAGATTACATTTAATGTACTATTTATTATTTATAAAAAAATAAAACAATTAGATATTGATGTAAAGTTGATTAGTCACAAACTTATTCAATATTCCATTAATTATTTTCTTAATTCTCCAACTGTCCAACTTCTTAAAACCGTTTGAATTTTTTTCTCTTTTGAATTCCAACCTTGTGTATAAATAACTTTCAAAGTGAGTTTGAATACAAACAACCCAACTTATCTTTAGACATTTTAGTAATTACATTTACTGAAAATCAATAGTTTTCATTAAGTAGGTCTGATCTAACGTACCAACAGTGTTAAGATTTGGATCGGATTGAATTCTCAAAATTCAATTGCAAGATAATGGTTCCGTCCATCCAACAATCATTTGAAAGTCCCACCAATTGTTGAAGTCGAGCTAAGTATAAAACTCATATTATAAATTATTATTTTCCTTTTAATTTACACTTCAAACTATAAATTGTATTTTTAATGTTATTTTTTTCTTCCTTCTTCTTTAAATGTGTTACAAAACATGTATTTTTAATGTTGTATTTGAAAATTAATGATGAATATATTGTGCAATCTCATAATCAAGTATTTCCAAAAAAAAAACTTAATCATGAATTGAAAAGTATTACTGTGGTTTTTCATATCCAAAGCTAAATTTCCACCATCATTTGATTGAGAAAAAATTGAGTTTGAGATGTTGATGTGGTAACTTGAACTGACAAAAAGTTACCAGATTAGCAAATTTTGCTGATATGGACAACATAAGCAAGTTTGTGACGAGCAGTGTTGCAGACTAAAAGATTTGTGCATGTTCCATTGTGGCACCCAATATTCACTCAATTTGACATATTTGAATAATAAACACACAAAATAAAATATCGAAAATTATCATCTCTATCGATTTTTATCATCCACAGACGCAAGTCTCCCGCTATTTAATGACTTAACGAATTATGACGATAGTTCATATCCGTTTGATCGTGCATTTCCGAAAACAAAAGTGCATTTATATAAATCCTGGCCTTAAGACATTCTATTTGGGGATGTCACCTCAGCTCCTAGATACTAGTATGTGATAAAGATGAAAAATCAACAAATAAAGCAATATATGTTGTGCATAAGAAATTTTTTCAAAATCTATAATGGTTAGTATTACAATAATATATTTCTAATTAAGTAGTTCTTTTTAATTTATTCTTTTAATTTTGTTTTTCTCTTTATTTTTTTTATCTTTGTATTATTTATTTGAAAAATATATATGCCGTGTGTTTAAAACACGGATGCAAAAACTAATTAATTATAATGTTGACAAGCCACCTCACCTCTGAGAAAATCAGCTGCGCCTGTAATATATTACCCGTTAAGAGGAGAAACCATTGAATAACAAGAAAATTAATCGTTAATACTCTCCTTGTTGTGGAGGGGTGTTTGGTAAAGAACCTTACATTTAAAGAATACAACAATGAAACTAAATTCATCTTTGTATTTCTTTTGCCAACATATTTCCAATCTCTAGCCTTTAAACGCAAAATTTTAATGAACACACTTTGATTATATCAACAAGATATGATGAACACACTTCTCGCCTCATTAAAAACGAATCCAGATTTTCTGTATCACTTGTGTGTACCACTGGTGTACCACTTTTTATCTTAACCATTGGTTAAGATGGAATGGTTAGGATGCAATGGTTGAGATGAAAAATGGTATACCAATTGTACACGCAAGTGGTACAGGAGATCTAGACTCATTAAAAACACAATTAATAAACTGCCCTTATTACTTAACAAAAATAAGTTTACTTCAAAAAATTACTTATGACTCTACATATATACTCATAACAATTATAAATTTAAATAGATTAAACTAAGCAATGAACAATAATTACGTAAAAAAACTCTACACACATAATAAGCTAAAGTTAACAATTAATAAAAAAATATTTAAAGTAACAATAAAATTTTACTAGGATGACAATTATATTATGTATTTTTCTTAAATCAAAATAAATGTAATTTAATAAATAACAACTATAACAAAAATTAACGTAAAAATATTCTACACATATTTAAATTTAACAATTAAATTTGTTTTGTTTTATTATTTTAAAAAATTACGCGTGAAATAGTTTTCTTCACGAAGACTCTCTATGTAATAGACCAGATACCAACATCATTTATGGAATTTTAAGTCAGTTTTGGTGGTCGATTTAACCTAAAATATTACGTATTTAATGGATTAGTGTGTGAGCTACACGTAATGAACCGAACTTTCTGATTCAATGGTTTACACTCTAGGATAGAGAGAATTATACAATAGCGCTCTTTAGGGTTGCCGTGGGCCGGTCTTATCCAAAAAAGGTCTCTCCTTCCCCGCCCTATCCATGAAGAATCTCTGCTCTATGTCTCTACCTGATCTATGAATAAAAAAAAAATTACGGTCACTCCTCTTTTCAAATATTTCAATCGATTACACTCTTATTTTTTATTTAATCGAAAAAAGATATTTCATATATTGCTATGCATGAACTGTGTTTTACGATTATGAAAAAAATATAAGAATATAAAGTAATTAAAAATTATCCAGATGAATCGATCCAAATTTCTCCCAAGGGATGACATAGCCATTACCGTGGTTGGATTAATTTTATTTAAAATAAGTAAAAATAATTTGCGCAGATGAAATAATTTTATTTAAAATCAGAAGGAAAATATAATAATTTGAATTTTTAATGAGGTACGGTATATTTAAGACTTTGAGTGCAGCATTTAGCACCGCTTTTTTAATGAGGTACGGTATATGGATAGTTATTTCAAGTAATATTTTTGTACCTTTGGATATCTCATCCCGACGTGGGTAATTAAATAGTAATGAAATAGTTAATACTTAATATATACATTATTGCTTAGTGGTGGAAATAAAGAATTTAGTATAGACTCGTTCAATTCGCAACCTCTTTCGTTTTTCTTTTTCTCTATGAAAATGTTTCCACATCATCTGAATACTCTGCAAGTTGTCCAATCTCTCATTTATCCCCTTGTTTTTCTTAATGAAGGCCACTAAAAAGTCAAAGCATGTTACATCTACATGAGTTTTTACATAACTATACTAATATTTCACGATGCTTTAAATAATCGTCTGCTTGACTTCAAGCGTACATTTTAAGAAAAAGAATTGACTTGATTATTTATATTGGTTTAATGTGTAGTTTTTAATGCACATGTATATGCCATCATAATTAAGTGAGAAAAAAGGATATAAAGTGGTAAAAGTGATGTTCTAAAAGGTAAGTTTCAGTGGACAATTATTTTGGGAAGGAATTAAAAGGAAAGGAGGACGATAATTTAGGGACGGAGGGAGTATTTATTAGAGAATAATATATTTATTATTTATTTGTAATTATTAGTTAGTGATAATTATCTTATATAATTCTTTCTTTATTATGTTACACTAGTATTTCACCCGTGCGATGCACGGATAGTTTATAGATGAAAAAGCATATAACAAAAAACAAAAACGCAATGCGAAAACATTAAAAGAAGATTTAATAAATTGAGAAAGTAAATTTAGAACATGACATAAATTTTGCAAAATAATTACAGATTTTGGAACACTTTTTATACACAACATTTGTCGTTGAACATGTACGACAATTACTACTATCACAATCACATACTAAAATTCGAAGACCTTTAGGATTAGTAACTCGAGACAACGCAACATATAATTAACCATGACTAAAAAGGCTTTTTTCAAAAGAGACCCACATTAGACAATGATTGCCCCCGACTTTTATTTATAGACATTGCGTAGGACAACATCAACTAAAGCTGTCTTCTTTGAAATTTGAATGGAATTGTGATCGGGTGTCAATGACATTCTGGAATCAAAACAAGTATCGCCATATGTACCATTTGAAAGAACTCGACATTCTAAAACATGGTTTCCCAATCTTGTAATGATTAACCTCGTCCCATTACATAACCCAAGAGAATGGTCAATGTTACGAAGCAACATAACCGAGTTCCAACCTTCAAATTCAACTCATGATTTGGTATTCCATAACATGTAATTCCATTTAAAAATTCGGGAGTATGTATATCGTTCGGAAGATCAACATTACATCGAATGGCACGAAGAATATGAGCTCAAATAAAGTCTTGATTCGAATTGTTCATCGATACCATGTAATCATTGATTGAATTAACTACATCAAGAGTCGGTGCCAAAATAGCTCTATCCTAAAAATCGATGACTCATAAGAACAACTTCCCAATGAAGGATATGTACTTTTTACAATTGCGGCAATCGGATCGTCGAATTCCTTAACCATGAGGTGATCGGGAATATCTACGAAGCACAACCATCATTTGGTTCACCAATTTTCCCATCGCCAATATTTGCAATCCAC
>CM028377.1:37160771-37205319 GCA_013146195.2 Codonopsis lanceolata | reverse complement strand
TATTGCGTTGTCATTATAATTTTTTAGGAAAAGCATTTAAAATAGTGTGGTTTTTGTTTTAGTTATAGTTATAGATTACAAGTAGGCTTAATGACTTAGACGACACCCAGAGGGGAGTGCTTTAGCTTATCCCATATTATACAAGCCAAGACACACTCACACAAACATATATGTATATATATGTGTTTGCTTGATTTGACTTTTGAGATGTGCTTATGACTTATTATAACTTTACTCTTTCGTTATTTTTAAGTTCTTTATTTGAGTTATAAGATAAAACCATGAACTTATCAAAATGTTTATCTTCATGCCACCAACTTATAAATCTTTTTCTCAATAAACATATTCTTCACATACATAAACTTATAAAAGCTTTAAAGTATGGATCCACAACTAAATATTTTATTATTTATCAATACTGGTTGATAGCTATCAACCTATTGAAAAATTTGGTTGCTTAGGTGGAGGACTCCAAATGGTATCAACCTTTAGCAAAAGGTTTATCAACAATTATCAACCTTTTGCTTTCTCCCATTGGAGATGCTCTTTAGTCTTCTACATGTAGAAGCCATTTAAAGCACATGCAAGGTTTACCAATCAAATAACACAAACTTAAGACATCTCATAAACACTTTGAAACACTTAAATCAAACAACACCATCTTATCACCAATTACCGGTTCTAAATCATCGCCTATAGATCATAGGTCATAA
This sequence comes from Codonopsis lanceolata, assembly GCA_013146195.2. Taxonomy (NCBI): domain Eukaryota; kingdom Viridiplantae; phylum Streptophyta; class Magnoliopsida; order Asterales; family Campanulaceae; genus Codonopsis; species Codonopsis lanceolata. The sequence continues at coordinate 37,204,606 of CM028377.1, read as the reverse complement.
GTCATTAGTTCTCATGCTACAAAGAGAGAGAAGAGAGAGAGAGAGAGAGAAGCTTAATTCTTGAACTTCCGGCCCCAATTTTTGAATCACCCTCCTTATTCTCAACCCCAAGGAAATCATTCAAGAATAGAGAATCGAAAATGAAGAATAATGCATGAGCTTTTTACCAACCATTGATAAAAGATGATGACCCTAGTAAAATTTAAAAGCTCTTTAACATGTGTGGAATCCTCGTTTATGGTAATCGAAAGACATTACTAGAAGAAATTAAAACGCGAATAAGAACTTTGAAAACACACAATATCATATCTACAAGACATAATTTTAAACATAAGCAATTTCTATATCAGAGCTTTGCTCCTAAACCTCCCTCCCATTGCCGCCACTGCCGCCCAAACTTCCGCCTCTATGGCTACTGGGAACCAAACCCTCACCGTCCAAAACCTCGTTGATCCAAGCCAAACCTTCCTACTCATTAACATTTCCCACCACAACATCGTCAAACTCACCACCACCAACTATATCGCTTGGAAACTCCAAGTTGAGGTAACACTCATTGGCTATGACCTCTACAAGTTCGTAGATGGCTCACATCCATGTCCACCTCCCACCATCCTCTCCAAGGATGCTCAAACATCCAAGGATGTTCCTACGCCCAATCCACTCTACCAACCTTGGATACAGTAAGATAAACTTTTGTTTGGCGCCCTTGTTGGCTTTCTCTCTACTCCCTTGGTTCCCTTGATCCAACAGGTCGCCACTACCCGCGATGCATGACAAAACCTTGCTCACACCTATGCTCGCCCAACTCGTGGTCATATCAAACATTTCAAGGACCACCTCAAGCGAGCTTCCAAGGGTACTCAGACGATCACCGCATATATAGCCTGCAGCTCGTCAGGGTCATGCCGACGAGCTCATCGCTCTAGGTAAACCCCTAGACCACGAGGATCCTATTGAGATCATCTTAGGGGCTTATGATGATTACCGCGCATTTTTGATGTGGTCGAAGGCCAGACACTCCTATCTCGTTTGATGAGCTTCATGAAAACTCATCAATCGTGAGCTACTCAATAGTCCCAGCCTGCCTTTTTCTCGCATCCCACTTCGGTCAATCTTATGCTTTCGAGGACCAATAGCTTGTCTGCTCTCGGCAACCATCCTGCCACGCCTCCTCGACAAAGAACGACCATATCTTGGCAAGTGTAAAGGATGTCACCAACAGGACACATGGTTGCTCTATGCCCCAATCGCTAACTGTCGCCACCACAGCCCATCAACGCTTCCTACTAAAAATGGCCCCAAGTGGCAACCGCGAAGCACATCTAACATCACAAAGGGACACAAGGACACCGAAATGACGACTTCTAAACAAGTGGCGCTTCTCACCATGTCAATGGCGACCTCGACAACTCTCTCTTCACTCAACTTACATGGGCTCACATGACATGGTCATTGGTGATGGTACAAGATTACATATCTCCAAAACTAGTTCTTCTTCCGTTAACATACCATCACACACTTTTACATTACAAAATGTTCTGTTTGTTCCTAGCATGAAATGCAACCTCATCTCTATATCTAAATTTTGTATATCAAATAACACATCCATTGAGTTCTCACCATCTTCTTTTCATGTGAAGGATCTACTGATAAGCCTGTTACTTTCCTCTTATTTTCATTATTTTTTGAAATTTTTATTGATGATTTTGAGCTTTGGTTGATGATTAATTGCATTTGAGATACTATTTTTTTTTTTTATGTATTTTGTGTTTCATGTAGGTATTTGAAAGATATTTGAGGTTGTATGGCTCAATACGTGCAAATCGAGGAAATTCCAGGCTTCAATGTTAAGTTATGACACTTTCCGTTAAAGTCCGTCAAGCACTTCAAAGCATAGGATGGCTAACGGTGGTCGACGACTTGAGCTAACAAATGACCTATATGCTAAGTCCGGAGGGGAAGGACTTTAAGCCTCATTTAAATTCCCAAGGGCACCGAGTATTATTCTAGAAACAAAGGAAGACTGCGCACTCGATTCTCCAGGCACCATTCCCCGAAATTGCCCTTCATTAATGCGCTGTCGCCCTCTCCCTTCGCCACGTGTCGCCCGACTGCCTCTCCTCTCCACTAGCACGGCCCGCGTCTTCCTCTTGGACCCAAGTTCACCCGGCCCAAAACCTGCTCCATTAACCCGCGTGCCAGCCTATTTCCCCTCACACTCCTTCACCCACCAACCTAGCCCCAACCCGCGAACTCCACCTGGGCTAACCCTGATCCTGCCCGTGACCCATCTCTCTTTTCTCTCCCATTTCTGCCCCCATTTCCTCCTTTCTTCTCCTTTTTTTGCCCCCAAACTTCCTTGCACTTCCCAAAATGCCCCTCAGCCTTGGGCTCCCTTGGTTGCCTTCATTTTATTTCCTTCCAGCTGGCATTATAGGGAAGGAAGTAATCAGGTTTTAGGGCAGTAGCCCTAAAACTCATCCCAACTCCATTTATTCCAATTTTCCACCTCTCCACCAAAATTAAAAATGCACCCATTTTGAAGGCTTGGAGAATCAAATCAAGGGTCAAGGGAGCAAGATTAAGTGAAGTCAACCCAAGATTGCAACATTAATTGGTTTAATTCTTCCACCTGTTTATTTATTTTAATATTGTAATTTTTGGAGAAACTTTACATTTATCTTGATACCTTGATGATGAGCTAAATATATTTTTGGATTATGATTATTATCTAAGTTGAATGTGATGTTTTAATTTAATTTTCCTCTATATGAAGTATTACTCATATTTTTTGGTCATTATCATTGTGTGCTTAATGCTTTTAATGAAGTCATGAATCATTAAATGAACACTAGAATGATAGGATACGAAGCGAAAGCCCTTCCTATTATTTTGAAAATCGTGATAATTGTTTACGTCTCTAAAGCACACCGATTGTCGAAGGCCGTAGATAGTCATTGGGTGCTTGATCTACCACGCAACTATTTTCTCTCCTACGTTATGTGTTGCAATAATATGAGCCCGTAACAAGGATGAGTGATAGCTAGGTTTTCTATACGTAGCGAAAGCCCGTAAAAAATATTAGCGTGCACCCGACTACCAAAAATTTGAGTTAAGAAAAATATAGAGTTAAATTAAACATTGGCTAGACTAGAAATATCACAATCTTACTTTTTAACCTTGATTTGATGTTGCCGCCGTTTCATTGTCGCATTAATTTAGTTTACTTTATTGCTTTTATTTTGTTTATTTTAGTTTTATTTTAAATCCAATTTCTGCTAGCTTAGATAAAATTAGGTGTGCCCAATTTTAGTACCCAGGATTTATTTCTAGCTCTATCCTCGTGGGATCGACTCGTACTTACAACTTTATTACTTGAAACGACCGGGTAATCTTGCCTGTAGTTGCTGCTACTTGTACCTAATCCATTGTTACTCGCTCCAAGAAAAATATTTACAAGCCGCTCACCAAACTTATTCTCTCAGCTCAATTCACAGCGGACAACGAACCAACTTGTGTCACATAGGCTCTCAAAGATGTCAAGTGGTGCCAGGTCATGTCTGAAAAGTATGATGCACTGGCTTGTAATGTTACTTGGGATCTAGTTCCCTCGATAGCAGTACTCATGTGCATGGTCATGATAAAAAAGATTTCGAAACCTTTTTTTTTCCAAAAAATAGCAACAAAATAAGTATGGAGGGAAAAAAAGGGGAAAGAGAGAGAGAGAGAGAGAGAGAGAGAGAGAGAGAGAGAGAGAGAGAGAGAGAGAGAGGGTAAACAATGCAATCCAGGGTAGAGGTGATAAGAAGATGATGAAGTGATAACCGAAGAGAGAGGTACATCGAACTGTACAAAGAATGGTAAAACATGAAAAGAGTTATGATAAACCATTTTTATTTATTGGAAAGAACATTGTCATTATAATTTTTTAGGAAAAAACATAGTACGAAGATATTGTAGTTTTTGTTTTAGTTATAGTTATAGATTATAAGTAGGCTTAATGACTTAGTGCTTGTTTGGTGGAGCGTTTTGGTCAAAACGTTGGTAAAAAATGATGTGTTTTCTCTTTAAAAGTGTTTCAATGCAGCGTTTTAAAACACAATGTTTTAAAAATGTGGAGCGTTTTGAAACGCTCCAATTTGTAGCGTTTTAAAAATATGCTACTTTTACAACTACTCTGTTTATGAAAAATAGCGTTTTGAAATAGTTTGCCAAACGTGTTTACAAAAATAAAACTGCGTTTTGAAAATGCTGCATTTTAAAAACACTGCGTTTTGAAAAAGCTGCGTTTTCAAAACACTGCAACAAACGAGGCCTTAGACGACACGGCAGAGGGGAGTGCTTTAGCTTATCCCGTATTATACAAGTGTGTGCGCACACACACACATATATGTATATGTATGCGTTTTTTTATTTGACTTTTTGAGATGTGCTTATGACTTATTATGATTTATGACTTCTCATAATTAAGTTATTTTTTAAGTTCTTTATTTGAGTTCTAAGATATAAGTCTCAAGTCATTAGTCTTTTATACGTAGAAGCCGTTTAAAGCACATGCAATGCTTAATTGTAAGTTATCAGCCTATTAGTTGTAAGTTATTGAACTGCCCGACCCAATAGGCCCAAGCCAGGAGTCACGTGCCAGGCAGACCAACGACATTCGAGCAAGCGAGCAAAGGGTTGATCCTTATTAAGATGCCAGCGAGTTGGGGGCTCAACCAGCGAGTAGAATTAAGGTGCGAGCATGATTTGCTATGCTCGCCAATATGAGAGCTGCCATCAGTTGAGGACGGTTATGTCCGAGCAAGAGTTCCAGCTAAGTTGAGGACGGTTATGTCCGAAAAACTCTCCATTCGAGCCGTTATAGTTAATGGAGGAATTAATGGGGGAGTTAATGTGCCCGCCATTTATGCCACAACCATTAGTGGGCAGTTATGAGCAGTTATGAACTGTTATGCTCTCCGGCAACTATATAAACTTCAGAAAATAAAGGTAAAAGGTACGCGCAATCATATTCTCTCGCTGAAACTTTGCTAAATTGTTTCCTCATTTTGCTGAATCTTGTACTGATTCTTACGTCGGAGGGCCTTTGCAGGGAGTGCCCCTGCCTAGTTCACGGTTGCTTGATCTTATTGCAGAGTTGAGCTTTGAGGATTCTTGGACACGTTGAAAGTCAAGGTGTTCAGATTGGGCTTCTATTGTACATCCGAAATATTTCAGATTGGGCTTCTATTATACATTCGAAATATTTTGGACGTATCAGTTGGTTCCGCTGCCGGGAGACGATAGTTTTGCGGTAGTAAATTTGTTGCATTTTGGTAATTGTTCTTTCTGAAGCTTCGTTAATGGCGGAAAATGGAGTTAATGGCGGCAGTGGCAGTCGAAGGGAAGAGGTGCATCCGAATCCTAGTTTAAATCAAGTTGTTGGGAATAACGTTCCTCCGCCTCATGATGCGCGCCATCAGCTCAATCAGAGGCGTGGGGTCGATTTGTTGGCTCGGAGTGCAGAAGCAGCGGTTGGTTTAGCCCATGAATTTCGCGAAGAGGCTTTGCGTCAACGAGCCATCTATCTGGGTCAGATGCACCAGCTCAATTTACAGCTGATTGCGATGGGTAAGCCACCATTACCCATCGAGTTGGATCCCTTACCAGCCTTGTCAGCTCCGAGCCCGGTGGGTGTTTCTCGCACTGGTGGTAATCAGATGAATCCCCTGGTTGTTCATTCTCAGCCACGAGCACAGGGTTCTAAGGGGCGCGAGCAACCAGAGGGCAGCAAAGCTAGCCACAGAATTGTGCCCAGTGTTCATTCAAGGTTGGGTCCACGAGTTGGCGAGGATTCGGCTCAATCTCGTCGTCGTAGACTTTCACCTTCACCACCAAGATTGCATGCTCGCAGATTTCGCTCACCCTCGCCGCGACGATCTCGCACTCATAGTCATCGCTCACGATCACCAAGGGGTTCTTATCTTCACCGACGCAGAACTCCCTCCCCTAAGCGATCTCATCATTCCTATTATTCCCAGGGAAAAAGGGACTTGCATCAATCGGCTGCACAAGCCGCTGGGGCGCCTCAGGCTCAGGTGGCGCAGGCCGTAGGGATTACTCAGGCCGCTGCGGCTATGGGTCCCCCACAGGCCCCTCCTATGCCCGTGGTACAGCCTCATCCCAGGGGTGGATTGCCTGCAACTATAAATATGCAGGATTTCAAAGAATTGAAACGTCGAATGGAAGCTTGGGAGCAGGGCAAGGCCCTAGATGGCAATTTCTTGGGTACGTCTGCTAGCCCGTTAGCCCCTTGGATTGAAAATGCTCCACAAGCACAGGGGCTTATATTCTCGAAAATTAAGGAGTACACAGGCAAAACAAAGGCGAAGGATTGGTTAATGTCGTTTGAGTCGCAAATCAGCTTGGTGACTTCAGACGAGGCTCTGAAGATTAGAGCTTTTGTTGGAGCGCTGCAAGGAAAATCTCTAGCCTCGATGGGGGCATTGCCACGACGTTCAATTAATAATTGGGCTGATCTGCGAGCAAAGTTTTTGGCTGATTTTGGAACGGGGGGTACATTGGCGAAGACAAGGGCCGACTTGTCAAAAGTTAAGCAAGGGGCGCATGAGTCTACAGCGAGCTATCTCGAGCGGTTCACTAAGGTGCTAGAGCAAGTTCCAGGGCTGACCGAGCAGGAGGTGACCCTATGTTTTGAAACTAGTTTACTTGAGGGCGAAGGTGGCTTGCGATCAGAGTTAAGCATGCATGAACCAAAGATGCAAGCGAAAATGCTCATGCGAGCACAGAAGTGGTGTGCCCGGGAGACGGCAAAAAAGGAGAAGAAGAAGGAGAGTGGTGAAGCCGTGGGAAATTCTAAGGGAAATGGCCAAACAGGAAGTGAAGGCTATAACAAAAGCAAGTCCAGGTATGACCGGCCCAAGGAATTTCTTCGCGAATCCGATTTAACACCACTCAACACGCTACGTGAAGACATCATGTTACGAGATAAGGAATGAGCTTCCTAATCCACCTCGTATGAACCCATCGACAGCCAGTGAACGGGATCAGACTAAGCGGTGTGCCTATCATGATGATTATGGGCATACCACTGAGGAATGTTGGCCATTGAAGAAGGCCATTCAAAAGTTGACTAACGAGGGGCGGTTGGACCACTTCAAGCGAGATGGAGGCAATAGGGGAAATGTTCCCAGGCGAGAAGCCCCGCCGATCAGGGGGGTGATTAATGTTATAATGGATGAAGAGCCTACTCCGACCCATCTAGGAAAGCAAATATATTCCTTATCCAAAGTTGTGGATCGACCTACTGCCTTGCAGGATGGAGAGCAAGCTATCCAATTTACTCGCAGCGAGCTGGCGAGTAATGTAGCAAGCGAGCAGTCCTTGATAGTTTCAGCACTTGTGGATGGCTGGGTCGTGCATAGAATTCTGGTGGACACTGGAGCATGTCGAGATGTAATGCATTATTCATGCTTTCAGGGGCTCGAGTTAAGTGATGATCGGTTGAAACCATATGCAGGGGCATTGGAGGGCTTTACCAATCATAAGGTCCCGGTTAAAGGTACAATCGAGCTGGAAGTGTTCATCGGGGAAGGGAACAAAACGCGAGCTGAGAAAATTACCTTCATGGTGATCGATTTGAAGTCTCCTTATAATATAATCTTGGGTGTACCTAGTATGGCCAAATTTCAGATGGTGGCATCAATCCCGCATCAACGAGCTAAGTTCTATACTGATCAGGGAGTTGGAACATTACGGAACCAGCCTAGAGCAGTGCTCGAGTACGTGCGTGACACTCAAAGAAAGAAGCAGAAATTGACCTTGGAAGACGACGAGCAGAAGATAACCTTCAGTACTAAGGAAACTTCACATGTGACTGTGGGACCGTCGGTAGTTGCGATGGTACAAGAAGATTTAGAGATGGATGCAAGCTCTATGCCGACATTGAATTAAAAGGGGAGCAGAGCGAGAATGAAGAGGTTATGGGTACGACCATGAGCCAAATTGACGTTGGGACCAGTTCATCCTTGCCGACATTGAAGTCGGGGGAGCAAGTTGAACGACGAGATGAAGTGGCTGAGAAAGGCGTTGATAATCCTTTGCCGACATTGACGTCGGGGGGATTTGAGGAACGGGATGAGGTCGGTGAAACCGTGGGCGATCCTTTGCCAATATTGGTGTCGGAGGGATTGGAAGAACAAGCTGAGGTCATGGAAGTAGATCAGCTTGATAAGGTTGAGGACCGAGCTAAGAAGGATGAGAAGGTGGAGTGCGACACACTCCAAATGCGAGATGAGCCAGAGTTCACGGCTCAGGACGAGCTCGAGGAAGTGATTATCAATTCTGCTTATCCCGAGCAGAAGATAAAAATTGGCAGGGCCTTGACAACAGAGGCATGGACAAATTTGATTAAGCAATTACAAGATAGCTTAGATATTTTTGCTTGGCGGCCAGAGGACATGCAAGGGGTGAGCGAGACGGTGGCCTTGCATCGACTCAGTGTGGATCCAACTTTTCGACCAATCCAGCAGCAACCTAGGGTTTATTCAGTGGAGAAGGATCAAGCTATCAGGGAAGAGGTCGAGAAGTTGCTGAACGCTGATATAATCGAGGAGATACATTATCCAACTTGGTTGGCTAATGTGGTCATGGTAAAGAAGTCTAATGGTAAATGGCGGATGTGTGTTGACTTCACGGATCTGAATAAAGCCTGCCCGAAGGATTGTTATCCTCTGCCGAGAATTGACAAGTTGGTAGATGCCATTGCGGGGTTCGAGCTTCTCAGTTTTATAGATGCCTACTCTGGGTATCACCAAGTAAAGATGAATGAGCAGGATAAGGCTCTGACAGCTTTCCGAGCAGCAGGAGGGTTATACTGCTACAAGATGATGCCTTTCGGCTTGAAAAATGCTGGAGCCACCTACCAAAGGATGGTGAACAAGATATTCAGCTCGCAGCTCGGGAGGAATGTTGAAGCATACATCGATGATATGGTGGTCAAGACTAAAGGGCATGAGCATACATTAGATTTGGACGAGACCTTTGCCAATCTCAGGAAGAATAGTATGAAGTTGAACTCGAGCAAGTGTGTGTTCGGGGTAAAGGCAGGCAAGTTCCTCGGTTTTATGGTGACTGAGAGGGGCATCGAGGCTAATCATGAGAAAATCAAGGCGTTGGTCACTATGAAGCTTCCTCGCTGCATTAAAGATGTACAGAGGCTCAATGGAGGGGTGATCGCTCTTGGACGGTTTATCTCAAGATCGACAGAAAGGTGCTTGCCTTTCTTCAAAGTTCTTTGAGGTAATAAAGGGTTTGAATGGACGCCTGAGTGCCAGAAGGCTTTCGAAGACTTGGTGAAATATTTAGGAAGTCCACCTTTGTTGAGCAGCCCGGTCTTTGGGGAAAAATTGTTTATTTATCTAGCAGCTACCGAGCAGGCGGTAGCCGCTGTCCTGGTTAGGGAAGAATGCAATGTCCAAAAGCCTGTTTATTATGTCTCAAAAGCCCTCACTGATGTAGAGGGAAGATATTTTAATGCAGAAAATTGGCCTATTCGCTTGTTGTTGCTGCTCGGAAACTTCGAGCTTATTTTTCTGCGCATTCGATTGTTGTGTATACTGATATGCCTTTGAGAAAGATTTTGCATAAGCCGGACACATCTGGTCGTTTACTCACCTGGTCAATTGAGTTAACCGAGTTTGATATTGATTATCAACCTCGGCGAGCAATCAAGGCACATGCCTTAGTAGACTTTGTGGCTGAAACAAGTTTTAAGGATTCTGACGAGGAGAAAGTACCAGATAAAACGACATCAACAAGTATTCCAAATTCAAAACCACGACCAAAGTATTGCTGGGAGCTTCATGTTGACGGTTCGGCTAGCAGATTTGGAAGTGGTGCTGGGCTGGTATTAGTTCCCCCCGAGCAAGATGTGGAGTTCGAGAAAGCATTGCGCTTCAAATTTCCAGCTTCTAACAATCAGGCTGAATATGAAGCGTTGATTGCTGGGCTTGAGCTCGCGCAGGATATAGGTGTGCACGCATTGATCGTGTACTATGATTCCTAACTGGTGGTGAATCAAGTCAGAGGCGATTACGCAGTACATCATCCGGTCTTAGTTCGTTATTGTGTGATGGTAAAGGAGATTTTAAAAGACTTTGATTATTGGGAATTGGTGAGAATTTCCCGGGAGGAGAACATGCGAGCTGATTACTTGTCCAAGATGGCTGAAGATGAGATTTAGTCCCTGCATCCTGGTGTCATGATCGAGCACCTGGAGGTACCAGTTATAGAAAAGGAAGCGATTATGGACATAGAGCCGGCTGCAAGATGTTGGATAGATGACCTCAAAGTTTACATCGAGCATGGGGTGTTGCCCGAGGATAAGAAAGAGGCTAGGACCATCCAAAAGCGATCATGTCGTTATGTTATTCTGGATAACATTCTCTACAGGCGATCTTACACTCGACCATTGTTGCGATGTGTGCGACCAGAGATGACGGAAGGAATTTTAGGAGAGGTACATGAAGGCAAATGTGGAGGTCACCCTGGTCAGAGGTCATTGGCAGAAAAAGTCTTGGCAGCTGGATTCTATTGGATAACACTGAGGCGAGATGCCGAGATGTACGTTCGCCGATGTGACAAATGCCAACGTTACGCAGATATACCACGCTTGCCATCTACCGAGCAGACTCCGGTTGTAGCTTCGTGGCCATTTGATATGTAGGGGATAGACTTAATTGGTCCATTTCCTATGGCTCACTCGAAATTCAAGTATGCAGTGGTTGCTGTTGATTACTTCACCAAGTGGGTGGAGGCAAAGCCACTGGCGACCATCAGTGAAGTTAATGTCATTGATTTTGTTCATGAGCATATATGGTGTCGCTTTGGGGTACCGCGAGCAATTGTGTCTGATCATGGGACTCAATTTTCCGAAAAGTTTACTAAGGCATGCGAGCAGATGAGGGTGAAGCATTGGCAATCATCGGTGGCATACCCTCAAGGCAATGGGCAGGCTGAAGCTGCAAATAAACAAATCCTGCATGTATTGAAGAGAAATTTGGAAGAAAAGGCAGGAAGATGGGTAGACGAGCTGCCTTCAGCCTTATGGGCGGTTAGAACGACTGTCAGGGGTCCGACAGGAGAAACAACTTTTTCTTTAGCTTATGGTTCTGATGCTATGGCTCCGGTGGAAATGTATTTGCCTACTCATAGGGTTTTGCACTACGACATTGAATCCAATAATGCAGCCCGGGCAGCTGATTTGGATTTGTTAGAGGAAAAACGGCTGGAAGCTAAGATGAGAATAGCAAATTATAAGCAGCGAGCAAAGGCCCACCACAATAAAAGGGTTCGTGGTAGGTCGTTTGCTGCGGGGGATTGGGTCCTCCGTAAGATTGAGGCAACGGGTCATCGAGATGAGTGGGGAAAGCTTTCACCAAATTGGGAAGGGCCTTTTCAGATTTCTAGGATCATTAGGGAAGGCACTTATATGTTGCGAACAAAGGATGGTGACGAGCTGAAACATCCATGGCATGCGGATCATTTGAAGAAATACTATTGGTAATTGACTTGCAATATGTAATTCTGTGATCCTTTCTTATAGCAAATAGTAATGGTGAAACTCGATTGTCCTTTCAACTTTATGTTTGGAAGTTGGTCTTCGAGTTGTTTTTGTTGTTTTCTCGATTATTCCCTTTGACGAGCATGGGATTGTTCTTGCTCGCCTAAAGGGTTGATGTTCGAGTTGACTTTTCTATCTCGATTATTCTCTCTTGCGAGCATAAATTGTCTATGCTCGCATGAAGAGTTGGTCTTCAAGATAATGGTTTTCCCCGTGTATTCGATTATTCTCTTTTCTGGGCATAAAGGGCTTTATGCACGAGAAAAGAGTTGGTGTTCGAATAGGGATGCTGTAGTGATTTTTTATTGGCAAAAGAAGTTTTGCTCGAGACAAGAGTTAAACAGGTCAAAGTTAAAGCAAGGAAATGAAAACATTCAGCTAGCGGACAAAACAGGCAGCATAATATTACAAACATTAAAAATAAATTGTTTTTGGGACCAAGGCACGGAGGCCAGAAAGGCACGTAGGCCAAAATAAATGTTTTCAAGCACTAGGAGCAGCATTGTTGTTTTCGGTTGTTGGGGTTGGTTCGTTGGTTTTTTCGGTAGCGGCTTCTAGGATGGTTACTTCATCCTCGGCTTGGTCGGGTTCATTATCATCTATTGAGGGAGGAGCCTGGGACCCCCAGATTTGGGTCATTAGCTCGGTTACCGTGGGATTGGCGACTGGAGGAGGATTCCACGAGAGGCACCTTTCTCTCAGACGCTTGGCCAAGGATTCTAACTCATCATCAGTGAAGGGTACGAGGGCATGGACTGGTCGGGCAGACGAATGGAATAGTGGATTGGCCCCCCACTCCGCGAGCTGCTTAGGTCGGATCTCCAGTCCACTGCAAGAAATCTGTCTTAAGATATGATTCATACCTTGCAGAAAGAACGGATATGCTTCCCCTTCCACGCAACTCGCAAAGTCATCAGAATCTTTGTAGTCCTCAATGATTTTTTGCTTTTGCTCCTCGCTCATCAAAGAGCTGGTCTCCATCAACTTCTTCTCGAGATCAACAACCATGGCGTTGGCAGCTTCCAAGTCACTTTGGCAAGAGCGAAGCTCTTTGTGCACCCCAGTTATATTGTTTATGGTCGTTTCTTCAGACTTTTTTGAGAGGGTTAGTTGGGACTCCAGAGTTTTCTTCTCGACCTCGATTTGGGAGAGCTCGGTCACCTTGCTCGTAAGGGATTCCTCAGTGCTCTTGAGTTCAGCCCGAATGGAGTTGATCTTTTCCTCCAATTGATTCTTCTCGGTAGTGAGAGTGGCGTTGGTGGTGAGGTTGGTTATCAGGCGCTCATACATCAATATCGACTTGTTGGCAATCTGCAAGAAAAGATGTTGCTAAGGAGAGAGAAAATGCAAGGAAAATAAGGTTATAGGAGGAAGGTGTTACCTCAGTCATACACATTCCCATTTCGCCGATCAAGACAGAGCTCGCTTGATCGGCATACTTCTTTTGGACTCTACTGTGATGGAGTCGTTTCATCAATCCAAGGCCGGTAGTGGCCTGAAAACCACTCCGTTTGTTGATATTGACATTGTTGAGGTCAGGCACATTGGCAAGCTCTCTAATGAGTGCAGATTTTGGCTGGTCGTCGGGCATGATGAAATTTTCCTTCGCCGCCAGATGGAATGTCTTCCTCGATCGCTTTTTTTCGCCGGTGTTTTGTCCTTCTCGGGCTTTCACGAGATTCTATGATGATGACAGGTGAAGGGGCTGGGTCAACCCTTTGTGTAGTAGGGGTTGGGATAGCCGTTGTGGTAGGCTGGCCAGGTTCTGGTTGTTGGCGCTTAGTTCCCTACCGAGGTGTTAGCCGACGCTTGGAAGATTGACAAAGTGGGTCGAGAGGTGCTTAGCTCGCTTGTTCGAACCCTTCTTGACAGCTTGCATGAATTTGCTGACATCGGTCAATTGCTTCATATCTGCACAAGTTAAAATGAGCATTAAAAGGATGAGGAAGGCAAGAGTTTACAAAGATATCAAAAAAGGAATGTAGTGGCAGTATTAACCAGTGAGAGAGAAGGAGGGTCTGCAGAGAATTCCAGTGCGAGCACACTCCTCGAATTCATTAGGGAATTTCTTCCCGTGACATGGGCCCTAGTAAGGATGAGGAACTTCAGGATCAAGGACAACTCGTGGTTTGATTCCTTCTATGGGCTGGTACGAGATTCCAGCCAGTTGAATAAGGGTGAGATCGGAGGCGAGAATTCGCTAGTCAAGTACGAGGTCTTGTCCAGCTCGACCTTCTTTCGCTCCAAGCAAAGCCCTGAAAGCTTTAGCTATTCTGGGTTCACCATTTCGATAGGCATTCTTATCATGGTCGGGGAGTCCATAGTCGCTGAGGTAGGGAGCAAAAGGCCAGCCAATGCTCGACTCGACCATTAAAGCCTTACTATCCCACCCATCCACCTTGTTGGGACTATCGTTAAGGAGTTTGAAGTAGTTGGGATTTGAGCGGCTTGAAATGCGCCCGATTTTCTATCTAAAGAGAGAAGGAAGAACTTTTGAAATAAGGTCATATCGGGCTCAAACCCAAGCGACCTGCAAGCAACGGTGAAGGATACTAGAAATCTAACGGTGGTTAGGGTCAAGTCACAGGGGAGAGTATTGGAGGCATTCAGTAATTCTACGATAAACGGGTCAAGAGGGAGACGAAGCCCGACCAAGAAAAAATCAAAATAGAACACCATATTATCCCCTTGAAAATTATGGCCCTTGGTGTCTATGTCCAAGTCGAAGGCACGGACTCGGTAATGCCGTGGGTCAATTCCTAGGGAGTAAAACCAGGTGCTTACTTCTTCTTCGGAATTCAAATCTTCCCACCTAATGGAAGGAGGAGAGTATGGAACGATAGGAATGGAGGAAGTTTGACTGGGTCCGGGCAATTGATTGCTCGGATAGGAAGGAATTTCTACTTGCGCTGGTTCAGAAGAGTTATGGAAGCCATCGTTTATAGTTTGCTCGTCCGATTGTGCAACTCTTCGTCGGCGAGGAATCAGTGTAGCTTCCTCTTGCTCGCTTTCTTCATAGCTCGAACTCGAAGATGGTGGATCTTCTATTGGAGCTCCGTGATCGTAACTCTGGCCTTCAATTTCCGATACAGTTCCCTCGCTAGACATCCTACAGGAAGAGGAATCGAGAAGTGCGGGTTAAACATTGACCGGGCGAGATATAACGACATAAGTGAAATTGACTGTGGCAAACAGGTTGTGAGATCAGTGAACAGGGCACCGATCATAAATCTCTCGATTCCCATGGTTTGGTTTGAGGCGGATAATAGACACAGGGCATGATAAGATGAAGTGGGGGCTTTAGTGTTAACATATTTGGGTAATTCGTTTGAATTGAAAAGGGGTTTAAACATAAATAAAACCCTAATTCAATATCGAAAAGAAGAAAGTGTGATGAAGAAAATGAAAATGAAGGTGTGAAAGTACCTAATATTAGTGCTGAATTTCGACTTCGTGCTTGAAATTGCTGGTAAAGATTGAAGCTTGATCTTCGCCTTCGATGGAAATTTGTAGATGCGCCGACAGTTTTTTCAAGATTTTAGAGGAATTTGAGGGAGGTAAAAGTTTTGAAAGAAAGGAATTAGGTCTTTTATACTCCACGAAGCCGGCGCTTGGAGGATGCCATCATTGGGCTCGAATTACGAGCACTATGAGCGAGGCGGCATTAAATGTGGTGTGGAAAATTGGGCCTGTCTTTTCAGAACTGGCGGCTGACGGCATAACTTTAAAAAAAAACGCTTCTTTAAAATGTCTTTTGGGTAACCGTTCATTTCAGGTTTTGGCTCCAGAACTATTTGGAATGTACATTTGAAAAAAATGTATTATTTTGGAGGATGTTCCTTGATCTTTTACATTTCTCCTCGTCACGAGCATGAATACTCGGTGGACAAGGAGTAAGGGGCTACTGAACTGCCCGACCCAATAGGCCCAAGCCAGGAGTCACGTGCCAGGCAGACCAACGACATCCGAGCAAGCGAGCAAAGGGTTGATCCTTATTAAGATGCCAGCGAGTTGGGGGCTCAACCAACGTGTAGAATTGAGGTGCGAGCATGATTTGCTATGCTCGCCAATATGAGAGCTGCCATCAGTTGAGGACGGTTATGTCCGAGCAAGAGTTCCAGCTAAGTTGAGGACGGTTATGTCCGGAAAACTCTCCATTCGAGCCGTTATAGTTAATGGAGGAATTAATGGGGGAGTTAATGTGCCCGCCATTTATGCCACAACCATTAGTGGGCAGTTATGAGCAGTTATGAGCAGTTATGAACTGTTATGCTCTCCGGCAACTATATAAACTTCAGAAAATAAAGGTAAAAGGTACGCGCAATCATATTCTCTCGCTGAAACTTTGCTAAATTGTTTCCTCATTTTGTTGAATCTTGTACTGATTCTTACGCCGGAGGGCCTTTGCAGGGGGTGCCCCTGCCTAGTTCACGGTTGCTTGATCTTATTGCAGAGTTGAGCTTTGAGGATTCTTGGACACGTTGAAAGTCAGGTGTTCAGATTGGGCTTCTATTGTACATCCGAAATATTTCAGATTGGGCTTCTATTGTACATTCGAAATATTTTGGACGTATCAGTTATCAACTATAGATCATCAGTCATAAGTCATTAGTTCTCATGCTACAAAGAGAGAGAAGAGAGAGAGATAGATAGAGAGAGGGAGAGAGAGTAGAAACAAAGTGCAAAGCTTAATTCTTGAACTTCTAGCCCCAATTTTTGAATCACCTTCCTTATTGTACCCTAAGGAAATCATTCAAGAGTAGAGAATCGAAAATGGAGAATAATGCATGAGTTTTTTTTACCAACCATTGATAAAAGATGACGAACCTAGTAAATTTTAAAAGCTCTTTAACATGCGTGGAATCTTCGTTTATGGTAGTCAAAAGACATTACTAGAAGAAAAACGTGAATAAGAACTTTGAAAACGCACAATATCATATCTACAAGACGTAATTTTCAACATAAGTAATTTCTATATCAGAGCTTTGCTCCTAAACCTCCCTCCCATTGTCACCATCGCCGCCCAAACTTCCGCCTCCATGGCTAATGGGAACCAAACCCTCACCATCCAAAACCTCGTTGATCCAAGCCAAACCTTCCAACTCAATAACTTCTCCCACCTTAACATTGTCAAACTCACCACCACCAACTACATTGCTTGGAAACTCCATGTTAAGGCAACCCTCATTGGCTATGACCTCTACAAGTTTATAGATGGCTCACATCCATGTTCGCCTCCCACCATCCTCTCTAAGGATTCTCAAACATCCAAGGATGTTCCTACGCCCAACCCACTCTACAAACCTTGGATCTGGCAAGACAAACTTTTGTTTGGAGCCCTTGTTAGTTTCCTCTCTACTCACTTGGTTCCCTTGATCCAACAGGCCGCCACTACCCGTGATGCATGACAAACCTTTGCTCACATCTATGCTCACCCAACTTGTGGTCATATCAAAAAGATCAAGAACCACCTCAGGCGAGCTTCCAAGGGTACTCAGATGATCTCCACATACATGCAGTTTGTCAAAGGTCGTGTTGACGAGCTCGCTACTCTAGGTAAACCCTAGACCACGAGGATCTCATTTAGATCATCTTAGGGGGCTTAGATGATGACTATCGTCACATTGTTTATGTGGTCGGAGGCCAGGACACTCCTATCTCGTTTGATGAGATTCATGAAAAACTCATCAATCGCGAGCTGCTTCTCAAGTAGTCCCAGCCTACGTCTTTCTCGCATCTTGCTTCGGCCAATCCTGCTGCCCTGAGGACCAATAGCGCGTCTTCTCGGCAACCATCCTCGCAATCTCGGTAACCATCTAAGTCCTCGACCACAGCTCTTTGGTAACAATGGCCATATCTTGGCAAGTGTCAAGGATGTCGCCATCAAGGACATACGGTTGCTTGATGCCCCAACAACCAACTAATCGCCACCACTCCCCAGCCCACTGCTTCCCACTCGAAAAATGGCCCTAAGTGGCAACCATAACCACATCTAACGACCACAGCGGACACAGGGACACCGAGCTGACTTCTTAATGTTGTGCCTCTCACCATGTCACTAGCGATCATCATGTGCACCCAAATTTTGATCTAACCATTGCTGCATAGCCGGAGTGGGAGCGTACCCTGGAGCCCCTATATTAGTACCCATTGTAGACTGCTCATTCTCAGTGGCCATTCTGCCCAAATATGTACTCTCTGAACTGATTCTGATATTTTCTGATCTGACCCTTGTGCCTGCATCCTGTATCAACCGATCGGTACTATCTATTCCTTTCCAAACTCGGGCCAGGTTTCTAAGGAAAATGAGGTTGAAGGTATAAGTGTGAGGTTCCCGGGGTGCGACCCGCGCCCCGCGCGCCCTTGGATAGGGGTGCGCATACGTGCGGATGCGGGACATCCACTATTCTCGTTCCACCCTCCCTTGTTTAGGGGAAGACGAAATCAAAAGTGCGAGAGGAGTGCTGTCTATGTTAGCACGTTGGAATGTGCCTTGGTTGCCTTTAGTGGATTTTGTATCAAATATGGGAACTTATGGTTTCCCGCATCAAGTTATCCCTTTTTTAGGGGATATCAGGATATGGGAATGCATTACCCTTTCATTCCCATTTTTCCTTTTTTAGGGGAAAACGGAAAAGTGCAAAAAAGGATATTGCTACGCCCCCACTATGGATTTTATTAAAAATAGCCTTATGGCCCGTTTCAGATCACTATGGGAGCTTTGGGTTTCCCGCATCAAGTTATCCCTTTTTTAGGGGATACCAGGATATGGGAATACATCACCCTTCCATTCCCATTCTCCCTTTTTTAGGGGAGAACAGAAAAGTGCAAAGAAGGAATGTTGCGAGGCCCCACTGGATCTGAAAGTTTTAGAGTCGCCATCTCTATTTTAAGGCAAATAAAGCAAAACCAAAGAAAAGAAAAATAAACCAGAGAAAAAGAAACAGGTTCGGAGGCTAAGTTACGAGTTGGGAAGGTGCTAGGCACCCAACTCGCCCTTTCGGTCTCAAAAGCGGTTTTTTGCTGAAGTATGTTTATTGTTATATTTATTTAGCAAATAAATAAAGTATTAAAAGACAGGAAATTAAAACAAATACATCCATGGCTACATTATTTACGGACTCGCAGCCATTTCCTTACAATAATTACGAATGTGTTTAAAAATATTTGGACATTATAACGACACTTTTACATAATATTTCCTATTCTAATCCGGGCAGCACAACGGCTTATATTGGCTACATTGCGCCGGATTTAAATAACAACTTTAAAATAATAAATAGACAGAAAAGTTAATAAATACAATAAATAACGCCCTTAAAGGCTTTACCTTTTAGAGCGGTGGTGTGCTCGCTCTGTCCTTCAGGGAGAGGGAGTCTTTTTTGTTGTTTGTTATGTGGTTGTTGTTTTGATTTGGGCAGAGTGACTGCTTATTTCGGAGACTTTTGGCTTGTCTACTTGGGTAGAGTGACAACTTATTTTGGTAGGTTTTGGCCTTTTTGGTTGGGCGGAATAACGACTTAGTTTTTTGGTTTTTCAGCTCGTTACTCGGGCAGAGTAACGGCTTAGTTTGAGATTTTTGGGTCGGGGAAGTGAGGTGGATACCTAACAACTAGGCTAGGGATCACTTATAACATGTGGATATTTATTTTGGCGGAGTTTGGACGGGGTTTGGAGACTTTAGGGGGTTCCACTCACCTATCTCACACCTTTCGTAACTATTCTCTCGGCGTCGAATGCAGAGAGAGGCAGAGTTTCTCTCGATTTTTCTCTCAATTTTCTGAACAAGTAAGAAGGGACCCGGGGCCTTCTATTTATAGTTGGAGAGAAGGATTCATCCGGTATTTCATGATTTCTCTCAGCCGCTTCATCGAGTTGTACACTGAGCTTCAAGTCTTGTGCCTTGCGTTAACTGAGACAAGCTACAGTTGAAGGCATGGTGCGGCCAATTGGCCCCTCTGGCGCGGAACCAGGAGCGGCTTTAGGCGGCGCCAAGGCTCCAATTTCGTTCATTTTAAAACGGGAGAGTAAGGCAATTGGTAGCAATTATAATGCACAGTTTATCATGTTATCCAAACTCCATAACCTAGACATTTTTAGTCGGTTATAAAAGGTTATCGTAGTTTTTAAGCAGATATGAATTTTAAGTGCTCTGATGGTCGGACCTACTAATGTAGGTTGTCTACGTATTCCTTATTAAAGGAAATCAGATCAAACGTAGTTCAGGCCAAAAACGTAAACTACAACCAAGTGAGGATGTCATGTTCTTCGGGTCAAGACCCGATCGAGAACACAACAGGAAAAAGATTTTTGTGTTTTTCGAAAAAGTCATATTCAATAGTCGAGAACGGCCGTCAAATACGGTATGAAGATTTGTATGTTTTTCGGGAACCACATTTCAACCGGTCAATACCTTGTCATTGAAACATGTTAAGAAGAGTTTTCAAAATTATGTCTGGCTGGTCAATACCTTGTTTCCAAACATAACCAGAAAACTTTCAAATTTCCAGAAAACTGCACTCAACCGATAAAAATCTGTCGTTGAGCACGACAAAGAAAACCTTCTTCAAGTATTTTCGAAAAATGGTAAAGAAAACATTCTTTTTCCTTTCCTTTTTTTCTCGCTCTCTCTGTTTTTTTTCAAACATTCCTCTTTTTTTTTGTTTTTGAAATATTCTTTTTTTTTTGTTTTTGAAATATTCCTCTTTTTTTGTGTTTTTGAAATATTCCTCTTTTTTTGTGTTTTTGAAATATTCCTCTCTTTTTTTTTTTTTTGAAATCAAAACTCATCTTGAACAAGAGTTTTTCTTTTATTTGAAAAACAAAGCAAAACTTTTTTTCTTTTATTTTTTTTTTAAAGCAAACTTTCCTTAGAAGGAAATTATTCTAAAGTCAGGGTAAGAATACTATACCTGACTTACCTTTTCGCGCCCGGGTGGCTGCCGCGGATTCGGTTGATCTTGACATTTTGCCACTCTTGCTGGGGAATTTATTATTATCTTTGTTTTTTCTCTCTTTGTTTTTTCTTTGTTTTTTCTTTTTTTTCTCTTGCCACTGAAAGATTTTTTTTTATCTTGATTTTGTGGTTGACCCGCTGGGGATATTATTTTCTTTGTCCTCTGATTGATGGTCGTGAATTTTTGGCTAACAAGCTTAACTTTGTTAACTCTTTGTTAGGCTCAGGGACCATTTTGGAAACTTTGAAACCTGAGGACTAAAGTGTCGCAGCTTCAAACTTTGGAGGGGGGAAAGGGAAAAATTCCCTTTTCCTCCCTTTATCATGGACGGGAGTGAGGGAGAGAAGCTCACTGCTTCTCCTTCTTTTCTTCTTTCTTTCCTTTGTTTTCTCCGTCACCATTGTTGCTGCTGTCCATTTTCTTTTCTTTTTTTATTTTCTATATTTTCGCTTCTTTTCTCAATTTTGTTTCGCCAATTTCAGTGTTTTGTTTAATAGATGTCATCTTCTTCTCGATCCAGGAAGGGGAAGGCACCCATGTATTTTTATGATGTTTAAGATGCAAAAATAGTTATTTACATGCAAAATAAATTACACATAAAAATTTGTTTGTTTTATTATTTATTTTTTATTATTATATTTATTATATCTCTTTTTTTTATTTAAGAATGTAAAAGAATACAGTATGTATGTACATCATACAGACTCCTCTGTGTTTTTTTTTTTAATTTTGCGTAAAAGAATGATGTTTAATAAATGTTTATTCACATGTAAATTTATGTACATGGTATGTGTTAACTTAAATAATTATTTATTATTTTATTTTTTTATTATGAACAAGGTTTTTGTTGTTGTTTTTTTAAAAGAAACATGCTACAATTTTAAGATTTATGAAGTATAATGCATGCAACATGTTCATTTTTATTTATTTATATTTATTTAAAAGACTGTACAGAAAATAAAATAAGGATAGGGGACTTACCTTTTCTCCTTTTTTTTTTAGCTTCGCAGGGAATTCCAGAGGGCGCGGGCATCATGTGCCAATGTTGCTGAGATCTACGCCATGTTGCCCGAGGCGGCTCAGCTATTGGTGGAGGGGTCCGGCTTCAGCGTCTTCGTGCATTCTTTTACCCACTTCACCAGCTATCTGCCCATTTTTGATGTGCTTAGGGACTTCTGGTGGGACACCACCCATACTTTCCACTTCAGCTGGGGGGAGGCGACCATGACCCCGTGCGACTTTGCCGCGATCACGGACATTCCTACCAGCATAGGGGAGACCTTGGCCCCTGATTTCACTCTCCGTCGACGTAGGGAGGAGGTGGTGGACTTCCTGGGTTTCGAGCCGGAGTTCAAATCGATGGATGAGATTTTTATTGGCAGCGTACAGAGATGGCTTCTTAGTAATGCCGGGCGGGTGCCGGCTGATGATGTTGCTGCCGTGACTTGAGTGGCAAGAGCGTTTTTATTCTTCTTTCTTGGCACATTGCTCTTTGTCAACTCCTCTGTCACTCTGAGAGTTTCTGTCCTGGCTTGTTTGGCGGATTTTGATCGGATCCCTTTATATGACTGGGGACAGGCAGGCTTGGCCGAACTGTACGCTTCTATGGATAGGGCCAGCCGAAATGACTCGCCGACTTTGAATGGGTTTGCCCCGGCGTGGGAGGTACATGTCTTTTCCTGCTTTTTTCTATCTTTCTCTCTTTTTTTATTATTATTTAAACTTTCTCTCTTTTTTTATTATATATATATATTTTCAGCACATACATTTTTCTTTTGCTCTTTTTTTTTTTGATAACATTTTTTTTTGATAACACATATATATATATTTTTTGCAGGTCTGGGCCTTCTCATTTTTCACATTTTCACCGGGTCGTCTCATTCGGCGAGTTTACCAGCCTCCGTACCTGTCCTAGTACGTTGATAGTAACAGGGTGGATCCGACCGAGGACAATGGTTGTAGTGAGAGGGAAAGAGTGCTGGAGCGAATTATTAGCTCGAGTCCTGGTACGGTGCACTTCCTTCCTTGGGAGGGCCTGGAGGTTCATTATTGTAAGACCCCGAACCTTCGTGTAATTGACCTTCTTGCTTTGCGTGTCGAATAATGGTGACCTTGCTTACTTAGATTGAGGAAAAGAACCTTGATTGGTGTAGGTAGGCTATCTAGAGGCCAATACCTTAGCTCCATATGTTACATAGACCTTAACTAGTTAAAGTTACAAGTCGCATACCGACGCTGTTCGTTACTTGACTCGGTTTAGAGTTTTCTCGCGTAGTTCTTTTGTGAGACCTCGATTGTACTCTTAGTAATTCCTCCACTTGTCTTGAGGGTTATTTGAGTCTCATAAGGCCTTGGTACACAAGTTTTATGCTTGTTGGAGTTGCATTCACCCAACCGGTGCATCATTTTCAGTCCTAGACCCATTCGGCTTCGTTTTAGACTTAAACCATCATTCCAACGCGACAAACGAACATCCTGGGAGATGTTCGGCCAGCCAAACCGAACTCCTTGGGGAGTGTTCGGCCATAGCAACCGAACAAGTGATGAAAAGTTCGGTCCAGACAACCGAACAGCGTTCCCGACATCAGCTTTGTGCTGGGTTGATTTCTGGAGTGAAACTCCTATTCTACCCTTACTTAACCCTTTCCCTTTCACTTATTTGAGGGTATATTAGTCCTTAATCACCCTTATAACCCCAAACACTCCTCTCCTCTCTTCATTAGTGATCGTCTTCAGCCGCGAACGGGAAGGAGAGAGTGCGGGAGATTGAGCGTGCGACTAGTGCGTGTTCTGGCGATTCCCGGAGTTCCGGTCATCCGTTTAACGAGCCGAGACCACCGCCGCGAAGCCCTTGACGAGTAGATCATTTCCCTTGGGTTTGTTTCCCTCTTCCTAGTCGTTTGTGGCTCGATAAAGGTACGTTACCGAAACCCTAGTTTCTCTCTCTAACTCAATGTTGATGTTAGGTTGCTAGAGACTTGTTCCTTGTGATTTGTCATTAAAATACACGTCGAAATGAGATGTTATTGATGGATATCAATCTACAAAAGTTAGGGTTTGGACCCAAACGATTATGACTGGGTATATTGGAATAGCTATGGTTTAAGACTGATTGTGGTTGGGTTTAGAAACCCGGATAAATTGGAAATCCTAAAATTATGTCTTGACCTAGAGTTTGAGACTTTGAAATTTGACTCAAATGGAATCATGGAATTATAGACGTTGTTATTCGAGTCTCAGGATAAATCCCTATGACTACTTGTACTCGTTGAATCTAAATCATGAAATCTTGAGGTTTGGTCGGGTGAGACCGAATTGGTGTTAAGATCGATTTGTGGCTTAGGACTTTAATGGAGGACCTTTAGTGATATTAAGTACAAGATTATTGCTAGTCTTTGGATTGGGTTTGTGTGGGTCACAAATGCATGACTTTAATGAAAGACCTTTGGATTGGTTTGATTATGAATTAGAATTGTTGGTACTTGTCAGACTTCAATGAAGCCCCGAAACTTGTAAGGATGTGATCTATGCTTGCATGAAACCTAAGGAATCATGATTGTTGTTATTAAATGCCGACTCTCTAAAGTTGCCTTGTGAATAATTTGGGAAAGACCAAGATAACGAAATTGAGGACCATTCTATGAGATGATTTGAATTGGGACTTTTCTTAGTACAATACACATGGAGTCTACTTGTATAAGTCGCTAGGATGACTAAGTTGTTATTTAAGACTCACCAGTACGGTTGAACCTCACGAATGATCGTCACTCTAGTGTTTACCTAAGTATTGGACTACTATAGACCTTTGGGTTATAGAATGAAGTATTATTCTCGGAAGACTTTATTACCTACAAGTAAAGGGCTTATAATCCTAGACTAACTGTATGATGGATTGAGGGCTGAGTTACAAACTAACTTGGTTTCCCATTTAAATACGGAATACTATATACAATTGATATTATGGCTAAAAGCATGATTTTCTACCTTGTCATGAATTGATTCTCCTACATGTTTCTATAATATGAATTATAAGCATATTGAATGTACTTGCCCCCATGCTTGATCTGTTCTGCAGTTAATGATTTATACTGAACTTGGATTCTACTATTAAGTGGAATTATGAATTGGAATTGAACTAAGCTTGACTTTATAATGATCAACTTAGGCTTCCCTTATATACTTGACTTAGTGACTTTGCACTAAGGTTCCTAATTGGAACAAGAACCTAGTCATGCTTCAAGCGAGAACATAGAAAAGAGTTTTGGAACACATATAGTGTTCCCACTCTACTTGGTTGAAATTATAGAAATGACTCAACGGAGTCGACACTAGTGAGCTATTGAACAATACCGGCACAATGATCAATCCCTACGACGTTATTACATGCGTCCCACTAGAAAACTAATTCTACACTATTGAAATGGATTGACTGTCATGCTTGTATCTTTATGACATAATAAATGCATACTTGATATATTGAGTTCGCTCTTGTCGAGCTCAATCTTGCTTGTTTATTGATGAGATTATATACTAATCTTGAACGAGGACGCTCTTGTCGGACTCGTTCCATACTGATTGATTGTTGAGTAAATACTACTTGGCATTGCATAAGTCCAGCTGGCATACTTGTCTTGTCACCCCGTTGACAATGCATTGCAAGATTCGTGACGAACCACACACCCTCCACCGTTGGCCACGGTGGGGAAGAGCTCTCTTGGCCAACCAATACGCGCCCATTGAGATTGACTATTGTTATCCCGAGCATCCTCGGAAGATCGATGTATTATCACACCCATCGATTCATGCACGAAAGGTGTGTTTTTTTGGGTCTACGCAGCGGCCCGGCTCTATATCCTCACATTATGTGAACTATGTGCAATAATGTGCATCTTGAATATATGATCTATATGCTCATATATACTTGTCCTTGATTGCTTGACAATTGTGATGAGTTTATACATCTCCACCTAATGATTCTACAAGAGACTTGATACGTGTATACATGTAAATATGCATACTTTTACTTAATTGTTCTATAAGATACCTGGGATGTTTCATGTCAAGACATACGTCCCTAACATGCGATTATTCTTGTCACTTGCCTCGACTTACGATTGTTTGTGAGCAGGGAATTCACCCTAGTTCATCTTGGTAGCTTTGGTAAAGGAACGGTTACATGCAGTACAACGACTTATTCTTCGTCGTCGTAACCCGATTTCATTTCTACTTATGAAAATGTTACGATTATGTTATATTGTCTAGTGGTAGCGTCTTGGGTCATTATGACTCATCCGTACTTGTTTTCTAGTTGCGGTTCGGTAGTTGAGGCCGAGTAGATCGTGACTGTAGCAGATCGCGGTTGACCGATAGATCGAGACTTGATCGTGTAGTTCGTGATTCTAGTAGCTGAATTCCCGAGCAGTAGCTTGTGGCGTTTTACTCCCTTTATCATTGTCTCTTGTTCATGTACCTTGCTATTCTTGTGAGACCGATATCTTGTAAAGTTATTTAGACTTTACGGTCGGGTAGATACTTGAGTTTCTGTATTAGTTCGTTCTTGGGCCGACGTGTTGTGTCGTGCCTTGTTCATGTTTTTCATATCTATTTCAGTTGTCTCCATAGCCTTGGGGCCTTTCTCTATTTTAGTCACTATTGCTGTTGGTTAACCCCGGTATGCCTTAGCCGTGGGTAATTGTTATCAGGTTTGTTCTTCGTTGAAACGCCGGCCTGGAGTGCCGATGGTTTGTTCAGCGTCTGCAATGTTGCGGCACGCGAGTTTTGTTTTCCCCTTCGGGAGAATATTGTCTCTTTTGATTTCTTGACTTTGTTTTCGAGCCTTAAGCTTGGGACTTCTTTCCCCTACCGCTTCCTTCGTTTCTTCGACCCGTATTTTTGTATACGGCTTCTCTACCTTTGTTGAGCTCGTTAGCTCAATTGTCGACTTCGCACTCTTGTTTTGCAAGTGCTTGTCCTCTTCTTGCCTTGTCCTTGCGGCACGACTTTGGGATTCCGTTCCGGAATCCGGGTCGGGTCGCCACAGTTGGTATCAGAGCTTTTGTTAGCTATAAGCCAGGATAGGTTCCATGGCCTTGGTTGGGTTTGGGATTGTCGTCGAGTATTTATCGTCGAGTGTTCTTGTTAGTGCCTATTCGGCATGTTCTTTTGTACAAGTATAGGACTTGGAGTACTAAGTTCGACTTGGTCTAGATTGCCGTGAGTGCAAGCTTGTGTCTAGGAGTATCATATTCCTCCTATGTTGCTTTTAAGCTGCAGTTATACCAAGAGTGTGTGTTGCTGCTTTGTAGAGCTATTGTTTCTTGTCCGTTGTGAGTGACCAAATAAGCTCAGGTTGTCGATCCCAAGCGTGATCGTCGTGGTGTCCACTAGTGTCTTTAAACGTTGTTACACCTTCTTGAGCGGCGTGGCTAAGCCTCCCGTAGTACCTAGTGTATTCCGTGATTTATATATAAGTATATATAGCTACTGTAGTACCTAATCGTGAGTGCTTGGGCTGCCTAGTGTCGGGAATTGGAGGACTCTTTCCTGCTGCCTGTTATTGAGATTGGAGGGATACCCTAATAATCAAGGTATTGTTGTGGTTTCAAGTTGAGACTTGGTGAGTACCCGCTAGGTGATCGCGTGACCTATGATTGGATTGATCGTCAACTCGTTTACGGCTTGACCCATAGTGATTTGAGGTCTGCTAGTTAGTAACTATTTGCTAGCCAGGAATTATTAAGTTATTGTCTTGTACCGTTATTCGACTAATACGTTAATAGAGTATTAGCATTTTGTAAAAGGATTTATCTATCATTAATGGATCGTTAAGGGTATGAATGTTCCATACTTGGTATACTTGCATGGTAGATTAAAATACTATGTATATGATATTGATTTCCATGCCTATATGTAACTATATTATATGTGCATGAGACCTTCATAAAGGATGCTTTTATGTGATTTGCAACCCCCTCGCATCCTAAACGACGAAAGCTTTTGAAGTCACTTCAGAGGGCCCCTGACTTGATTATCAAGAGGTCTTCGTCGGAGAACTAGAACGGTATTATATGATATAGGAATTGACCGAACCCGTTACCAAATGGAATGAAATTGAAAGTGGTATCTTGTTTTGCTTGTGCAAATATGTGCAACATGTATATTGAAATCATGCCATGAATGAAATGAACTTGTGACTTGATCAAATGAATTACATTGTATTGAATGTCCTTCTTGTTGAGCGAATATGTGGTCCATGATGATGATTGACTACTTGATTTTAGTGTAAGGGCGTTAGACCCTAGAGATTCGTGTCGTGACCGGAATAATTTAGTTAGCCCGGAAAACTCTTTGTTGGGAAGTTTGTTAATTCGGCGCAACTATTGCACATGCTTATGAATTACTTGATTAGTTGACAAAGAGGAACTTTCACCTCAATGTCCACGTTTGTTGGAACTTTGTAAGCCTTGATAATGTCCTTGAACCCCGTCAAGAGTCAAGATGACTCGACTTTGGAATTGATTGGAGATGATATTTAAGTATTTCTTCCCCTCGTGTTTTGAGGCACACTAAGGTGGTTTCCTCAACTTCATTTGTAGGCCATAGTATTGAACTTTGGTGGTTGTAGGATTGTGAATTCGTGGACGAATTCTTTTAAGGTGGTGAGGATGTAAGACCTCGAACCTTCGTGTAATTGACCTTCTTGCTTTGCGTGTCGTTTAATCGTGACCTTGCTTACTTGGATTGAGGAAAAGAACCTTGATTGGTGTAGGTAGGCTATCTAGAGGCCAATACCTTAGTTCCATATGTTCCATAGACCTTAACTAGTTAAAGTTACAAGTCGCATCTGACATTCGTTACTTGACTCGGTTTAGAGTTTTCTCGCGTAGTTCTTTCGTGAGACCTCGATTGTACTCTTAGTCATTCCTCCACTTGTCTTGAGGGTTATTTGAGTCTCATAAGGCCTTGGTACACAAGTTTTATGCTTGTTGGAGTTGCATTCACCCAACCGGTGCATCACTTTCAGTCCTAGACCCATTCGGCTTCGTTTTAGACTTAAACCATCGTTCCAACGCGAAAAACGAACATCCTGGGAGATGTTCGGCCAGCCAAACCGAACTCCTTGGAGAGTGTTCGGCCATAGCAACCGAACAAGTGATGAAAAGTTCGGTCCGGACAATCAGAGCATCGACTTTGTCTTTGGTTTGATTTACGGCGTGAAACTCCTATTCTACCCTTACTTAACCCTTGCCCTTCACTTATTTGAGGGTATATTAGTCCTTAATCACCCTTATAACCCCAAACACTCCTCTCCTCTCTTCATTAGTGATCGTCTTCACCGCGAGCGGGAAGGAGAGAGAGATGGCGAGCGTGCGACTAGTGCGTGTTCGGCGATTCCGGAGTTCGGTCATCCGTTTGACGAGCCGAGACCACCGTCGCGAAGCCCTTGACGAGTAGATCATTTCCCTTGGGTTTGTTTCCCTCTTCCTAGTCGTTTGTGGCTCGATAAAGGTACGTTACCGAAACCCTAGTTTCTCTCTCTAACTCAATGTTGATGTTAGGTTGCTAGAGACTTGTTCCTTGTGATTTGTCATGGTAATACATGTCAAAATGAGATGTTATTGATGGATATCAATCTATGAAAGTTAGGGTTTGAACCCAAATGATTATGATTGGGTATATTGGAATAGTTATGGTTTAAGATTGATTGTGGTTGGGTTTAGAAACCCGAAATTATGTCTTGACCTAGAGTTTGAGACTTTGCAC
This sequence comes from Codonopsis lanceolata, assembly GCA_013146195.2. NCBI lineage: Eukaryota > Viridiplantae > Streptophyta > Magnoliopsida > Asterales > Campanulaceae > Codonopsis > Codonopsis lanceolata. Next base: position 37,175,257 of record CM028377.1, on the reverse strand, counting down.
TTTGACTCAAATGGAATCATTGAATTATAAAAGTTGTTATTCGAGTCTTAGGATAAACCCCTATGACTACTTGTACTCGTTGAATCTAAATCATGAAATCTTGAGGTTTGGTCGAGTGAGACTGAATTGGTGTTAAGATCGATTTGTGGCTTAGGACTCTAATGGAGGACCTTTAGTGATTTTTAAGTACAAGATTATCGCTAGTCTTTGGATTGGGTTTGTGTGGGTCACAAATGCATGACTTGAATGAAAGACCTTTGGATTGGTTTGATTATGAATTAGAATTGTTGTTGGTACTTGTTGGACTTCAATGAAGCCCGAAACTTGTAAGGATGTGATCTATGCTTGTATGAAACCTAAGGAATCATGATTGGTTGTTATTGAATGACGACTCTCTAAAGTCGCCTTGTGAATATTTTGGGAAAGACCAAGATAACGAAATTGAGGACCATTCTATGAGATGATTTGAATTGGGACTTTTCTTAGTACAATACACATGGAGTCTACTTGTATAAGTCGCTAGGATGACTAAGTTGTTATCTAAGACTCACCAGTACGGTTGACCTTACGAATGATCGTCACTCTAGTGTTTACCTAAGTATTGGACTACTATAGACCTTTGGGTTATAGAATGAAGTATTATTCTCGGAAGACTTTATTACCTACAAGTAAATGGCTTATGATCCTAGACTAACTAAGCGTATGATGGATTGAGGGTGAGTTACAACCTAACTTGGTTTCACATTTAAATACGGAATACTATGTACAATTGATATTATGGCTAAAAGCATGATTTCCTACCTTGTCATGAATTGATTCTTCTACATGTTTCTATAATATGAATTATAAGCATATTGAATGTACTTGCCCCCATGCTTGATACGTTCTTCGATTAATGATTTATCTTGAACTTGGATTCTACTATTAAGTGGAATTATGAATTGGAATTGAACTAAGCTTGACTTGATAATGATCAACTTAGGCTTCCCTTATATACTTGACTTAGTGACTTTGCACTAAGGTTCCTAGTGGAACAAGAACCTAGTCATGCTTCAAGCGAGAACATAGAAAAGAGTCTTGGAACACATATAGTGTTCCCACTCTACTTGGTTGAAATTATAGAAATGACTCAACGGAGTCGACATTAGTGAGCTATTGAACAATACCGGCTCAATGATCAATCCCTACGACGTTATTACATGCGTTCCACTAGAAAACTAATTCTAGACTCTTGAAATGGATTGATTGTCATGCTTGTATCTTTATGACATAATAAATGCATACTTGATGATATTGAGTTCGCTCTTGTCGAGCTCAATCTTGCTTGTTTATTGATGAGATTATATACTAATCTTGAGCGAGGGCGCTCTTGTCGGACTCGTTCCATCTTGATTGATTGTTGAGTAAATACTACTTGGCATTGCATAAGTCGGTGGCATACTTGTCTACTTGACAATGCATTGCCGTTACAATCGTAAGATTCGTGATAGTGATGGGTTGCTCCACACACCCTGTTGGCCACGGTGGGGAAGAGCTCTCCTTGGCCAACCAATACGCGCCCATTGAGATTGACTACTTGTTTTCCCGAGCATCCTCGGAAGATCGATGTATTATCACACCCATCGATTCATGCACGTCATGAAGGTGTTTTTGCGGGTCTACGTAGCGGCCCGGCTCTATATCCTCACATTATGTGAACTATGTGCAATAATGTGCATCTTGAATATATGATCTATATGCTCATATATACTTGTCCTTGATTGCTTGACAATTGTGATGAGTTTATACATCTCCACCTAATGATTCTACGAGAGACTTGATACGTGTATACATGTAAATATGCATACTTTTACTTAATTATTCTATAAGATACCTAGGATGTTTCATGTCAAGACATACGTCCCTAACTATGCGATTATTCTTGTCACTTGCCTCGACTTACGATTGTTTGTGAGCAGGGATTCACCTAGTTCATCTTGGTAGCTTTGGTAAAGGAAGGTTACATGCAGTACAACGACTTATGGTTCTTCGTCGTCGTAACCCGATTTCATTTCTACTTATGAAAATGTTACGATTATGTTATATTGTCTAGTGGTAGCGTACTGGGTCATTATGACTCATCACGTACTTGTTTTCTAGTTGCGGTTTGAGGCGTGTTGAGGCCGAGTAGATCGTGGTAGCGGATCGCGGTTGATCGATAGATCGAGACTTGATCGTGTAGTTCGTGATTCTAGTAGCTGACTTCCCGAGCCGTAGCTTGTGGCGTTCTACTTCCTTTATCATTGTCTCTTGTTCATGTACCTTGCTATTCTTGTGAGACCGATATCTTGTAAAGTTATTTAGACTTTACGGTCGGGTAGATACTTGAGTTTCTGTATTAGTTCGTTCTTGGGCCGACGTGTTGTGTCGTGCCTTGTTCGTGTTTTCCATATCTATTTCACTTGTCTCCAGTAGCCTTGGGGCTTTTCTCTATTTTAGTCACTATTGTTTGGTTAACCCGGTATGCCTTAGCCGTGGGTAATTGTTATCGGGTTTGTTCTTCGTTGAAACGCCTGGAGTGCCGATGGTTTGTTCGGCGTGCAATGTTGCGGCACGAAGTTTTGTTTTCCCTTCGGGAGAATATTGTCTCTTTTGATTTCTTGACTTTGTTTTCGAGCCTTAAGCTTGGGACTTCTTTCCCCCGCGTTTCTTCCGACCCGTATTTTTGTATACGGCTTCTCTACCTTTGTTGAGCTCGTTAGCTCAATTGTCCGACTCGCACTACTGTTTTGCAAGTGCTTGTCCTCTTCTTGCCTTGTCCTTGCGGCACGACTTTGGGATTCCGTTCCGGAATCCGGGTTGGGTCGCCACAGTTGGTATCAGAGCTCTCGTTAGCTATAAGCCAAGATAGGTTCCATGGCCTTGTTTGGGTTTGGGATTGTCGTTGAGTAATCACCGTCGAGTGTTCTTGTTAGTGCCTATTCGGCATGTTCTTTTGTACAAGTATAGGACTTGGATTACTAAGTTCGATTTGGTCTAGATTTTCGTGAGTGCAAGCTTGTGTCTAGGAGTATCATATTCCTCCTATGTTGCTTTTAAGCTGCAGTTATACCAAGAGTGTGTGTTGCTGCTTTGTAGAGCTATTGTTTCTTGTCCGTCATGAGTGACCAAATATGCTCAGGTTGTCGATCCCGAGCATGATCGTCGTGGTGTCCATTAGTACCTTTGAACGTTGTTACACCTTCTCGAGCGGCGTGGCTAAGCCCCCCATAGTACCTAGTGTATTCTGTGATTTATATATAAGTATATATAGCTACTGTAGTACCTAATCGTGAGTGCTTGGGCTGCCTAGTGTCGGGAATTGGAGGACTCTTTCTCGCCGCTCGTTATTGAGATTGAGAGGATACCCTAATAATCAAGGTATTGTTGTGGTTTCAAGTTGAGACTTGGTGAGTACCCGCTAGGTGATCGCGTGACCTATGATTGGATTGATCGTCAACTCGTTTACGGCTTGACCCATAGTGATTTGAGGTCTGCTAGTTAGTAACTATTTGCTAGCCAGGAATTATTAAGTTATTGTCTTGTACCGTTATTCGACTAATACATTAATAGAGTATTAGCATTTTGTAAAAGGATTTATCTATCATTAGTGGATCGTTAAGGGTATGAATGTTCCATACTTGGTATAATTGCATGGTAGATTAAAATACTATGTATATGATATTGATTTCCATGCCTAAATTTAACTATATTATATGTGCATGAGACCTTCATAAAGGATGCTTTTATGTGATTTGCAACCCCCTCGCATCCTAAACGACGAAAGCTTTTGAAGTCACTTCAGAGGGCCCCTGACTTGATTATCAAGAGGTATTCGTCGGAGAACTAGAATGGTATAATATGATATAGGAATTGACTGAACCCGCTACCAACTGGAATGAAATTGAAAGTGGTATCTTGTTTTGCTTGTGCAAATATGTGCAACGTGTATATTGAAATCATGTTATGAATAAATTGAACCTGTGACATGATTGAATGAATTACATGGTATTGAATGTCTTCTTTGAAATGCGAATATGTGGTCCATGATGATTGACTACTTGATTTTAGTGTAAGGGCGTTAGACCCTAGAGATTCGTGTAGTGGCCGGAATAATTTAGTTAGCCCGGAAAACTCTTTGTTGGGAAGTTTGTTAGTTCGGTGCAACTATTGCACATGCTTATGAATTACTTGATTAGTTGATAAAGAGGAATTTTCACCTCAATGTCCACGTTTGTTGGGACTTTGTAAGCTTTGCTAATGTCTCTGAACCTCGTCAAGAGTCAAGATGACTCGACCTTGGAATGGATTGGAGATGATATTTAAGTATTTCTTCCCCTCGTGTTTTGAGGCACACTAAGGTGGTTTCCTCGACTTCATTTGTAGGCCATAATATTGAACTTTAGTGGTTGTAGGATTGTGAATTCGTGGACGAATTCTTTTAAGGTGGACGAAATCTCAAATCTGAATCTTCTGAGTCTAGAATTCTGATTCTTCATTCTTCTAAGTTCTAACAAGTAATAATCTAACTAGTGAGTAGTGACTTCTGAATTTTGATTCTGAATTTCTGATTTCTCATGATCTCATCTCATCATTTCATGCAATGTAATGATGTAAATATTATTATATTAAATATAAAATATTAAATATCAAAATATGTTATATGTAATGTAGACTATGTATGTCAGTATGTGTAGTCTATAGTTGGTCTCGATCAACTAGTCAATATTTCAAATTTCAATACAATACAGAATACTTCAAATTCAAATGTTCAATTTCAAAATTCAAAGTTCATATGATAAATTATAATTTGTAACATGGTTGTTAGATACTATTATGATAGTTACAGTCTTAATATTTTTTTGAGTATGTTATGACTTGGGTCAGTCATGTATAAATATTAATTTTTGTTATTAAATAAGGGTCCTTTCTTGAGCTTCGCCCTGGGCCAATCAAATGCTAGGAACGGCCCTGCTACCTCCTGGTATGTTATTATTTATTACCAATTTACCGGCCGAAATCTCAAACCTGAATCTTCTGAGTCTAGAATTCTGATTCTTCATTCTTCTAAGTTCTAACAAGTAATCATCTAACTAGTGAGTAGTGACTTCTGAATTCTGATTCTGAATTTTTGATTTCTCATGATCACATCTCATCATTTCATGTAATGTAATGATGTAAATATTATTATATTAAATATTAAATATTAAATATGAAAATATGTTATATGTAATGTAGACTATGTATGTCAGTATGTGTAGTCTATAGTTGGTCTCGGTCAACTAGTCAATATTTCAAATTTCAATACAATACATAATACTTCAAGTTCAAATGTTCAATTTCAAAATTCAAAGTTCATATGATAAATCATAATTTGTAACATGATTGTTAGATACTATTATGATAGTTACAGTCTTAATATTTTTTTGAGTATGTTATGACTTGGGTCAGTTATGTATAAATATTAATTTTTGTTATTAAACAAGGTCCTTTTCTTGAGCTTCGCCCTGGGCCAATCAAATGCTAGGAACGGCCCTGCCGTCGCCGTGAATCACTGAATCGGAATCGTGAATTCGTCATTTCGTGAGGAGCTGCCTGACTGCCTCCCAGGGCCGGCCCAAGGGCAAGCACTCCCAGGCCCAAGTAGGCCAAAGGAAATTGGGGGCCTATATATTTTTAGGTATTAGTAGTAGTTATATATAATTTGTATTGGGTTTGCTGAAGAGGCCCAAACCCAAAGTCCAAAGATGAGCCCAATTCTACAAAAGAGTGAAAGACACGCACACCACAAGGCTGTACCCGGCAACTCGACATTTGGCCAGTGAAGAAAATCAAATTCGTGAATTAGGTCAAAAAAAAATCAAAAGACAAAATACCAATTGCAAATACAAATCGCAATTCTCACGACACGAATCGCACACCGCACGCCGCCGTGAATCGTAATCGAATCGTGAATTCGCCATTTCGTGATGAGCTGCCTGACTGCCTCCTGGTATGTTATTACTTATTACCAATTTACCGGCCGAAATCTTAAATCTGAATCTTCTGAGTCTAGAATTCTGATTCTTCATTCTTCTAAGTTCTAACAAGTAATAATCTAACTAATGAGTAGTGACTTCTGAATTCTGATTCTGAATTTCTGATTTCTCATGATCTCATCTCATTATTTCATGTAATGTAATGATGTAATTATTATTATATTAAATATAAAATATTAAATATCAAAATATGTTATATGTAATGTAGACAATGTATGTCAGTATGTGTAGTCTATAGTTGGTCTCGGTCAACTACTCAATATTTCAAATTTCAATACAATACAGAATATTTCAAGTTCAAATGTTCAATTTCAAAATTCAAAGTTCATATGATAAATCATAATTTGTAACATGGTTGTTAGATACTATTATGATAGTTACAGTCTTAATATTGTTTTGCGTATGTTATGACTTGGGTCAGTTATGTATAAATATTAATTTTTGTTATTAAATAAGGGCCCTTTCTTGAGCTTCGCCCTGGGCCAATCAAATGCTAGGAACGGCCCTGCTGCCTCCTAGTATGTTATTACTTATTACCAATTTACCGGCCGAAATCTCAAATCTGAATCTTCTGAGTCTAGAATTATGATTCTTCATTCTTCTAAGTTCTAACAAGTAATCATCTAACTAGTGAGTAGTGACTTCTGAATACTGATTCTGAATTTCTGATTTCTCATGATCTCATCTCATCATTTCATGTAATGTAATGATGTAAATATTATTATATTAAATATAAAATATTAAATATGAAAATATGTTATATGTAATGTAGACTATGTATGTCAGTATGTGTAGTCTATAGTTGGTCTCGGTCAACTAGTCAATATTTCAAATTTCAATATAATACATAATACTTCAAGTTCAAATGTTCAATTTCAAAATTCAAAGTTCATTTGATAAATCATAATTTGTAACATGGTTGTTAGATACTATTATGATAGTTACAGTCTTAATATTTTTTGAATATGTTATGACTTGGTCAGTTATGTATAAATATTAATTTTTGTTATTAAATAAGGGCCCTTTCTTGAGCTTCGCCTGGCCAATCAAATGCTAGGAACGCCTCGCCGCCTCCCGTATGTTATTACTTATTACCATTTTACCGGCGAAAAATCTCAAATCTGAATCTTCTGAGTCTAGAATTCTGATTCTTCATTCTTCTAAGTTCTAGCAAGTAATCATCTAACTAGTGAGTAGTGACTTCTGAGGTTCTGATTCTGAATTTCTGATTTCTCATGATCTCATCTCATCATTTCATGTAATGTAATGATGTAAATATTATTATATTAAATATTAAATATCAAAATATGTTATATGTAATGTAGACTATATATGTCAGTATGTATAGTCTATAGTTGGTCTCGGTCAACTAGTCAATATTTCAAATTTTAATACAATACAGAATACTTCAAGTTCAAATGTTCAATTTCAAAATTCAAAGTTCATATGATAAATCATAATTTGTAACATGGTTGTTAGATACTATTAAGATAGTTACCTTAATATTTTTTGAGTATGTTATGACTTGGGTCGTATGTATAAATATTAATTTTTGTTATTAAATAAGGGCCCTTTCTTGAGCTTCTCGCCTAGGCCGATCAAATGCTAGGAACCTCCGCCGCCAATCACGAATCGAATCGTGAATTCGCCATTTCGTGATGAGCCGCCTCGACGCTTCCTGGCCGCCCAAGGCAGCAAGCTGGGCACCAGCCCAGGCCCAAGGAAATTGGGGGCCTATATATTTTTAGGTATTAGTAGTAGTTATATATAATTTGTATTGGGTTTGCTGAAGAGGCCCAAACCCAAAGTCCAAAGATGAGCCCAATTCTACAAAAGAGTGAAAGGCACGCACACCACAAGTCTGTACCCGCCAACTCGGCATTCGGCTAGTGAAGAAAATCAAATTAGTGAATTAGGTCAAAAGAAAAATCAAAAGACAAAATACCAATTGCAAATACAAATCGCAATTCTCACGACACGAATCGCACACCGCACGCTGTCGCCTTGAATCACAGAATCGGAATCGTGAATTCACCGCACGCCGTCGCCGTGAATCACAGAATCGGAATCGTGAATTCGTCCTTTCAAGATGAGTTGCCTGACTGCCTCCTGGTATGTTATTACTTATTACCAATTTACCGGCCGAAATCTCAAATCTGAATCTTCTGAGTCTAGAATTCTGATTCTTTATTCTTCTAAGTTCTAACAAGTAATAATCTAACTAGTGAGTAGTGACTTTTGAATTCTGATTCTGAATTTCTGATTTCTCATGATCTCATCTCATCATTTCATGTAATGTAATGATGTAAATATTATTATATTAATTATAAAATATTAAATATCAAAATATGTTATAGGTAATGTAGACTATGTATGTCAGTATGTGTAGTCTATAGTTGGTCTCGGTCAACTAGTCAATATTTCAAATTTCAATACAATACAGAATACTTCAAGTTCAAATGTTCAATTTCAAAATTCAAAGTTCATATGATAAATCATAATTTGTAACATGGTTGTTAGATACTATTATGATAGTTATAGTCTTAATATTTTTTTGAGTATGTTATTACTTGGGTCAGTTATGTATAAATATTAATTTTTGTTATTAAATAAGGGCCCTTTCTTGAGCTTCGCCCTGGGCCAATCAAATGCTAGGAACGGCCATGCCGCCTCCTGGTATGTTATTACTTATTTCCAATTTACCGGCCGAAATCTCAAATCTGAATCTTCTGAGTCTAGAATTCTGATTCTTCATTCTTCTAAGTTCTAACTAGTAATCATCTAACTAGTGAGTAGTGACTTCTGAATTCTGATTTTGAATTTCTGATTTCTCATGATCTCATCTCATCATTTCATGTAATGTAATGATGTAAATATTATTATATTAAATATAAAATATTAAATATCAAAATATGTTATATGTAATGTAGGCTATTTATGTCAGTATGTGTAGTCTATAGTTGGTCTCGGTCAACTAGTCAATATTTCAAATTTCAATACAATACAGAATACTTCAAGTTCAAATGTTCAATTTCAAAATTCAAAGTTCATATGATAAATCATAATTTGTAACATGGTTGTTAGATACTATTATGATAGTTACAGTCTGAATATTTTTTTGAGTATGTTATGACTTGGGTCAGTTATGTATAAATATTAATTTGTGTTATTATATAAGGGCCATTTCTTGAGCTTCGCCTTGGGCCAATCAAATGCTAGTAACGGCCCTGATGAAAAGCGGTTGAACTTGAAACCTCAAGTTTAGGGAAGATGCAACTAGACCACCCGTTCAAATGATAATACTCTCAAGTTGAATTATTTCTAGTATTTGTTTGTTCTGTGATATGTTGAATTACCTTTGTCATGTTCAGATATGAAGAACCACCTTCCTCCATTGTCCTTGCCGCCATATCCTTGAGTTTTCTCGCTCTATTTATCATGTCTTCAGCTTTCTCTCCTCCATCCGCCAACTTGTTCACAGCCATCATAACATCATCCTTGGTCACCAACACTGTAAATTTCTCTTCAGAACCCCACATAACAGGAACCTCCACCCCAATCCTCACTCCAATCTTCAATATTTCCACAATAAATGTCTCATTAAAGAATTGATCTGCAAAACGTGGCCATGTTATCATTGGCAACCCGACACACACCCCTTCTAGTGTCGAGTTCCACCCACAGTGTGTTACAAAACCCCCTATTGCTTGGTGTGACAATAACAATACTTGTGGTGCCCAACCATGCACTAGAAGCCCTCTCCTCTTACCCTTTCTTCAAATCCTACTTCCATAAGCCACCTCTCAAATTCCTCCGGTTTATGGCGTATGCCCCAAATGAAGGGTTCGGTTTGATGACTCCAATCCTAATCCAAGCTCATCATTGTGCAAGAGATAACCGTGATATACTTCCCAAACAAACATACACTACGAGCTTGGCTCGAATGAATCCAGCCACTTCAAACAATGATGCTCATCAATGCGCTTTGTTTCCTCTTTCAGCCTTTATCCAAGTTGTTTTTGTTGTAGAGTGAAACAGGCCGATGTACCACACACTTTTACCTTTCGCCTTTGTATTCCTTTGAAGTACTTGGTTCCAACTCCGAAAACTATTAACCACAATCCCATATGCTTCTTTCTCGCTTCTTTAAGTGTGTTCTGAATCCGAAATCTTCTATTTCGGTGCAACCTTTCGTCCAACCTTTGCTTTAGTCAATTCAACATGGTGGGGCGGCCAGCATCACAAATGGCTCGAGTCGAGGTAATTTCATCCATTATCCCCGACGTAATTAAAGAGTGCATGCGTAAAAGATAGAAACATCCAGGCCATGGAAAACAAGCCTCGGAATATTAAACTTTTGGCCACATCCGTTGTCCAAGGAAAACACATATCGAGATCGCAACATGGAGCTGGTTTCAACTTCTGCACACTTTCTCCATCGGCTCTTGTAGCATGCTAGTTGCGTAAAAGAACTTCATTCCAAGCACCGCAAGGAAGCTTGTCAAAGTTCTCAACCCTTCGGGTAATCCTACCTTGGCGAAAAAGAGAGCTCACGCATATCAATTCGGAGGTTGGACTCTTTTGCTCGAGCAATGACCCGATTTGAATCTGTTGGCATTAACAAGAGTGGTGAGTATTGTAATGACAACACCTGCCGCTAGCATCCCGGCTATGTCAACCATGGGAATCATATGGCCTTGAGCCATTAGAGGAAATAAGACCAAGTGAAGGTCCTCATGAGCCATGGCAAGGAAGGTAACCAAGTGTTGTTTTGAAGTAAATATTTCGATTTTGATGGTTTCGCTTTGTGAAGAAAAGAATCAAAGGTAATTTTGTTATTTATTCAACTTTATTTCAACTTTTTTCTAGTAGATGGTGATGTATGTTAGCACATAATTAATTCCTCCATGTACTGTAATTCAAAAATAGGAAAGTTTCATTAGTGCAGAAATTGTAGTCGGGATTTGACGTAAAGATTGACAAAGAAATTGGTCAATCTTTCCTTACTTGTACTCCTAAATATAGTATATATTGTACAGACATAAACAGATCAACATTGTGAATTGATAATTCTCTTTCTTATTGTGTTTTTGTCTTGCGTCTTCTGTCTTGCGTCTTCTGTGTCTTTCTCCTCTTTTCTTTTGTTCTTTCTTTTTACTCTTTCATGGTATCGTGAGCCGATAATGGCCACGGATGATGCAACCTCTTCCACTATCCCTCCTCCTTCCCTTCCCCTTCCTAAACATTCAGCCCTACATGTCCCATACTCATCTCACTAGTGACAACTATCTCAACTTGAGCTCCCTTTTTAACTCCGTTCTTCAAACTCACAAAATCACGGACACCATCACTCAAACCACTCCCCCGCCTAAATTCCTAAAAGATGGCGTTACACCAAATCCCGCTCATGAACGCTTTCATCAAGCATCCGGTCTTGTTCTCGGTTGGATTAAAGCAACCGTATTCGCCGACATTCAACCATACGTTAATCCATGTAAGACTGGACCCGAAGCTTGGATGTTGCTAGCCAACGAATTTGGTGTGTCCTCCCAAATTCATATCCAAAAGCTTCAAGATGAACTTCATGATCTGAAACGTGGTCCCGATATGTCCATTAGAGCCTACATCCTTAGAGCCAAAACCATTCAAAATTCCCTTGTCACTGCCGGGGTAGTTGTCTCAAACGACGATCTTCAGCGTCGTATCCTTGGTGGTTTAGGTCCCTCTTTCAAAGAATTTATCACTGTGCAAAACTCACGCCCCGTCATGTCTCTAAACGATCTTCAGGATCTTCTTCTTCAAAAAGAAACCCTTCAGAACAAGTTCTCCACTCTAACTCTCAATCCCACAACCGCTCTTGTTGCCAATCAAACCAACCCCAACCCATCAACCTCCCTTCACCTACTCGCCTGGCACCCACCCATCATACCCATGCTAACAATCGCTCCAACACTAGAGGATACTATCCGTCACAGTAATCGTGGACGTGGTCGTGGTAAGCAATGGTGGAAACACCGTCATGGCCGCGGTAGCAATGGCCGTGGTATACTTCCTACACCCACTTATGCTCCTATCCAACCAACCCCTCCTCAATTTTCTTATTCTGCTCCTAATCCCTTCATGGTTACCAACCCTGCAGCCACTTGCCAACTTTGCAACCATCCAGACCACTTGGCTCCAACCTGCCCCAACCGCCTCAATCAGGCCTACACTGCTCACTATTCCCCACAGCCTGCCCCGCCCCTTTTTCCTCCGTCCTATCCTTACCCAAACCTATCATAACCTGCATCATCCATGGCCCCTCCTTTTGTTCTTGACTCGTGCGACATCTCATATGACACGCTTTCCGATATTCTCTCACCCACTCTGCATAAGGACTCTATTATAGCAAATGGCTCGCATCTTCCCATATCATGCATCGGTCAAGATCATTTTTAAGTGGTTCTCGCCTTTACTTTACGAAACGTATTACGTGTTCCATCCATGCATAAAAATTTACTTTCAATTCGTCCAATTTTCTCGCGATAATAACTGCTTTTTTTGAAATTGACCATCAGGGTTTTCGTGTGAAGGACCACCGCACGAGATGACTATTCTTTCTCGGCAAGTTAGCACCGATGGTCTCTACAGGTTTATCATTCATGCCCTCTTACGCTCTTAACTCCATTGCTCATTGGTGAACGCATCGACATCCAACACGTGGCATGCGCGCTTGGGGCACCCTTCCCATCTATATTTTTCATCATGCCAAAAGTTTGGATCCCGCTCATGGGTCTCAAATCTAATATGTGTCATGTATGTCCTTTGGGAAAATCTTGCGATCAACCTTTTCTTCCCGTACTTTTAACTCGTTAAATCCCTTAGACATGTTACATTTGGACGTTTGGGGACCTTCCGCTTTCTTCGTTTCGGTTTTAAATATTATTTGTCAATTGTGGATGATTTTTCGTGTTATGTTTGGATTTTTCCTCTCAAGCAAAAAATCCGATGTTTTGTCTGTTTTTTCAACTTTCAAAATTCAAGTGGAAAATCAATTGCGGAAAATTTCAGCAATACACACAATTAAGACCATTCAAACGGCGGTGGTGGGGAGTTCATAAATACACTCTTCGCTCAATTTTTAGCTCAACACGGATTCAACACCAAGTAACTTGTCCATATACTCCCAACAAAATAGTAGTAGAACGCAAACACCGTCATATTGTTGAGATGGGATTGTGCCTTCTTGCACAATCTAACGTATCCTCAACGATATTGGCTCGAGGCGTTTTCTATCAAGTGTTTTTCTTATTAACCGCTCTTCCCATGCGTCAACTACATTACCTTTCTCCATACCAAAAGTTACTTAAGCGTGTTCCCTGACACGCTATTTAAAGACCTTTGGTTGTTTTAGTGCTTCCCCATCTAGTTTCTTATAATCGTCACAAATTGTTGCTTAAATCCACCCTTTATTGTTTTTAGGGTATGATCAATTAAGGAAAGGGTATCGTGTCTTCGACCGTCGACTGTCGATTTATGTTTCTATTTGTCTTTTTGATGAAGATTGTTATCCTTTGGTTCTAACACTTTTTCAAAGAAAGCCCCGGTCTTCACCACCATCCTACTCATTCACCATCGGCCCCCCGTCAAATTGCCTCGCCCATAGCAGCCCATCTCGTCACATTGTTCATCCGCCCGCCAGTCATTTGGCCCAAACTCACATATTCACCACGACATCCACTACTCCATTGGATTCATCTATCAGCCCCTTGGTCTCCTAACAACTTTGGGCCCTCATCTCCCTTTGGCTATCCCTACAAATACTAGCCCACCTTCCCCACAGCCACACCCCCCACACCGTCACCAGCCATTTTCCTCCGCTAAGTTCGGGAACCACAAGAGGTCACCCATCCCTCATCACCACTCCTCGCCTCTCATTCCACCAGACCTCTCCCACCTCTCCCTTCACCTCCTCAACACTCAACCTTGTCTAATGTCATTATCTTCTCCCAGCCTCTCCCTCTTCAAGCCCCAAACTCCACCCGTACTTATTGGATGCCCTCTATAAAAATGGTACGTGGTCTCTGTCCCTCACGACTCGTGATATGAACGTGGTTGGTAGCAAGTGGGTGTTCAAAATCAAACGGAATTCGATGGTACTATGGAACGTGCCATAAGGCTCGACTTGTTGCTCAAGGATACTCGCAGCCAAGAGGGTCTCAATGACCAAAACATTTAGTCTTGTGGTTAAGCCTCCAACTATTCGACAATTCTTCCTCTGCTCACGCCGTGCATGGCCAATCCAAAGAATTGATGTTCAAAATGCATTCCTAATCCACACTCACCTAAGAGGTATTCATGTCTCAACCTCCTGTTCATCGACCAAAATTTCCTAACCATGTCTCTAAGCTCCACATGCTCTCTATGGTTTGAAGCAATCCACTCTGCTTG